>JACBWV010000610.1:17547531-17598286 GCA_013435795.1 Chlamydomonas sp. ICE-L | reverse complement strand
GTAGGAAGCGGTAGGTAGAAGGTAGAAGGTTAGAAGGGTAGGAGAAGGTAGAAGGAAGGAATGGAGGTAGAAGGGTAGGAATGGGTGAGGTGGAAGGAAAACAGGTAGATAGAAGGTATGATGGGTAGTGTAGAAGGTAGAAGGCAAGGATGGGTTATGTAGAAGGTTAGAGGAAAAGAAGGAAGGATGGGTAGTTAGAAGGTAGAAGGTATGAATGAGGATGGGTAGGTGGTAAGAAGGTAGGATGGGGAAGGTTAGATAGGTTTGACGTAGAAGGAAGGATGGGTAGGTAGAAAGTAGAAGGTAGGATGGGTAGGTAGAAGGAAGGATGGGTAGGTAGAAGGAAGGATGGGTAGGTAGTAGGTAGGATGGGTAGGTAAAAGGTAGAAGGTAGGATGGTTAGGAAGAAGGTAGAAGGAAGGATGGGTGGGTAGAAGGTAGGATGGGTAGGTAGAAGGTAGAAGGTAGAAGGTAGGATGGGTAGGTAGAAGGTAGAAGGTAGGATGGGTAGGTAGAAGGTAGGATGGGTAGGTAGAAGGTAGAAGGTAGAAGGTAGGATGGGTAGGTAGAAGGTAGAAGGTAGGATGGGTAGGTAGAGGTAGAAGGTAGGATGGGTAGGTAGAAGGTAGAAGGTAGAAGGTAGGATGGGTAGGTAGAAGGAAGGATGGGTAGGTAGAAGGTAGAAGGTAGGATGGGTAGGTAGAAGGAAGGATGGGTAGGTAGAAGGTAGAAGGAAGGATGGGTAGGTAGAAGGTAGAAGGTAGAAGGTAGAAGGTAGGATGGGTAGGTAGAAGGAAGGATGGGTAGGTAGAAGGAAGGATGGGTAGGTAGAAGTTAGGATGGGTAGTTAGAAGGTAGAAGGAAGGATGGGTAGGTAGAAGGAAGGAATGGGTAGTAGGTAGAAGTCGGAAGGGAGGTAGAAGGTAGGAAGGTAGAAGGGGCGTAGAAGTAGAAGGAAGGATGGGTTAGGTTAGCAAAGGTTAGGATGGGAAGGGTGGGAAGGTAAAAAGGTCGTAGAAGGTCGGATGGTAGGTAGAAGGTATAGAAGTAGAAGAAGGATGGGTATGTAGAAGGTAGAAGGAAGGATGGGTAGGTAGAAGGTAGAAGGTAGAAGGTAGGATGGGTAGGTAGAAGGTAGAAGGTAGAAGGAAGGATGGGTAGGTAGAAGGTAGAAGGTAGGATGGGTAGGTAGAAGGAAGGATGGGTACCCCCCAGTACGCACCAGGAAGGATGGTCAGGTAGAAGTAGGACTGGTATGGGTAAAAGGTAGAAGGTAGTTGGGGGTAGTAGAAGGTAGGAAGGTAGGAGGGGTGGTAGGTAGAAGGTAGACGGTAGGTAGAAGTAAAGGTAGGACGGGTAGGTTAGAAGGTAGGATGGGTAGGGTAGGAAGGTAGAAGAGGTAGACGGTAGGATGGGTAGGGTTAGAAGGTAAGGATGGGTAAGGTATAGAAGGTAGGATGGGTAGGTAGAAAGAAGTAGAAAAGGTAGGAATGGGGTAAGTAGAAGGTAGAAGGTTAGGATGGGTAGTAGATAGGCTAGAAGGACGGATGGGAGGTAGAGGTAGGATGGGTAGGTAGAAGAAGGATGGGTAGGTTCGCGGAAGGCATGGGTAGGTAGAAGGAAGGGATGGGTAGGTAGAAGGAGGATGGGTACGGTAGAAGGACGGATGGGAGGTAGAAGGTAGAAGGAGGATGGGTAGGTCGGAAGGAGGATGGGTAGTAGAAGATAGAGGGTTTTAGGATGGGTAGGTAGAAGAAAGGAATGAGTAGGTCGGAGGAAGGATGGGTCGGTAGAGGAAGGATGGGTAGGTAGAGGTAGAACGTAGGATGGGTAGTAGAAGGAAGATGGGTAGTAGAAGGAAGGATGGGTAGTCGAAGGTAGAAGGTGTGAGGATAGGAGGGGTAGGAGAGGTAGGATGGGTAGGTAGAAGGAAGGATGGGTAGGTAGAAGGTAGACGGTAGAAGGTAGGATGAGTAAGTAGAAGGAAGGAAGGGTAGGTAGAAGGTAGGATGGGTAGGTAGAAGGAAGGATGGGTAGGTAGAAGATAGAAGGGAGGATGGTTAGGTAGAAGGAAGGATGGGTAGGTAGAAGGAAGGATGGGTAGGTAGAAGGAAGGATGGGTAGGTAGAAGGTAGAAGGTAGGATGGGTAGGTAGAAGGAAGGATGGGTAGGTAGAAGGAAGGATGGGTAGGTAGAAGGAAGGATGGGTAGGTAGAAGGTAGGATGGGTAGGTAGAAGGAAGGATGGGTAGGTAGAAGGAAGGATGGGTAGGTAGAAGTTAGGATGGGTAGTTAGAAGGTAGAAGGAAGGATGGGTAGGTAGAAGGAAGGATGGGTAGGTAGAAGGTAGGAAGGGTAGGTAGAAGGTAGAAGGTAGGAAGGGTAGGTAGAAGGTAGAAGGAAGGATGGGTAGGTAGAAGGTAGGATGGGTAGGTGGAAGGTAAAAGGTAGAAGGTAGGATGGGTAGGTAGAAGGTAGAAGGAAGGATGGGTATGTAGAAGGTAGAAGGAAGGATGGGTAGGTAGAAGGTAGAAGGTAGAATGAAGGATGGGTAGGTAGAAGGTAGGATGGGAAGGTAGAAGGTAGAAGGAAGGATGGGTAGGTAGAAGGTAGGATGGGTAGGTAGAAGGAAGGATGGGTAGGTAGAAGGGAGGATGGGTAGGTAGTCTGTGAGGATGGGTAGGTAAAAGGTAGAAGTTTAGGATGGTTAGGGAGAGGTAGAAGGAAGGAGGGTTGGGTAGAAGGTAGGATGGTAGGTAGAAGGTAGAAGGTAGAAGGTTAAGGATGGGTAGGTAGAAGGTTTAGAAGTAGGAGGGTAGTAGAAGGTAGGATGGGTAGGTATAGAAGGGTAGGATAGGATGGGTAGGTAGAGGTAGAAGGTAGGTAGAAGTAGAAGGTTAGGATGGGTAGGTAGAAGGTCGAAGGTAGGATGGGTAGGTAGGAGGCGTAGAAGGTAGAAAGTAGGATGGGTAGTGGTAGGTATAAGAAGGATGGGTAGTGGGTAGGGGTAGAGGTAGGGAGAAGGTTAGCAGTAGGATGGGAGGTAGCAGGAAGGATGGGTAGGTAGAAGGAAGGATGGTAGGTCGATAGAAGGTTTTAGAAGGTAGAAGGTAGCAAGTAGGCTGGGTGGCGAGGGGTAGAAGGAAGGGAGAGCAGAAAAGGCTGGGGATAGAAAATGGAGAGGACGGATGGGTAGTAGAAGTTAGGATGGTAGTTGTGGTTCTGGTAGTAGAAGGTAGACCGGCACTAGGAGCACGTCGCGACGGGTGGGTGGGGCCGCCCCTCCCCGCCCCCCAAAGGAGGAAGGATGGGTAGGTAGAAGGTAGGAAGGGTAGGTAGAAGGTAGAAGGTAGGAAGGGTAGGTAGAAGGTAGAAAGAAGAAGGATGGTAGGAGGAAGGTAGATGGGAGGTGGAAGGTAAAAGGTAGTTAGAAGGTAGGATGGGTTAGGATAGAAGGTGAAGGAACGGATGGGTAGTAGAAGGAGATAGAAGGAAGGATGGTAGTTAGAAGGTAGAAGTAGAAGGTACGAAGGTAGGATGGGGAGGTAGAAAGTAGGATGGGACAGCGTAGATACGAAAGGTATAGAGGAAGGATGGGTAGGTAGAGGTAGAAGGTAGGATGGGTAGGTAGAAGGAAGGATGGGTAGGTAGAAGGAAGGATGGGTAGGTAGAAGGTAGGATGGGTAGGTAGAAGGTAGAAGGTAGGATGGGTAGGTAGAAGGTAGAAGGTAGGATGGGTAGGTAGAAGGTAGAAGGTAGGATGGGTAGGTAGAAGGTAGAAGGTAGGATGGGTAGGTAGAAGGTAGGATGGGTAGGTAGAAGGTAGAAGGTAGGATGGGTAGGTAGAAGGTAGGATGGGTAGGTAGAAGGTAGGATGGGTAGGTAGAAGGTAGAAGGTAGGATGGGTAAGTAGAAGGTAGAAGGTAGGATGGGTAGGTAGAAGGAAGGATGGGTTAGGTAGAGCGGGTTAGGTAGGGGTAGAAGGTTAGGTTAGTGGGTAGGTAGATATAGAAGGAAGGATGGGTAGGTAGACGGAAGGATGGGTAGGGAGAAGGAAGGATGGGTAGGTAGAAGGAAGGATGGGTAGGTAGAAGGAAGGATGGGTAGGTAGAAGGAAGGATGGGTAGGTCGAAGGTAGGATGGGTAGGTAGAAGATAGAAGGTATAGGATGGGTAGGTAGAAGGAGAGGGGGTAGGTAGAAGGGAAGGATGGGTATAGGTGAGAAGGAAGGATGGCGGTGAGAGTTATAGCAGTAAGAACGTAGGATGGGTAGGTAGAAGGAAGGATGGGTAGGTAGAAGGAAGGATGGGTAGGTAGAAGGTAGAAGGTAGGATGGGTAGGTAGAAGGAAGAGAGGGGTTAGGTAGAAGGAAGGATGGGTAGGTAGAAGGTAGGAGGGGTAGGTAGAAGGTAGGATGGGTAGGTAGAAGGAGGATGGGTAGGTAGAAAGGAGGATGGAAGGTAGACGGTAGGCTGGGTAGGTAGAGGAAGGATGGTAGGTAGAAGGAAGGATGGTAGGTAGAAGGTAGAAATTGGATGGGTAGGTACGAAGGTAGATAGACGGGTAGAAGGTAGGATGGGTAGGTAGAAGGAAGGCATGGGTAGGGTAGCAGGAAGGATGGAGTAGGTAAGAAGGTAGAAGGAGGATGGGTAGGATGAGGAGGATGGGTAGGTAGAATGACGGATGGGTAGGTAGAAGTAGAAGGAGATGGGATAGGTAGAAGAAAGAAAGGGTGGGTAGGTTAGAAGGTAGAAGGTAGAAGGTTAGGATAGCGAAGGTAGAAGGAAGGATGAGGTGGTTAGGAGAAGGTAGAAGGTAGGATGGGTAGGTAGAAGGAAGGATGGGTAGGTAGCAGGTAGAAGGTAGGATGGGTAGGTAGAAGGAAGGATGGGTAGGTAGAAGGAAGGATGGGTAGGTAGAAGGAAGGATGGGTAAGGTAGAAGGTAGGATGGGTAGGTAGAAGGAAGGATGGGTAGGTAGAAGGAAGGATGGGGTAGGTTAGAAGGTTAGGATGGGGAAGGTAGAAAAAGAAGGATGGGTAGGTAGAAGGAAGGATGGGTAGGTAGAAGGAAGGATGGGTAGGTAGAAGGTAGGAGGGTTAGGAGGTAGAAGGAAGGATGGGTAGTTTCTATTTGGATGGGTAGGTAGAAGGAAGATGGGAGGTAGAAGGTTAGAAGTAGGATGGGGGTAGGGTAGATTAGAAGTAGATAGAAGGTTAGAAGGTAGGATGGGTAGTTAAGGAAGGATGGGTAGGTAGGAAGGTAGATACGAGTAGGATGGGTAGGTAGAAGTAAGGATGGGTAGGTAGAAGGAAGGATGGGTAGGTAGAAGGTAGAAGGTAGAAGGTAGGATGGGTAGGTAGAAGGAAGGATGGGTAGGTAGAAGGTAGGATGGGTTGGAAGAAGGATGGATGGGTAGGTAGAAGTTAGGATGGGTAGTTAGAAGGTAGAAGTTAGGATGGGTAGTTAGAAGGCACATCCTTCCTACCCATCCCACCCATCTTACCTACCCCACCCCACCCCACCCATCCTTCCTTCTTCTGATCCTTGCAGCTGATGTACACCCTCCTCCAGTGTATTGTTTTGCTGCTAATGCTCGTCCGTATCATCAGCTTGCTCGTCTTCTACCCTACTCTGGCCATCATCCCCTTCACGCTTATCCAAGCGGCTCCAGACCTGCTGCACCTCGCCGGCGCTCTCGTGATAGTGACAGTCATGTACGCTATGTTGCTCACCACTTGCATGGGGGCCAGCGTCGAGGTCTTCAGTGTAAGTGTGTGATGACACTGTATGTATTTTTACAGTCCAGGGGTAGCCAAATAGGCTACCAGGCCTTGCCCAACCTTACAAACAGGAGAGGCAGTTGAGAGAACAAGCACTGATGAACTGAACCCCCCAAAACTTTAAACAACGAGAGCCCGAAGTTTGTCAGTGTTTCATTTTTCGACGACGCGTCGCCATTCCGTCGCCATTCCGTAGAATGCTACGCCCCCCGGACCCCCCGATATCGGGACGCGCTGCCCCCCGACCCCCCCAGGCTCCGCGCTTCGCGCTCCGCCATGCGATGGCTACGCAAATATCCTGAAATCAGGGTTGAGTAGCCCAAGTAGCTACTCAACCTGGACTGCAGAAATCTGAAATTAAAAACACTGGAGTTTGTGCTGGGATGACACTCTACCCTTCACCTTATTTATGCTGCATGCATCCCTTATATATCTGCGCAAGTTGTAGAAAAGAGCATTCAGGTTTTGCTGTGAACATGCCAGGGCTTTTTTCAAATCTGAAAGTGGTTTTTTCTGTGTTTATGGTTTAAGGCCTCCTCCAGGGACAGCGTTTTAGTGTTTTTATAGCTTTTTATGGCTATTTGTAGCTTTAGGGCAACAACAACAACTTTTTTATACTTTTTTACAGCAATATTTATGCCCTAAACGGGGTCAAAACTAGCGATCGCTATGTACAGCAGTAAAAAAAGCCCTGGTACATGCAGGTAGTGTTTGTCAGCTCTCTCAGAGTACTGATGTTTGTTTTCAGCTTCTGGAGGTCCAGTTGTGTAGCAAAAGTTGGGATGCAAGCCTGATTTCAGGATTGTTGCAAAGCCAGGTATAGGGCGGAGCATGAAGCGCGGAGCCCCGGGGAGGTTGGGGGGCAGCGCCTCAGACTGGTGTCGCACTGAGTCGCCCAATTTGCGACAAGAGCGAGTTATCGCACATACAAAAACTGGCACTCAGCACACATTCCCTGAACATCTTTGCAACTTGTCCTTCGCTTCATTGCTGATTTATTGCTTTTGCCCTTAGCTATTATGTTAAACAAAGGTTGTGAGGAACGGTTTGCCTTGGGTGGTCACTATCCTGCCAGCCTGGAGGCCTGGTGCCTGTCAGTCTGGAGCCTTGAAGCACCCAGCTCTGCCCCACCCCACCCACCCACCCATGTCTTGGGTGGTCACTATCCTGCCAGCCTGGAGCTTTGAGGCACGCAGTTCCCCCCCCTTACACACACCCACACACCCATGTCTTGGGTAGTCACTATCCTGACAGCCTGGAGCTTTGAGGCACCCAGCTCCCCCTCCCACCTACCCACCCATGTCTTGGGTGGTCACTATCCTACCAGCCTGGAGCCTTGCAGCACCCAGCTCCCCCCCCACACACACACCCACACACCCATGTCTTGGGTGATCACTATCTTCACCATCCTCACCATCCTCACTATCTTCACCATCCTCACCGTCCTCACTATCTTCACCATCCTCACCATCCTCGCCGTCCCCCCCATCCCATTGCCCACAGGATCTGAACTTATCCATGTACATCACAACCAGTTCCATTGTGGTTGTCGATGCACAGGATATGTTTCAGAGCTGCTACCACTTCCTCAATCAGTCATCCTCACCATCCCCCCCCCCCCCCCCCCCCCCCTCCCCCCCCCCCCCCTCATCATCATCACAGGACCTGGACTTATCCATGTACATCACAACCAGCTCCAGCTTGTTTGTCGATGCACAGGATCTGGTTCAGGGATGCTACCAATACCTCAATCAGTCATCCCCCCCCCCCCCCCCCCTCCTCTCCTAATCACAGGACCTGGACCTATCTGTGTACATCACAACCAGTTCCAGCTTGTTTGTCGATGCATAGGATCTGGTTCAGGGATGCTACCACTACCTCAAACAGTCATCCCCCTCCCCTCCCCCCCTTCATCACAGGACCTGGACTTATCCATGTACATCACAACCAGTTCCATCTTGTTTGTCGATGCATAGGATCTGTTTCAGAGCTGCTACCTCTACGTCAAACAGTCCTCCTCACCAGCCCCCCCTCCTCATCACAGGATCTGGACCTATCCGTGTACATCACAACCAGTTCCAGCTTGTTTGTCGATGCATAGGATCTGTTTCAGAGCTGCTACCTCTACGTCAAACAGTCCTCCTCACCAGCCCCCCCTCCTCATCACAGGATCTGGACCTATCCGTGTACATCACAACCAGTTCCAGCTTGTTTGTCGATGCATAGGATCTGTTTCAGAGCTGCTACCTCTACGTCAAACAGTCCTCCTCACCAGCCCCCACTCCTCATCACAGGATCCGGACCTATCCGTGTACATCACAACCAGTTCCAGCTGGTTTGTCGATGCACAGGATCTGGTTCAGGGATGCTACCACTACCCCAAACAGTTATCCATACCCCCCCCCCCCCCCCCCCCCCCCCTTCATCACAGTACTTGGACTTATCCGTGTACATCACAACCAGTTCCATCTCGTTTGTCGATGCACAGGATCTGTTTTAGAGCTGCTACCTCTACGTCAAACAGTCCTCCTCACCTTCCCCCCCTCATCACAGGACCTGGACCTATCCGTGTACATCACAACCAGTTCCATCGTGGTTGTCGATGCACAGGATATGTTTCAGGGATGCTACCAATACCTCAAACAGGCATCCCCCCCCCCCTTCCCCCCCCCCCCCCCCCCCTCCTCACCACAGGACCTGGACTTATCCGTGTACATCACAACCAGCTCCATCGTGGTTGTCGATGCACAGGATCTGTTTCAGGGGTGCTACCTCTACCTTAAACGGTCATCCTCAACTGCAGCAAGGTACACCGTGCCCACCTTAGCGTACGCTGGCTCCCTCTTCCTCGTTGTGATTGCAAACTCTTTCATCCTTGCCATTCTTTCGATGGTGTTCAAGATCTTGAAGGCTGTAGCCATAGCCCAGGCATGGAGCTACATCACACTCACATCAGAAGCCGCACAGCAGGTAAGAAAGGAGTACAGCTGTTTTTCTTTTCAGCTACTAGCAGCAGCTCAAGGGCAGCTCCCTAAGCCAGCCACTGAGCTAAGCCTACAAATTCCAGCAACCCTAGAAAGGTGCACTGGGTTAGATCTTGAAGGCTGTGGCCATAGCCCAGGCATGGAGCTACACCACACTCACGTCAGAAGCGGCACAGCAGGTGAGAGAGGAGTACAGCTGTTTTTATACTCGTTCAACGAATGGCTCAATGGCAGAGCTCCTTGAACGAAGTAGGTGCCGGGTTCGAATCCCCACGGGTGCGCTTAATTGTTCGCGGTCGCTGTCAACCGCCATGGTAGCTTTGCCCAGGTAAAGTAGCAGCCCGTTCCCTAACGCCGTAAGACAGGGCTCCCTTAACACCACGCCCCACCAGGCGTTATCAATACAGCTGTTTTTTATTTTTGGCTACTAGCAGCAGCTTCTAGGCAGCTCCCTAAGCCAGCCACTGGGCTAAGCCTAAAAATCCCTGCAACCCTAGTAAGCTTCAAGGTGCACTAGGTTACTTAAGTTTTTTTTATTTAAGGTTCGGCTGATTAGCCAGCCAGGGGAGTTGCCTAGAAGCTGCTGCTCATAGCCAAAAATAAAATCAGTGCTTAGACGTTACAGAAACTCAGCAAAACTATGCTACTACATAACATAAACTTAGCAAAACGATGCATAAACTCGGCAAAACGACACATATGTTGGTTACATAAACCCAGCATAACAATGCCGAGATAGGCCAGCGGCACAGCCTGCCTACTGTCCAATTTTATAACAGGATGAGGGTGTTGAGGCACCCCCGCAAACCTTGAAAACAAACAAGGAGCATAAAATCCATGAAGGCAGGCAGTATGTATATTACAGTCCAGGGGTAGGCCAAATAGGCCAAAGGGACTTGCCCAAGCGTGGCAGGAAGGGCTACAAATAAAAAGCATTGATGAACTGAACCCCAAACAAAAAAAAGCAAAAAAGCAAGCAGAAAAAGCAAGCAGGTGTGTTGCAGGCTGGAGTTATGATGTGTGGAATCATCATACCGTGTACTCAATGGTTGACCCATTTGTTGCAGAAAGTTGAGGTTGAGAGTTCAATTCCCCCCAACTCTACTTTAAATGTTTTTGGAAACAAATTAAAAAAGCTTCTCTCTTTCAATCTCACGATCACCTTTAAGGCCCCAACTCTCCCTAACACCCCAACCCTCCCCATAAACCAACTCTCCCCAACACCCAACACCCTGACCCTCTCCAAAACCCAACACCCAACCCTCCCCAACACCCAACACAGGTTTGTTGGAGGCTGTAGTCACTCTTCTATGGAACACCTTCTAACGACCAGATCATTATTTATTTAAGCAGGGCTCGGCCCTCACTTTCTCTTACTGGGATCTCTCATGTGTGCAGGGAGCCACTGGAATGATGCCGATGGGTGTGAGGATGGGTGTGATGTGTGAGATGTGTGTGACTATCTCCACCATCACCACCACCACCACCATCATCACCACCACCATCTGTGTGATCTTACTGGGATCTCTTTTGTGTGCACCATCAGTTAAGTGGATGGATTTATTTTACACCCCCAACAGGTAACGGCAATATGATATCATATGATATCATGTCACCATATGATGCCGGCACTCTGACTAGGCTAAAGTTGCCATTTATATACAATATAATATGATATCATACTCTCCTTAGGTCAACATCATATGATTTGCCAGTCCCTACCCCCAACAGGTGCTATGGAGGCTGCAGTCGCTCTTCTACGGGGCGCCTTCTAACGACCAGATCAAGCAGATGATCGATGCAATTTTTGCAGCTCGGGCAAGGAAAAGGTTCAGGGCAGGCATCAGCTCTATTCTTGCCCTCAGGAAGCTGGCAGCGGTTAACTTGGAGGGAGGGGGCTTTCAAGGAAGGAGGGAGCCTATCGAAAGACTTAGAGCTGCTCATCATCATCAAAGCAGTGCCCCCATTGGCGGCAGTGGTGGTGAAAGTGGCCAAGGGGACTCGACCAGCAAGGTGGCCGCCACACCAGTGGACGATGGCAGACTAGGGAAATCAAAATCTGCCCTCACACGCGCTCCCTCAGAGTGGGTCAAGCGGAACTCTCGAGAATGGGATGTGGATTCGAAAGTTCGCCGGGCTGTGTCATTTCATTCTCTTATGATGGATCCCAGTTTGCTGCCTTCACAACTTCGAGCGCGAGCTTCTGGAAGCTTAACCAAGAAGCTGGCTTCGACCACCGCCCAACCACCACCCAACAACCACCCGACCACCACCCAAGAAGCAGGCTCCCAGGGTTTCGTGGGACCAAGGGTCTCGTGGAAGCAACCTCGTGCATCCTCGTTGACTCTGGATGACCACGAAGAGGGGGAGGATGAGGATGTTTTTGATTTACCAGAACGGTTGAGGCCTTGGGCCAGCACGTCGCAGGTCACCGAGTTGGCTGCACGAGCTTCTTTCGGCAGCGGGCCTCAGTTACTTCACACGGTGTCCGCAAAGTCATTTGGGCGCAAGTTGTCCAGCCAATCATCTCGCTTAAGCCTGTCTCAAATCTTGCCCTCGTTCGGGTCCACGTTGTCTATGAAATTCTCAGGCCTCAGCCTGTCTCGCATGCACACCTCCATGGCCTTTCAAAAGTCGATAGAAACCCGAGGCGGTGGGGGTCCTGATCCTGCTCAGATTCCGCCCGCCCGCCCAGAGAGCAGTAGAGGATTTCCAACGGATGGGGGAAAGCGCATTCGACATGCCTGGCAGATGGTATCACACTTCAAGACCGGTGGCAAGAGCTTCACCGCCGGACGGAGCTTCAAGAAGTCGGATCGGCTGACTACCAGCAAACCAGAGCAACCATGTCTGCAAGCAGATTTGCTTTCTCCCCTCAGGAGTCCAGTGACACCCATACACCCTTTCCTGCTGACATCCATGGACAAGGACAATGTAACCGGTATGTTTTTTTTTATACTAAGAACTTGGTTACAGAGCTTCAGCCAGCAATTTGGCAACTCGCTGTCTTTGGCAGTAATTTTGAACTAGGAAACTGTTAACGTGAACCAGGATGTGAACACATTTTTTCCTCCCTTGTTTAGGTATGTGAAAGCTCTATGTGTATATCTTGGCTTCATTTTTGTTTCCTTCAGATTTCTGTTGGCCAGGTTGAGTAGCTACTTGAGCTATTCAAGCCTGATTTCAGGATTGTTGCGTAGCCATTGCATGGCTGAGCGGGAAGTGCGGATCCCGGGTGTTTCCGGGGGCAGCGCCAAACCTATGCGTCGCCATGTAACGACAGAATGGCAACGCAGTGGCGATGCGTCATCGGAAAACAAAGTTGGTTTCACACGGCGTTTCAAATGGTGCTTGTTACAATCCAGGGGGTAGCCAAAAATAAAAAAGCACTGATGACCTAAACCCCGAACAATCTTTCGATGAGGGCCCTAAGTTTGTACTGCAGTGATGGTGTTCATCAGGGTAATTCAAAGCGCGCGCTTTTGCCCTTTTGAGCGCTGACTTTTTGACCCCCTCTGCGCTTTAAGCGCAGTTTTGTGCAACCCCCTGTGGGCGCAGCAAGCAAATTTTGCACTTTGTGAACTACAAAGCGCAGTTTTTTTGTTTTCAAGTGCGCTAAAGCGCTGGCCAACTTGGCCATTTGAAGTACCCTGGTGTTCATCAATATATCAAAGATATCTTGAAACTGATTATGATATGTCTTTAGCCAATGAGGCTACTCCTGGGCTGTAACATACATTTAAATAGGCAGAACAATATACGGTGAGCAGTGCAACATGAGCCTAACAAAGATGAGTGGTTCCTGAGTTGCTCCCGTTTATAAGTAGGGGTCGGCTATGTTATATAATATTAGAGAATAAAAATGGTATATAATAGTATATAATATTAGTCGGACGAGCCGTCTCACCAGAATTTTGAATTTATTTGAAAAACTAATATTATTGTGACACTGTAGTAATGTTGGTTAATATAAGTTTTTCAAACACTTATATAAGTTGCCGTTCCCTATTTATAAGACCTGCAATAGTCGTTGTCTGCTGCCCAAGGGATACCGGCCCACGTAGCAAACAACAGTCTTATCACCACTTTACCATGGGTTCCACTACTCCAGGACTGAAACATACATTTGAATAAGCAGAACAATGCACAGTGAGCAGTGCAGCATGAGCCCAACAATTATAAGTGGTTCCTGAGGTGCTCCCGTTTATAAGACCTGTCATAGTCGTTGTCTGCTGCCCATGGGATACGGGGATACATAGATATGTAGCAAACGACGGTATACGTAGACCAAAAGTGCGAATTTGACCAAAGTGAAAGTTGCTACACTAAGCTTACACATCCAGCTAAAATCGTATAGTTGGCTTTTGTCTCATTCTAAAGGTGCTAGATGCAAATTTGATTTTAGTGCACCTTATGCTTCCCCCCTGCTTTTACCAATTCTGGGGCCTAAAGCCAAAAAGTTGGTCGTCTGCTGCCCACGGAAAAGTTGGTCGTCTGCTGCCCATGGGATACCACGTAGTAAACAACTGTCTTATCAACACTTCACCATGGGTTCTACTACTCCTGGACTGAAACATACATTTGCATAGGTAGAACAATACACGGTGAGCAGTGCAGTGCGAGCCCAGCAACTACGAGCGGTTCCTGAGGTGCTCCCATTGAACGACAGTCTTATCAACACTGCCCCATGGGTCCTCCGGTTGAAAGAAAAGTGAGAAAAACAAAGAAAAAGCAGTGCAGATACAGGGCTCGACCAACCAAGGACTGTGACATGCATTTGTATGATCAAACAACAGGAAGACAGGTAAAGGTAACAATAGCACACAGGATACAAATGCAAGTGCATTGGCCTGTGCAAAGATGCAACCCAAGAAGTGCTCGAGTGAGACTAGGACTGTAACATACATACACGCATGATATGCCCCTGTACCCCATGGACTGTAACATACATACACGCATGATATGCCCCTGTACCCCATGGACTGTAACATGCATACACGCATGATATGCCCCTGTACCCCATGGACTGTAACATGCATACACGCATGATATGCCCCTGTACCCCATGGACTGTAACATGCATACACGCATGATATGCCCCTGTACCCCATGGACTGTAACATACATACACGCATGATATGCCCCTGTACCCCATGGACTGTAACATACATACACGCATGATATGCCCCTGTACCCCATGGACTGTAACATACATACACGCATGATATGCCCGCTGCCCACTACATGTGCAGAGATCCTTGAGAGAGGCTCCCGGAGTCCCCAAAATCGGAGCCTTAGCCAAGGCCCAGGCTATGCAAGCTTCCGACGTCAGAGCCTAAGCCAAGGCCCACGCTCTGCAAGCTTCCGAGATAAGAGCCTAAGCCAAAGCCCTGGATCTGCAGGCTTCAAGAATCAGATACTAAGCCAAGGCCCAGGCTCTGCAAGCTTCCGAGCTCAGAGCCTAATCCAAGGCCCAGGCTGTGCAAGCTTCCAAGGTCAGAGCCTAAGGGAAGGCCCAGGATCTGCAAGCCTCCATGATCGGATCCTAAGCCAAGGCCCAGGCTCTGCAAGCTTCCGAGCTCAGAGCCTAATCCAAGGCCCAGGCTGTGCAAGCTTCCAAGGTCAGAGCCTAAGGCAAGGCCCAGGATCTGCAAGCCTCCATGATCGGATCCTAAGCCAAGGCCCAGGCTCTGCAAGCTTCCAAGCTCAGATCCTAAGCCAAGGCCCAGGATCTGCAAGCCTCAAAGATCGGATCCTGAGCCAAGGCCCAGGCTCTGCAAGCTTCCGAGCTCACAGCCTAAGCCAAGGCCCAGGCTCTGCAAGCCTCAAAGATCGGATCCTAAGCCGAGACCCGCGCTCTACAAGCCCCCGGGAGATAGCAGAATTACAAGATGGCGAGGTGAATCCTCCACGGGGTGCCATCCTCATGATCACCAATTCGTTACAGTCCGGCCGCTCAATCATGAACTGGGAGACTGGTGTTGACCAGGGGAGTGGCTCCATGTTGAACCCCTCCCTGAGGACTCGAAACGAGAGCTTCTTCGCTTCTTCTCAACGGAGTGTCCAGACTCCACTCCTCCCCACGCAGACAGGCAATGTCAGCACCCTTGAGTCACTCTGGGGCAGTCAGGCTGTACCCTCATTGGATTCAATGTGCTCCTTCTCCGCAGCACCCCCTACCCAGCACCCCGTCTCCATCATGTCTTCCCCATCCAGGCTGAAAATCCGGACTGTCCCGCAGGAGCCTGGACCAAATGAGGAGTCACTTATGAGTGCAGTCGACATAGACATAGATGAAGAGGATGCTGAGTCAGCCTCTGCTTTAAACGCGAGGCAGGACACCCTGGGGGGTATCCTGCGGGGACTGGCCACCCAGCAGATGCGGAGGGCCGAGAATCGTCGAGCTTGGAGTCAGCGCCCCAAGCGGTCCAAATCATCTGCCTCCTTGTTGGATTCCAGGTCAGACTCCGTGACAGTGTTCTCTTCGAAGGATGGGGAGGCCTTCACCGATGCATCTGGACTCCCTGCCCAAGGGTCCTCTATGGTAGTTACCGCATCAAGTAGGAGAATGCTGGGTATTAGGAAGACGGCACAGGAGGTGGCCTCCCTAGGCAGACTACCTTCCATGGTCTCCAAGACGAGGCAACTTCCCCGACAAAACACTGCTTCTCTTGGAGGCAATTCTTTTCTTAGAAGAGCTACTTCTCGAAGTCTAGGTCAGCTACCCGCTAATGCTATCATCACCAGTTTCAATACCGGTGAAGGAATAAGTGCGCCTCAGCAGTACAATACCGGTGAAGGAGCAAGCGCACCTCAGCAGTACAATACCGGTGAAGGAGCTAGCACGCCTCAGCAGTACAATGGTACAGTGGAGGATGAGCTCCCTGGTCAAATCATGAGATCCCTACTCAAGAACCCCTTGAGGGCGGGAAGCCCTCGAGACCAAGCCACCCCAGCACACTTGACTGAAAACTTTGACCTGGCCACACATAAATCAATGTCCTTAGGGCATCGTATGCCTGGCATGGCTGCCCATGACCGTGATCACACCTCCCGTCCAAGCACGGGCAGACCTGAAGTGAGGGGTGTGTCGTTTCAACACAGGGCATGGCATGGTGTGCCTGGCACGTCTTCCAATGACTGTGACCGCGGCTCCCGAGCCAGCACAGGCAGACCCCAGTTGAGGGTTGTATCGCTTCAATGCGGGGCGGTCGGCACTGTGGATGGGGTGCACGAGCGCACCTCAGTGGCCGCTGTCAGCAAATTTGGCATGTCTACGCGCACTGCCGGAGGTACCAGGAACGCAGGGAGGATGGCTGAATTGACCGACAATGCTCAAGTCAAAGACTACAAAGACTTGAAGCTAGAACTGCCAACGTCAGCCCAAGCTCCTACTTCACTTGTGACCAAGGCTGTCTCTTCTGTGGTCCAACTGACAACGTCAGCTATAGAGCTCATGCAGGATCTACAGGTAGGGCACTTCTCACTGGGGGGTTTTCCGACGACGCGTCGCCATTCCTTTGTTGCATGGCGACGCATGAGTGCATGACCCCCCCCCCCCCCCCCCCCCCCCCCCCCCCCCCCCCCTGCACCCCCTAGGGGTTCTGTGTGCTATAGAGCTCATGCAGGATCTACAGGTAGGGCACTTCCCTTTCTCCATGGACACAAAGTTGGGTTGAATTTGGCTGGGGTTTGGGTTGGAGTTGGTTAGTTGTTAGTTGTTTGAAGTCCCTTAAGCCTAGTAGGCTACCTCTGGACTGTAACATACATACATACATACATACATACATACATACATACATACATACATACATACATACATACATCAATATATATAAAGACATACACGGATTTCTGAAAAAAGTTCGATGCCGACGCTAGCTGGCTTTGGCTTAATTACCGAGATACTCATAGCGAATCACCCACACCGCCTATCGGCTGAATTCGCGGGTTAGAAATAGCTTATCGTGACTGAGTCGACTCCGAGTGCGTAAAATTCGAATCCCCAGTTCAGCTTTCAAGCAACTTTCACTCCTCCGCATCAAGATCACACCTGCGCGCCATCTCCCTTTCCGCCTTTTTGACTGAGCCGAATACCCATCCAACTCACTACCTAGATTTCGAAAATGACAGAGCAGGTGAATGCGTTGCGATAAATCATCTTCCGCATTCGATCTGAGCGTCAAAACCAAGAATGGCGCTCAGACTAATTGTCTATAATCTTCTGCTCCTCGACGCCACCATGAATGCGCACAATCAAACAGATTTAAGCAGACGGGCAACGAATACAGCCAGCCAGCGAGCTCTTCACAGCGAAAGGCGAGCTCTACATGCCGAAGAGCATAGGAGCGATGCAAATCAGAGACGGCGTTTGGCAAATGCTGTAGGTCAGCCTGGACGTGCTGGGAATGGAAATGGATACTCGCAACTTTCTCGCAACCCCGGAACTTCAAATCTCTTTCCCCAATCATGCGCAATTCTTTCTCACCAGCGATCTTTGTGCCTAGGCATCCATACCTCCCTCCCCTGTTCCTCACCCAGACTCTCGCATGAAGAGCCAGGGGCATTCGAATTCTCAAAATACATTCTGAGTTCTCATTGGGCGCCCATTCGATCCTCAGCGTCAAAATACGTTATGAGTTCTCGTCAGGCGCCCATTCGATCCTCAGCGCTCTTCCGCCTGCGAGCGTTGCCACCATTCACTTCACGCATGCGCACTTTCACCATGCCTGGGCATCAATTGTGTCACGGTTGGCAGCCAGTGGATGCGAGCAGCCATTTCCTTCCCATTTCTCACACTTGGACCGCTCCTATCTATGCAATCCTATCTATGCAATCTCTTTTCATTGTATCGATGATCGTTAAGCACGGCGCTGCGAATTTTGATTCAGCAGGTGTTGATCGGACGGAAGTCGAAGATTTCTACCATATAATCGCGATATGGCCCTTGCACCCCTCATCCAATCTCTTTTCACTGTTTCAAGCATTGATACATCGGTAGCTTAGCATGTTGCGATAGAAGACTGGCTGGAACTTCCTGGTCAAAGCAACAGCTGCAGGTTGACCCACCATGGGTGGGGATGCTTGGGGCGAGGGGAGGGGAAAGAAAGAGAAAGTGTGTACATGGGGTGGGGTGAGGGGCAAGGAGGGATTCAGAAATGTGTGGAGGCTGTGGGTCTGGCTTGGGTTGAGTTGGAATGGTTTGTGTGTCATACATCTGGGTAGGGGGGGTACATACAAGGACGTAACCCGATATGTTACCCAGGTCCTGGGGGCAGGGTGTGTGTGTGGGGGGGGGGGGGGGGGGGGGGGGGGGGTATATTTTTAGTAAGGAAAGGAAGTGGGCATGTGTTAGATATTTTGCAAAGGGGGACATATCTTGACTGTGTGCATGTGAGTAAGGGGGGGGCGGAGGGTGTACGTTCAAGGGCGATGCACGTTATGTAACCCAGGCCAGAACAGGACCCAGGACCTGGGTGGGTGGTGTGGCGAGTGGCCTCGGCCACACGGGCAATGTACTAGTACATACATACATACATACATACATATAGGAGTTGTGTCATAGGTGATTGACAATCTGTTGCTGGAAGGGTGACTAAGGCTTGCTCTTCTGTGGCACTTTTTCGTCTTGGCTACAAGCACCAGCTTCTAGGCAGCTCCCTGAGACTGCCACTGGGCCAAACCCAAAGATGCCAGTAGCACTGGAAAACTGTCGATATCAGCTTCCAGGTGCCTAGGTTGCTTTCAATTTGGACAAAGAGAGCTGCCTATAAGCTGCTACTCGTAGCTGAAAAGAAATACTATGGTCTGTTGTCCATCTGTCAACGTCAGCTTCAGAGCTCATACAGGATTTCCAGGTAGGGCAAATAAATAAATAGTACGCCTTATTACGAGTAGTGAGGTACATTTGCTTGCACGATGGCCAAACACCAATACAGGTAGGGCACTTCTCAATATCTTTTTCTGACGACGCGTCGCCACTGCTTACCCCCCGAGCCCCCCGTGCTCCACCATCCTGAAATGGTCATCCGCATTCCTGCAAATTTGCACTGAATTCGCACTGAATTCGGACTCCGTCATCCTGAAACCAGGCATCAGTAGCCCAAGGAACTACTCAACCTAGCCTGCAGAAATCTGGGCCAGTAATAAACACTAGCACTTATTTTTCTCCCCGAACCCAAAGTTGACTTGAATTGGCTGGGATTTGGGTAGGAGCTGGGCATAGACTGTTTGGCACATAAATGTTTTGTCATGTTCGTAAGTCCCCCATGACCCTGTCAGTTCGCGAGCACTATTGGAGTCCAGTAGGGCACCAGGAACATTGTCATCATCAGCATCATCAGCATCAGCATCATAGGTGATTGACAATCTACTGCAACAAGGCTACCTAAAGGACGAAAGCAAGTGACACTGTACTGTAGATTATACTGTACTGCATATGACACTGTACTGTAGATGATACTTTACTGCATATGACACTGTACTGCATATTACACTGTCCTGTAGATGATACTGTACTGCATATGATACTGTACTGCATCTGACACTGTACTGTACTGTAGATGATCCTGAACTGCATATGACAATTGTACTGCATATGATACTGTACTGTAGATGATACTGTACTACATATGACAGTGGTACTGCATACGATACTGTACTGCATATGACAATGGTACTGCATATGATACTGTACTGTATATGACACACTTCTTATACCAATTGTGGTTATTTGGTAGACCTACAAAGCTATCTGGCAGTGGTGAGGTACAAAACCCAGTAGTGGACATTTACTTGCAGGATAGCCTGCTACTAGTCTAACTTGACATCTCGAGTATGTCCTTTCGATATGTCCCCTCAGTCTAGTTCCATTACATCATTTACTTGCAGATATTCCGTCTAACATGGGCAGGAGGTAGGCACTTGCAGGTACCTCAAATGACCAAAAAGGAATAGGAATGGTGATTGTAGTTGTAATAGCTTCAATTCGTGAATATAACCGAATAGAATCCGATAATATGCATCACAGAAATATATTCTGACTTATGAGTCCAGGGAAAGCCTAGCAGGCTAGGGGTAAAGTAATGATAATGCCCGGTGGGGCGTGGTATTAAGGGAGCCTTGTCTTACAGCGGTAGAGAACAGGCTGCTACTTTATCTGGACAGTGCTACCATGGCGGTTGACAGCGACCGCTAACACTAAAGCGCATCCGTAGGGATTCAAACCCAGCACTTCTCCAGCCCAGGGAAATGATCAACCTAGGGGCATACAGCCAGTCATGTCATCATGTGCCGAACCCCTAGCCTGGGATACCGCAATTAATTCAGCAGATTTCTAAATTTGGGTGACATCCAACCAGCAGAAGGTGTATTCCCAGCTTCAGGCCAGGGGACCCTTAATACTTTCCCCAGACATTTATTATGCTTACCCCTGGCCTGTCTATTGCTTTCCTCCCAGCCTGCCCTCCTGCCACCGTTGCTTCACCCCTGGTATGACATGCAGTACTACAAGAGCATCTGCCCCTGCTTTGCCCCCATCTCTGACCCTGCCTCATCTCTGCACCCATCCCTGCCCGTGTCCCCGTCCAATTTTTGCCCCCGCTCCATCTCCACACCCATCTCTGCCCCTGTCCCTGTCCTATTTCTGCCCCCGCCCCATCTCTGCCCCTGCCCCATCTCTGCACCCATTTCTGCGCCTGCCCCATCTCTGCACCCATCTCTGCCCCTGCCCCATCTCTACACCCATCTCTACCCCTGCCACATCTCTGCACCCATCTCTACCCCTGCCCCATCTCCACACCCATCTCTACCCCTGCCCCATCTCTACACCCCTCTCTACCCCTGCCCCATCTCTGCACCCATGTCTGCCCCTGATTGCACCCATCTCATTTTTTGTTCCTGGCTGTGCTTGCAGACTGCACGCCATTCCTTGAGCGCTATGGCTACCCAGATTGAGTTCCTGGTCCAGCACAAACAGAAGATCAGAGCAGGTCAAAGATATACTGAGATGCACCCGTTCCAAGCAGGTCACAGCCATAATGATATGAACACATTATAAGCAGGTCACGGCCATAATGAGATTATTGAGATGTTCACGTTCCAAGCAGGTCACAGCCATAATGAGATGCATCTGTTTTTTTTACGACTTTTTGTATTCATATTTCGATAGATTTACGAGGGGGGGGGGAATGAAGCAGATCCAAGCCATACTGAGATGCATATGTTATAAGTAAGGACCGGAATATCATATGATGCAGACCAAAGGCGAGTATTACATCATATGATCTTGTATATAAATGGAAACGTTAGCCTATCCAGACTGCCAGCATCATATGGTATCATATGATGACATGATATCATATTGCCGTTCCCTAGTTATAAGCAGGTCCAAGCCATAATGAGATGCACCTGTTCCAAGCAACATAAGAAGCATGATAATGACAAAATGATTAAGAGTAACAGTTTGAGCAGCTTGTACAGGGTTACAACGGCAGTGTTGTTCTCTGTGGCAAACATTACAACACAAACATTACAATATTAAGTTATTTCAACATTACAAGATGAACAATACAAGACAATCATTTCAATATTACAACCTTTCAACATTATAAGACAAACAATACAAGACAAAGATTTCAACATTACAAGACAAACATTACAAAGCAAACATTACAAAATTACAACATTACAACATTACAACACAAGCATTTCAACATTACAACATTACAGCACAAGCATTACAACATAGCAACATTATAACACAAATGTTACAACACAAACATTACAATATAACAACATTTCAACATTACAACACAAACATTTCAAGATAACAACATTACAGCACAAGCATTACAACATAGCAACATTATAACACAAATGTTACAACACAAACATTACAATATAACAACATTTCAACATTACAACACAAACATTTCAACATAACAACATGACAGCACAAGCATTACAACATAGCAACATCAGAACACAAATGTTACAACACACACATTACAATATAACAACATTTCAACATTACAACACAAACATTTCAACATTAGGGTTTTACCATACTGTTTTTTGCGACGCGTCGCCATTCCGTCGCTGCTTTGCGACGCATGGGTCCGACTTATCTAGTCAGAAATGCCCCCCTGAATCCTCCGTGCTCCGCGAGATGTCAAGGATCTCTCCAAGTGATTGGCAGAGCCCCCCCTTCTGGGGGGCGGGAGCCCCCAGATTCACCCGTTGTCAGTCTTTGCGACCGTCCAACCGACCGACCGACCAAAACATCTAAGCATGGCATGTCAGCCAACTGTCTCATAACTAACTGGCTTTGGTCAGATCCGGTCCGCAGCCACCTGTCGTTCCGTTGCCAACACTCTACGCCAATTTCCCGCTTCGCTTGCGATGCTGCATAGGACTTGTCCTTGCACACGGATCATGACGCATTACGGATCACACTTGAATGTATGTACGTATGTTGTCACATTCCAGGGGTAGCCAAATAGGCTAAAGGGACCAGTCCAGCCATGATATCAGTTGGGTCTAAAACGGAAAACATACTTATGAACTGAACCCCAAACATTTTTTTTTTATCAACGGGGGACCTGCATGCGTGCAACAGTGATTAAAATCAAGTGCGACCCAAGCCCCCCCCCAAGCTGGGGCTGGGGCCGCACTTCATGAAATGACTGCCATGGAGTTGTACGCATACAGGGTATAACTAGGGGTCGGCAATATGATATCATATGATATCATGTCATCATATGAAATCATATGATGTCATATGATATCATATGATGCCAGTGGTCTGACTGGGTAACTTTGGCCTGGCCCATCATATCATATGATATTAAATCATATGATTTTTGTATGATATCATATGATATCATACTCGTCTTTGGTCAACATCATATGATTTGCCGTTCCCTAGGTATAACACATGCATGATGGTGCTGGGAAACTGGGGATGCTTTAGTATATAAGCTCTGGAGATGCTTGGGTTTATAAACACTGGAGGTGCTTGAGGTTATAAGTATTGGAGATGCTTGATTTTATCAGCTATGGAGCTCGCACTTCAATAAATGGCTGCAATGGCGGAGTACGCATGCAGTTTTGTTTTTCAGGTATTTTTAAAAGCAAGCGCGGACAATTTAGGTGTATTTGAAGTTCGGGACCGGCTCTTTTTAGCGTGGAAGCTTTTTTAAAATTGTTGAAGGGCGGCCAGTCAGGGTGTACACCCTTCGTGATAGTATTCACGGTACAGTACGTACAGTGTAGTACAGTACGTACTATCACACACTTATTGGTAGTGCTTAAATAAATAGTGCGCCTTATTACGAGGCATGAGGTTGAGGGGACCGGCCCGTTTGCTTGCACTGGGGCCAACCACGTAGAGCTTACAAAATAGTCATTTCACACATGAATGGTGGTATAAGTTTTCAACATGCGTTATTAAACATGACGGATGGCAAATAAATGGTGGAGTGAATGGTGGTGCACTTAAATATGCAGTGAGGGATTGATATGAACTCGGTACCCCTTATTCGGCCGCATTATTCAGCTCAATATCCGCGTTATTCGGTTAAATATCCGCATTATTCAGCTTAATAACCCCGTGATTAATTATTCATTTCGGGATTTCATTCGCTTTTTGTACCAAGCCACCCCTGTAAAGGGTGGCCTTTGTAAAGTGGGACACTCTATCCCTCTATCCCTTGGGAGACTCTCGACCCCAAAAGGGGTCGTAGGCTCTTGCCTCCCTACAGTGTCGTTTCGTCTAGGCAGTGCCTAAGGGGGTTTATTGAGGGCAAGAGGCAAAAGCTTTAAAGCCTAAACGTCCCCATCCACTGGTCTACGTTAGCAGCTCCGAGTTGTAATTAAGAATGGGCAACTACTGTGAATATGCAGTTTTTGAATAGACATGCACAGATGCAATAAGAGGACCTCATCTAGCGTTTTATATCGCCTTTCCTGTTTCGAAGGTTGGGCGAGCCCCTTCAGCCGATTTGGCTACCCCTGGTCTATATATATAAGTACATACTAGATGCACCATGCGTCGAGCCCCTGTCAACGAGCTGCACGTATGCTCTAATATTATGATATTCTACACCACAACATAGTTGAAAATCTTACGCAGTCTTTCGGGAAAGGCTCACTTCTCTGCAGTCTACACCAATCTATAGGGGACTCGTCACTCGTGACCGCAAGTTGCGGAAAAAGCTTATGTTGTCTATAGTTGGCATCCACGGACCAGCATTCATTTGTTACAGTGCCGTAGGCAAGCAGCTGATGAAGAGCCAAGGCATAGCAAAATATATTACATCATCTCATTTAAAGGCCCTTGGAAATGTGGGGGCAGGGTCTTTACATCAATTTATCCTTGAACTGTAACACCTGTATTTACTGTAGCTATTCGGTCAGCTGCGTAGAACTTGTTGTATATCGCCCTTGATGGGCATGTATACAGAAAGGTTGTGATACACTTGTTTTTCTTTTTCGAGGAGGATTTTCGCCTCGAAGGGTGGATCTCCCTATGCTAGCCCTACACTCAAAAGGTTATATGTGATTTGGAGGAGTAACTCGTACTCGGAACGAATTAGGTACCCTTAGGCCGGCGGGCGGGAGTTGCCAGCCCACGCCCAACCACACCAGCACCACATACAGACAGTTGTATAGCCAGGTGGTCAGGACCACGCATGCCGCATATAAACTGTGCAATTCATCATGTAGTGTATGTTTCCATGTATCATTGGTGGTTGGACCCAGTGCAAGCAGACGTGCTGGCCCCCAGTGCTCATCTATATACAATGAATCGCGTTCAGTGCTGAGCAATTACATCAATCAAGCACACTCACTGCTGAGCAACGTCATGAATCAACCTCGCGCCTTGTCATAAGGTGTATAGTTGTTATGCTACGGTATATAGCCGTAGTATAGCACATTACATTGAGTCATAGACGCACGTGTAAGCTGCGTGACTGGCAGCGGTGACTCCCTGCTAGGACATAGGCCAGTATGTGTGTATGTTACAGTCCAGGGGTAGGCCAAATAGGCTAAAGGGACTTGCCCAACCGTATAGGAATGGCTTACAAAGAAAAAGCACTGATGAACTGAGCCCCAAACAATCACCAGGCCAGTGCCAGCTAGGGCTGCATACCTGCGCCGTCCGGTAAGCCCTGCAGTGACTAAGTCACTTAAAGAATTAAGAGTCGGGGGTTCGACTCCCCCTTAGGTCGCTCCTGGCGTTGCAGGTCGTCAACCGCGATGGTAGCTTGTCCAGTTGAGGTAGGAGACCGCTCCCCACCCGTATGCGACGGGCTCCCTTAACACCACGCCCCATCAGGCGTTATCATTACCTTTTAAGCCCTGCGGTAGACCCTGACCTGTTCTACCATCTGCTCTGGGAGCTACGTACTTAACTAGTTCCCCTTTATGTAACATCATCTTAACCTCGAACTAAAATAGTTTATTTATTGATTTATTTCCATGTATCATACCGCAGTATGACTGTATTTGTTTATTTATGTTCATATATCATACCGCAGTATGACTGTATTTATTTATTTATTTCCATATATAATACCGCAGTATGGCTGTATTTATTTATTTATTTCCATATATCATACCGCAGTATGGCTGTATTTATTGATTTATTTCCATACATGTAATGTAATCATACCGCAGTGGCGCAGTATGACTGTATGAATGCCAGATGCAGCACTATGGATAGACAACTATCAGCAGAACATACTCAACCATGCAATGTACTGCTTGGAAATCGGATCATATCTACAGATCATACTCAACCATGCAATGTACTGACTGGAAATCTGACCAGGTGTACAAAACGTACTCAAGCATACATTGTACTGCTTGTAAATCTGATCAGATGTACAGATCATACTCCAACATGCACTGATTGGAAATCTAACCAGGTGTACAGAACATGCTCAACCATTCAATCGAAGTATTGGCAATCTGACCCGGTAGGATAGCTGCTATCAACTTCTTAGCCGTCCAAAAGTTGGTCGATCTTCACTACTGGAGCTACCTGCTGCCCATTTGGCGGTTTTAGTGGAAGCGGGAGCGGGCCACCGGGGCGAGGTATTGGTCCCTGCTGCAATGTAACCGAACCCTTACCTAATCCGAGACTGGACAGGTCAAAGGAAACCGTTTGATAACCTCCATAATCTTGCATGGTCACCCCTAGGTCCGCCAGAGTTGTGTCGGGAGCTGGTCTGTCGGGTTTGGGGAATGAGAATGGCATTGGCGGAGCAAAGAGACGTCCCATGTGGGACAGCCCTTGCCCTACTAGCCGCCTGGATTCAGCTAAAGGGTGTGCCATCCAGACTTCATTGAAATATTGTCTCTGATGGGTGAAGTAGCGGCGAAGATCCAGGCTGGAGAATGCTGTTGCAAGATTGGGGGCAATATTTCAGTGATGGCACCGTATATTGTTTGTACATGGGGTTGTTGTGGTGGTGGTGGTGGTGGTGTGGTGTGCGGAGGGTGGGTGGTGTTGGTGGGTTTGTTGTTGTTGATTGGGGGTGCTTGTGGGGTGTGTCGTCTTTTTGTTGGTGTGGTTCGTGTGTGTTTGTGGTGGGAGGGGATAGGGTGTGAGGGTGGATGGTCACATGGTGAAGGCGGTGGGGTTGTGGGTGTGGGGTGGGGTGCGGTAGGTGAGGTGGGGGTGTGGGTGGTGCGCGGCGCTTGCTGTGGTTGGTGAGGTTGTTGGGGGTTGGGTGGTGGGTATTGGGGGTGTGGGGGGGTGGCTGGGTGGGGCGAGTGTCGGGAGGCGTTGGTGTTGGGGGCTTGGTGTTGGGCGGTTGTTGTAGGTCGGGGTGTGTGGGGTGTGGGTCTTACTTGGCTGGTACTGGTGTCGGGTGGGAGGTGCTTGGGGTGTTTGGCGTTTGAGCGGGCGGTGGCGTCGGTTTTGATGAGAGGGTAACATGGAATGAGTGTCCGTCAGACGTGGGTGGTGTGGCTGTACTTACGTCTCTTGAGTGGTGGTCGATGGTGTTTTTGGGTGGTGGTTGATAGTGGGGTTGGTGGTGGTGTGTCTGGCTAGTGGTGGTTAGGCTCTGGGGGTGGTGTTGGTTGTCAGGGGGTGGGTGTTGGTGTTGTGTTGTTGTGGGGGTGTGCGTGGTTTGTGTTTCTTTGTGCTACTACCAATAAGAGTCGTGCGTGCTGGGCGTTGTGTGGTGGGGTGTGTGCTGTGTTGGTTGGTGCGGTGGAAGTTGGGGCAGTGCGCGGGGGTATGGTTCGCGTGCGTGTTTGGTGGCCGGGTTGTCGGTGGTCGGGGGGGGGCGTGTGTTGTTGGTGGACAGTGGGGGGTGGTGTCTGGTGTGGTGGTGGTGGGCTTGTGTGTGTGTTGGCGGGTGGGTGTTGGTGTTGGTGTCTGGGGGTTGGTGTTGTGTAAGAGTTCGGGGGTTCTAGGTGTTGGCGGGTGTGCCGGGTGTTGGGGGTTTGTGTGTGTGGTGCCGGTCGGATGTCGGGTGTGATGGTTGGGGGTGGTGGTGTGTGGGGGGTGTGTGTAGGTATGCGGTGGGAGGGTTGGGGTTGGTGTTGGGGGGGGTGCTGGTGTTGGGGTGGGTGTTGTGGTGGTGTGGGGGTGTTTGGTGGTGGGGGGGTGGTTGGTGTTGGTGTTGGTGTTGGTGTTGGTGTGGGTATTGGAGGGGTGTGTTGGTGTTTGGTGGTGTTGTTGGTGTTGGTGGGGTGTTTGGTGTTGTTGTGTTGGTGGTGTTGTTGGTGTTGTTGGGGGGGTGGCGGGTGTTGAGTCAAGCTACTGGTTGTTGTGTGTGTTGTTGTGGTTACGTACGTGGTGGCGTTGCGGACGCAGCGGCTTCGGTGGTTGTGTTGTGGTGGGGTGGGGGTGTGTGTTGGGGGTGGCGACTGTCTGGTGGGGGGTGCGGTGGGGGTGTGGGGAGGGTGTGTGGGGGGGGTGGGTCAGTCTCTGAGACTGCATGGGTTGGGTGGTGAGTTGTGGTGGGTCGGGGGGGGGCTGTGGGGGGGGTGTGGCTGCGGGGTGGTGTTGGTCGTGGGGTTTTGGTGGGGGGTTGGTGTGGGGGTTGGTGGTGTGTGGGGTGTGTGGGGTGGGTGGGGTTGGTGTGGGTGTGTAGCCTTGTTGTTGTGGTCGCAGGCTGTTGTGGTGGTGTTTGTGACGTTTGCGTGTATTGTAAGTTGCGCTGGTGGTGGTGGGTGAGGGGCGTGGGTGTTGGTGGTGTGGTGTTCTTGGGTTGGCTGGGTGTGGGGTGACGGCAGTTGGACTGTGTGGTGTGGTGGTGGTGTGGTGGTGTTGGTGGTGTGGGTGTTTGTTGGTGGTGTTGGTGGTGTTGGTGCCTGGGGTCAACTGATGGTGGGCAGCACTGGTTGTCGGTGGTTGGTGGTGTGGGGTTGCGGGCTGGGCTGTTGTTGGGCTGTTGGTGCCTGTTGGGGGTGTTGTTGGTTGTTGGTGTGTGTCGGTTGGCTGTTTGTTTTGTGTTGTTGGGTGTTGGTGGTGGTTGTTGGGGTTGGGGGTGTGGGGTTGGATGTTTTGGTGGGCTGGGGGGTGGTGGGTGGGTGGGTGGTGTGGGTGTTGTGTTGTGGTGTGCGGGGGGGTTGGGGGGTTGTGGGGTATTTTTGGTGGTGCGTAGGGACGTTGGCGTTGTGAAGTGGTCGGGGGGGGTGTGCGGGGGGTCTGTCTGGGCGGTCGTTGTTATCGTTGGGGGTGTGTTCGTGGGGGCGGGGGGGGTGTTGGGGTTTTGGTGGGGGTGGGGGTGGTGGGTCTGGGGTTGTGTGTGTGTTGGTGTTGGTGTTGGTGTTGGTGTTGGTGTTGGGTGTTGGTGTTGCGTAGTGTGTTGGTGTTTATGGTGTCTGGGGGTGGTGTTGTTGCCGCTTTGGTGTTGGTGTTGGTGTTGGTGTTGGTGTTGGTGTTTGGTGTTTGGTGTGGTGTTGGTGTTGTGTTGGTGTTGGTGTTGGTGTTGTGTGGTGTGTGTGTTGCGTGGTTGTGTATGGTGTTGGTGTTGGTGTTGGTGTTGGTGTTGGTGTGGTCTTCGGGGTTGGTGTTGGTGGTGGTGTTGGTGTTGGTGTCTGGTGTTTGGTGTTTGTGTTGGTGTTGGTGTTGGTGTTGGTCGTTGGCGGTGCTTGGGTTGTGGGTGTTTGGTGTTGGATGTTTGGTCGTTGGGGTTGTGTTGGGTGTTCGTTTGGGTGTGGGGGTTGTGTTGGTGTTGGTGTTGGTGTTGTGCTTGGTGTTGGTGTTGGGTGTTTGGTGTTTAGTGTTCGTGTTGCGTGCGTTGGTGTTGGTGTAGGTGTTGGTGTTGGTTTGGTGTCATGTGGTGTTGCGTGTTGGTGTTAGTGTTTGGTGTTGGTGTTGGTGCGTGGTGTTTTTTATTGGTGTTGGGGTTGGTTTTGGTGTTTGGTGTTGGTGTTTGGTGTTAGTGTTTGTGTGGTGGTGGTGGTGATGGTGTTGGTGATGGTGTGGTGATTGTGGGTGTGGTTTGGTGAAAAAACTGCCAGGAGTGGCAATGTGTCAGAGACTGAGGCCAAGGTGGCTGTGGTTGGGAACAACGAACATACAACCATATCTATATGTTTTCTTTTTTTGCCAAGTTTGTGCAAGGCCCTTTAGCCAAGGAGGCTACCTCTGGACTGTAACATACAACAAAGATACAACGCAGATCCAGGTAGTAGCGGACTGCGGAAACAAAACGCACAGCAACCTTCCCCAGTGCAAGCCAGCAGGAAAGTTCCTTCAACTTCACGCCCCGTGGCAAGGATAATAATGTTCAGTTTTACGATGCACGTTCGCACTACAAGCGTGGATCACCGGCAGGGATGTATTTATGTACTGAACCATGCGTGGGTCACCATCAGGGATGTATTTATGTACTGCACCATGGGTAGGACACCATCAGGGATGTATTTATGTACTGCACCATGCGTGGGACACCATCAGGGATGTATT
The DNA here is from genome assembly GCA_013435795.1 of Chlamydomonas sp. ICE-L. Classification (NCBI taxonomy): domain Eukaryota; kingdom Viridiplantae; phylum Chlorophyta; class Chlorophyceae; order Chlamydomonadales; family Chlamydomonadaceae; genus Chlamydomonas; species Chlamydomonas sp. ICE-L. The sequence goes on along the minus strand of JACBWV010000610.1, from coordinate 17,568,583 downwards.
TATGTACTGTACCATGCGTGGGACACCATCAGGGATGTATTTATGTACTGCATCAAGCGTGGGGCACCATCAGGGATGTATTTATTCTCCCTCCTCTCACGCAACCCACCCAACACAACCGACCACACGCAACCACATGCAATCACAACCAGCCACACGCGACCACAACTAAACACAACCACTGTCATCCATCTCTCCCGTCCCTATCTTCTAGCCATCATGGTGAACCCCCTTGAGGCCCCCTTGAGGCCCCTTTCTCTAGTCCATACATGGTGAACCCCTTGAGAGGCCCCCTGAGGCCCCCTATCTTCTAGCCATCATGGCGAACCCCCTTGGAGGCCCCTTGCGGCACCCCTATCTTCTATCCATCATGGTGAACCCCTGAATCACCCCCTTGAGACCCCCTATCTTCTAGGCCATGCATGGTGACCCCCATTGAGGCCCCCTTGAGACCCCCGGACTATTCAAGCCATCATGGTGAACCCCCCTTGAGGCCCGCCCTGAGGCATCACAGTCTTCAGCCATCAGGTTGAACCCCATGAGGCCCCCTTGATGCCCCCTATCTCTAGCCATGCATGGTGAACCCCCTTGGGCCCCCTTGAGGGACCCCCTTTTTATAGCCATCATGGTGAAGCCCCCTTGAGGCCCCTTGAGTCCCATATCTTTAGCCAATCAGGGTTGAAACCCCCCTGAGACCCCTTAAGGCCCCCTTGAGGCCCCCTATCTTCTCGCCATCATGATTAACCCCCTGAGCCCCTTGAGACCCCCTTCTGAGACCCTATTTCTAGGCCATCATGTGAAACCCCTTGAGGCCCCCTTGAGGCACCCCTTATTTCTTTAGAATCCACCACCTCATGGTTAACAACTTGACCGCCCCTTGAGGCCCTTCGTATTTTCTAGCCATCATGTTAACACCCCTGCCGACCCCTTGAGGACATATATTTAGCTCATGGTGACCCCCCCTCTGAGACCTCCCTTGAGACCCCCCTATCTTCTGTCCATCATGGTTAACCTCCCCCCTTTGTGATGAGTTTGAGACCCCCTTGAGACCCCCTATCTTCTAGCCATCATGGTGAACCCCCTTAAGGCCGCCCCTTGAGGCCCCCTATCTTCTAGCCATCATGGTTAACCCCCTTGAGGCCCCCTTGAGGCCCCCTATCTTCTAGCCATCATGGTGAACCCCCTTGAGGCCCCATGAGAGCCCGCCACACAACTTCTCAAGCCATCATGGTTGAACCCCCTTGAGGCCCCCTTCCTGAGGCCCCCTTATCTAGAGCCATCAAATGGATGAACCCCCCTGAGGCCCCCCTTGAGGCCCCCTATCTTGTTAGCCACCTCATGGTGGAACCCCCTTGAGGTGGCCCCCCCTTGATGACTCGCCAGGGACAATAGGTTGGAATGGCTCCTCCCCTGCCAAACCTCCACCCCGACACCCGCTCCCTGGTCTACCAAGATTGGAGGGGCCAGGTCGTCACCGCTCGAGAACCTACCCATCCGGATCGCTGGGTAGCCCGCTACCACCTCTGTAAGGGAATCTTCTGTCACAGCAAGGAGACTCGCCACCTATAATGGTGGAATGGCGGTTAGGAAAAGCCGAAGGTAAAAGGCGACGCTAGAAAGGCCTTTCAGTGCGAGACGAAACAGGAACCTTGCTCCTGACTCCCATTGTGTGACTATCCCATGTGTGAACTCCGGCCACCTAATTATTCCCCAATTAGAGTACACTGCTATACTTGGCGTCCGAGTCCAACAAATCCAGGACAGCCCCACCACCCATCTGAGGGTCCAACATGGATCCATCACCATGAACCCGACCCACCTCTCATCCTACCTAGCACTAGGATACACCCTCAAGCATGAGACACCCTTATCATGTGGCCAAACCCAGGCTCACTAGAAACCCATCAGCATTGCCAAAACAGAGTTGATTGAGCGCATAGGAGACCAAGCCACCACCGCCCTCCTAGAGGCCTATAAAACAGCCTCGCACGCCACACTAGCTAACAACCCCTCTTACTATAGGAAGGACGCCCACCTCACAAACGCCCAATCCCAAGGGCAGTGGAACCTGACAGGCAAATTCAATGCCCAGGGGTACTGCACTCTCATGCAACTCATCCACATAGACCCCCTGGACAGGCACCCTGGCTTGGACATCCCAGCCCCTGGACACTATCATTTCCAAACACGTCTCCTCCCCCATGGCCAACCCAATGAAGCTCCACCCATCCACCCCCCCACCACATACCTTTACTCCCCCTCTGGCCATTGCATCGGTCACCTCCCCACCTCCTCGGCCAACTCCAACACCAATACACCACCACCCAAGCAACAATACCCAGCCTGGGGCGCTCACACTCCCAAGGGTCCTTTGCTGGAGACCTAGCCAGCCTATTCCACTGTCTCAAGGACACCATCCCCACCCCTGATCACCCCACCCTCCTTCAAGCCCTCACGTTGTTGAGGGTCCAAACAGACAGGTCAACAGGGCCACTCTTACGCCACCCATCTCTCCCCACTTCTCTTCCCCCCATCCTTATGACCACCTGTTCGGGGCAAGCCCAGACCCACACTCTCACCCATGGACAGGAGCATCAGTGATACACTCCCTGCAGGATGCCAAGGAATCCCAAAAGGCAGTCAGATGGGCACTCACCAGTGCCAAGGCAGCCCAAACTCACTCCATCCCAACCCGCACCCTCCCAATCCGTACCCTCCTCTTGATCCCACACACAAAGCACACAGCCTACGAAACACACACCGCCCACCCCTGGGTCCAGGTCCTAGATACTATCCCAGCAGGGGCCCCCATTATCCAGCAACCATCCATCTGGACTGGGGAGGAAATCACCTCCACGATTGCAAGGACAAAGGGGCACCAACTCCTCCTCATCGCCAACCCTCTGGTCCACCCCAGCCCGGACACGCCCTTTACCCAAGCATGGAATGAAGCTATGCATCACCTTCATCCCCCCCCCCCGCCCAACCCATCCCAAACCCTGCCATCGGCCCTGCCCCCCTCTCCTTCCCCCCACCACCGCAGGCTCTCCGACTCGTCCTCCCGGCCCCTTGAGTGAGTGCCCCCCCCCACCCCCCCTCCCCTTCCCTATCCGCCACCCACCCCCCAACACCTATAACATACAACTACCAAAAGACCCCCGATGTAAGGTAGGACTTACACCGATGGTAGGCCAGGTCCCAGCCTGAGGCTCGGCCCTCCTCACCAAAACACGGGGGACCAACATGCATGGCATATAAAGCTCCCTGTGGAACCATAGATCCCCCCCCCGGAGCACCTCCACATGTAGCCACCACTTCGGCAGCAGGCATCTGTCCCCTGGTGTCAGAAGATTCAAATACATATGGCTAGGTGGGGCGCCTACTAAGGGAACAAAGGAAGCTGCTATCGAGGGAAAGGAGGGAAAAAAGGCAATATGGCAGTTAGCCCACCCTTCATCTGACCCGCATCAGCCCCATTCTGTCACACATGCCAAGAAGATTGGGGCTAGCCACATGGCTGGCAGGTTGCAAGCACCCAACCCCATACTGGGGATGTAATAATAATCAGTAGTACCAAACTCTGCAGTTTTTTAAATGTGGAAAAATTACAGGAAGGAAGAGAAAACAAAGCAAGTTTTTTTTTGTCCAAGGGCCAAGGAGGGAAACTCATTGTTATGGACGCTGGCAAACTGGAGACCCTACCCAGTGGGGAAACTGGAGGGGAGGGGAACGGCCGCCCTCGTGCTTGCTGTGTGAACCCCCACTTTATTTAAAATGGCCACACCCCACCTGGGAACGGGACAACTCACGCCCAGAACTCCTCTTGACCCAAGTCAACCAAACATGACTCCAAAAAAATTCACCACCACATCTGGCCCCCAACCCACATAGTTGAAAGTCCGGGATCCGATTACTGTATTGGCAAAACCAACCACTACCATACTGGTATAAATCCGCGAAAAAAAAAAATGTAATCAGCACAAGACCCTATACAGGCTCTGAAAGACCAGGGATATCCAAGTGCGTATATCAGTGTTGTTTTGTTACATGGGCTACAGGGACCATACCAAGCCACCAATGACACTTCCCAACCCTCACCCGCCTTAGGGTATCTCCAAGTAGCCGCCATCAAAGCTCTGCACAAAATTTCACACCCAGGCCCTGTCTCCTTTCCAGTCCATGTCGAGTGCAGAAGACAGAAGACACCATAGTAGGACAGGATCAAAAACTTCATCCTAGGGGAGGGGAGACGAAATCAAAAAAAGAAAGTAAAAAAAAAAAAAGAATGAAAAAAAAAAAAAAAAAGTACATAAAAAAAGAAAAAAAAACTAAAAAAAAAAAAAAAAAAAAGAAGAAAAACAAAATAAAAAAAAAAAGAAAAAGAAAAAAAAAAAAAAATTAAAAACAAAAAAAAAAACACACAACACAAAAAACAAAACAAAAAAAAAAAACCAACAAAACCAACCCCAAAAAACAACCCCCCACCCCCCACCACCCCCACACCCCCCCCCCCCCCCCCCCCCCCCCCCCCCTCTATGTGGGTGGTTGGGCCCCACGTGCAAGCAAACAGGCTGGACCCCCTCAGGCCTCACACTCATATAAGGCGTCAGCGCCGTACTATTTATTTATGTGCATATTTGTTTTACCTGCCCATCGATTCCATTACCCACAATTCATGTTTGCTGTGACATTATAGTTTGTTATTGATGATATCAGTCATACACCGTCTCTTTCTGAGTAATGTGTGTGGACCTCCTGCATTTATTTTCAGGTCTTTTAGTTAAGACTAGTTCCTCTAGGCGGAGGGGAAGGAGGGTTGGTTTCCAGCCCACGCCCAATCACGCACACCCGCACTACGTACAAACAGTTGTATAGCCAGGTGGTCAGGACCATGCATGCCGCATATAAACTGTGCAATTCATCATGTAGTGTATGTTTCCATGTGTCATTGTTGGTTGGGCCCAGTGCAAGCAAAAGGGACTGTCCTTAGTGCTCATCTATATACAATGAATCCTGCAAATTCAGTGTTGAGCAATTACATGAACCAAACACCAGGGGGAATCTAATTAGGCTTAAGGGACTTGCCCATCCTGAAATTATCAAGATACTTATAGACTACCTGGAGAGGATATTGACTAATTGGGGGTATGAGTTGCACCGATTTAATCTGAAGAAGTTATTTGATTTGAAGTATTCGATTTATAAAAAAATGCGATAATACTCTCCCAATTTAAATTATTCATCCCAATGAGGATGGACGATTTTCATTATTTTGTTAGAATTTAGAATTTTTAATTATCACTTGTAGGACGAACTCAGGGGCCCCGTCGGTTTTATTAAACAATTGTTTTTTGGGGTTCAGGTCAGTTATTCGTTGTTTTTTTTTTTTAAGCCCCCAACGGTTAATGGCAAAAAGTTTCCCTTTATCCTATTTGCGCATACCCCTGGTGGACTTGGAACATAATACAGAGTAGCACTGCGGAGGGGGATAGTATCATTCAATTGTCCTGCATTATACTGTTATACATTACAATTGCCATTCATAACCAGGCCAGTAGTGTAGTGTTGGGGACCCAAAAAAAGGAAGGCCCAAAAAACAAGCACAACTACAACTTAAGGGGATTCTTTCGAACAACTATCCTCTCTTAACGAACAAAATGAAGAGGTGAGGGAACACATGTGAAAGAGAGAAAAGTAGAAACAGAAGAAGATGGAGGAAGGAGGGGGGGGGTGGTTTGGTGGCGTTCCGACACCAGTTCAAGAAAACTCAACGTGTGTTTTTTTGCTCCCAAAGTCACGCGCTCGGTTCATAAGGCTGTTTTTATCATTAGTTGAGGTACACGAACCACACAATTTAGGATAATATGGATCCGCATTCCCTTCATCCCTTCAAAGATGAATGTAAATGCAGATTTGCTGAGTTTTGTACATACCGTGCGAAGAAGCTGGCGCTGTGCTCGAGGGCCGAGGGGGGAGGGGGGGGGAGGGGGGAGGAGAAACTACGGGATGCCGGGGGGTACAGCAAGGAATGGAGATAGGAGGAGGTGGGAGGGAGAGGAAGAGGAGATGGGAGGTGGGAGAAGGTGGGAAGAGGAGGAGAGGAGCGGAGAGGAGGGAGGAGAGAGAGAGAGAGGAGAGAGGGGGGTAGGGGTAGCACTGTTGACGGAGAGGACTGGAGTGAGGGGGGTGGTAAGCAAGCACCCAGTTCCAATTAGAAGCAACTGTAGATTGCATATCAGAAGTACCGCTCCTGTTCGCTGCAAGAGCAAGTACCTTAAGCGGCTCCTTGTCCTTGGTCGACACATTGTTCAAAGCAAGTCCTAGTACAGGTATTAATTGATGGGAATTGTTTTGGAAGGGAGGAAGATTCAGAAAGAAAGAAGTGGAAGAAAGACAGAAGATGAGAAGCGAGAGAGAGCAGAAGAAGAAGATAGAAAGAAAGAGAAGAAGAAAGAAAGAAGAGAAAGGAAAGAAGGAAGAAGAAAGGAAAACGAAAAAATATAATATATAAAAAAGAATAAAATAATAAAAAATATAATAATAAAGGCATGAATGGCTTTCTAGCCCAGGGGGAAAAAACCCTTATTGCTTAGAATGGATATGGATTTTACCCTATCGTCAGCCGGTCGTGTTGTTCATGCACAGGTTTGGGAGAAGAGAAAGAAAAGAAAAGAGAGGAAATGATAAATGGATGGTTGATGGGCTGGTGATGGGTGATGATTGATGATTGGATGGTGATGTTTTGAAATGTGTGAGACTAGTGGAAATGGCTACATTTGTTGCTTCGTGTTCGAACCTGCGAACGAAAGGTTTCGAGGTGATCTATCCACCCTCCACCTCAGCTCGATTAATTGGCAACCGCCCCTTTGATGGATGCTTGGCCAGTTACTCAGTTACAGTGCACTACGGTTACCAGCTGGCTGACACCTCCCAAGTAATTCAGTTCATAGCTAGACAGGCCATACGTGTATGGCCTGTCTAGCTATGACTAGACACTAGACAATTAAACAATAATATTCTTGACAATTTGAAATTCTTGACAGTGTTATTATGATAATACCGAGCGCAAGGATAACCTTTTCAGGTGTAAATACTTTCACAGAAAAAAAACTGAGAAGGTTACGGTCTTTCTTTGCTTCAGTAACATGAGAACATCACGCCCGCCACGAACACTCCAGTCTATGTTTTCACGCACATTTTGACATTTGTTTTTTAGTCCGACTTGGATGTGCGTGTCTCCCCTGATTTCCCGTTGCGTCAAGAAAATCTGCAGCCTCGCCTCGCCACGCTCCGACAAAAATGGCCAGACTGCTACGACTCCTACGAGTGACACGAATCTAAGCTCACAGGATTTACAGTCTGCTCTTAGCCTCTTCAAAACCACTCCTTATCGACCCTTTTCCTATGGAACACTTCTTTCATATTCCAAAACATTATACGGCCGAATCTTGACACAGGACAGGGGAACGCAGCAGTTACACAGCGAGTGAGGAAGTAGTACAAAGAGAAGGAAAAGCCAAGGGAAAAGCCGGGCTGGCGGGATAAGAAAAGAAGGGATGGGGGGGAAAAAAAAAACGGGGACAACCCTTTAGGGCGCTGGTGGAACCGGGCGAACCCCGGGGGTGGCACCTCCCAGCAGGGGCTCCCCTGGGCGGGAACGGAAGATCGTGGCCGAGCGAGGACAGGACTCGGTTGTCTACAGGGGCCCCTGCGCCCAACAAATCGATTTCCCCGGTCCTGTTCTGATTTATCAATAAAGCCCTTCATCGTGACGACAGGAACTATATATAAGCCTTCCCCCTGCCGGAAATTTCCGGATGCGTTGCGAAGGATCTGGGCCTGATTTGGGCCCCGACCGCGACCGAAACCCGCCCCGAAGTATTATGGGGGATTACGTCTGGTTGGTCCCGAGAAGAAAAAAGATTCGGAACCTCCTGCGGACAACCTGATTTCTGACAGATCGACACTTTCGGACCAGATAGATCAAGAACAAGAGGTTCGAGGAAAGTAAGTTTCGGGAGAGGAGCGCAGGTATTAATAAAAAATCTCGGGACACTCGCCAACGACCAAACAAAAAACTCCGAAAACAACAAAACCTATCTCACTATCTCTCTTATCTCTTTATCCCACCGTTTTTCTGCGACAAACGACTTCAGAACATTATCTCCCTCTCAACCGATCTCTTTCTCTCTCTCACCTTCCTAAAAAGTCTCTCTCCCCCACAGTCCGACGATGTCCCTATCGATCTTCAGCGACCCCTTCTTCTCCTTCAACGAGCTTGAGCGCCCTCTGGGTAACCTAGCCAACCTGGAGAGGACCCTGGGTCGACAGATGATGCCGGCCAAGGCGGGTCATGGCCACACCATGCTGATGCCTCACGCCTTTGACGTTGTGGAAAACTGAGGGTACGGAAAGACGAACAAAAGAAATGAAGAAACCGATAAAAAATAAAAAAAGAAAAGAAATAGAGAAAACAAATTAATTATATAAAAACAATATCACAAATATCACACATTTTAGGCCGACAATAACAACCAATTAAAAAAAAAGAAAAAAATTTGATACGTGAGAAAACAAGATAACAATTAAAAATGCACCAGATAACAGAAAAAGTTTACAGCATTAATTATTAATAAGATGGTAAAAAAAGAAACCAAAAATAAAAAAAAACAAAAAAAAAGAAAAAAAGAAAAAAAAAACATATAAAAAAAAAAAAAAAGCAACCAAAAAAAAACCCAAACGGGGCAACGAAAAAAGGAAAAGAGAAAGGGGATAAAAAATAACCCCCCTTCCCCCATCCTTCCAACGACAACTTTTCCCACTCCCCCTGTCATGCCCCCACTCCCCACTCTATCCACGGATTCGCCAAACCTCCCCCTCCTGTCACCTCCGTACTCAACTGCCCCTTCCCCACTTCCAAAACAACTTGACCCAGTGTGGGGATTCCACGCCTAAACTCGCCCCCCCGAATTCCGACCCTTGCTTTTGCAAACGAGAACACCAACGAACGCAAGAACCCGGGGGGAGGAAAGGGGAAGGAAAGCACAGAGGCGGGGGGGAGGAGGGGGGGGAGGAGGGGGGGGCGATTGCGAGTGTTTGATGCGGGGCGGAACAGAGTGATCGGATGGCGTGGGGGGGGATAGGAGATAGAGGGGGGAATAGGTGGAGGTGGGGGGGGTGAGGTGGGGAGTGGGGGGGGAGCTAGAAGAGGGGAGACGTTTTGCTATTTGTCTGCCTCCTCACTATTTTAGGCCCTGGCTGTTTCGTTTTTTCCCTTTTGTTCTTTCTTTAGTCTTTTCTCCTTTTTTTTGTTTGTTCTTCTTCTCTTCCTATCTGGTCTACCTGTGCTTGTCTTTTTCTTTTTCTCCCTGTGTTTCGGGTGGCGGGGAGGAGGGGGAGGGGCGTGGCTGCGGGGGGTCGATGGGGAGGGGGGTGGTTAGTGGAGGGGGGGGGGGCGGCGTAGTCTTCTCTTTGTTGCGTCTTTGGTTTCTTTTATTGCCTGGCTTGTCACTCTCTTCTGTGGCCCCCGTCTTTATTGCCTACTTCGTTTTCCGTGTTCCTCGGGCGGGGAGCGATAGAGGGCTGAGGTGCGAAGGGGGGGTGGAGGAGAGGGGTGGGAGTGGGGGGGGGGAAGGCAGGTGAGAGGGGAGGGTGGGGGGTGGAGTCGTTTTCTCGTCTATGGGGGGGTGGAGGTGGGGAGGGGGGGGGCAGAGACTGGAGGAGGGAAGGGAAAGGCTGGGGAGAGCGGAGGGTGGGTGAGGGGGGGGGCTTGGAGGGTGGGGGGGGAGGGGAGGGGGGTATTTTTTGTTTGTGTGGGCGTGTTATTTTGTTTATTTTTTGATTTTTATTTAATTTTTGTTATTTTTCCTTTATTTTTTAATTTGTTTTTTTTTTTTTAAAATTTTAAATCAGCCTACTGTTTATCTCCGCGTCCCTTGACCACAACCTTCGCTCACCGAAAAACTTAACCCGGGGCATATATCATGTCAATATCAATTTACCCGAGCTCCGAACCGGCCCCGACCTCGACCCGGCCCCAGAGAGTCTCCCTGACTTCTACGTGCTTTTTAATTGCAATCAATCCAACGCGTTTCCCTTGATTTTAAGAAGAATTCTAATTGTACCAAATTGGTAAAAATACATTTTTGTTTCCGTCAAATACTAATCCAGAAGGCTATGATGTCCTTAACTTCACGTCCTGTGAGTGAATGTATTACACGGATGTAACAATTTCAAATTCCAGAAGACTACAAGTTAAGTTAGGTAAACTTTAACTTCCTGCAATTAAACCACCCACATACCAACCATGCATTGATACAGATTATACATAAGTGCACAATAGTAGAAAATATATAATATGGTTAATAACCCCTCCTGGCATGGTTGGGCAAGTCCCTTAAGAGTATTTTGTCTACCCCTGGACTGTTACAACATGCATACGATATGGTCAAAACCCACATACGGCATAGGTCACTACACTTTAAATGATGACCCCCCTTAAAAGAATGCCATTTCAAATTACAATTAAGCATCGAATTGAGCGTATGCTACTATGCTGTTGTTAATTTTGCAATGACTGTAACTAATACACCAAATATCTGGTTTGGCTAAAGAATGTTCTGGAAGCTACGTACACCCAAATGAAGCACAGGCAGAGTACATGTATACCTGCACATACATGGTAACCCCAACTCTCCTCCTTTCCCCTGCCTTCCCCAGGACAAGTTCCTCCTTGTTGCTGACGGCCCCGGTATGGCCCCCGATGAGGTGAAGATCGAGCTGAACCAGGGCGAGCTGAGTGTCAGTGGCAGCCATCAGGAGGCCAAGTATGTGGAGAGCGCCCCCTCGGGCGAGGAGGGCGAGGAGGGCAGCAAGACTGGCAGGCGCGTGATTCGCTCAGAGCGCAAGTCCTACCAGTTCTCACGCGCCTTCACACTGCCTGAGACCGCCGACCCTGACACCATCACTGCTGGCCTGGACAAGGGCGTGCTGACTGTGAGCATTGCCAAGAGGCCTGAGCCTGCTAGGCCTGGGCCCAAGAGGATCCAGGTCAACGCTTCTACCTAGGCTCTGGCAACAGCGCCACAAGGGAGCCAGGCGGCCTAATATAGCTATTGCGTGTGTGTGTTGGCTACCTTAATGCAGTAGTATTTGAGCATTACCAAGATGCTAGAGCCTACCAAGCCTGAGCCCAAGAGGATCTAATTAGATGCTTCAACATATTAATTTATTAGAGAGCTGAGACAAACATTGCCACCTGAGTAGGATAGAGGTGGAAATGCCAACTGAGTAGGATAGAGATGGACATGCATGTATTTTTTTTTTTTTTTTTAGTTGTGAAAGGATTTTCACCCCAGGAGGTGGGTCTCCCGACACAAACCAGCGCCACGGAGGATTCAGTTCGAATGGTGGTGCCACTCCTACAATATGCAAAGTAGGCGCACTTAGGGTTGGTGAGAGATACCAACCCACGACCAAACGAACATTCACCACTACCCCTGTTGACCACGGCAGACAAGCTCCCTGCCATGGTCGTTAGAGGCGGAATCAAGGAGACATAACTAGAGAACCACCCGAGGGCAGAAATCCGACAGTGCTTCCCTACAAGGTTTGCTTAGGGCCAGGACGCCAAAATACTGAGGAATCGAACCTCACCACCCCCTTCCTACTCTCGCAAGTAGGGTCGATACAGCAAGGGTACTGTAGATCACAAGGGATGTAGAACACACCACATTTGTAACTCAGCCTGCGTGTCCTGCGATCTAACGCCGTCCCCTAACCGCTAAGGTAAACCTCGGCAAGATAGGAAAAGAGCATTCTCCCGTGGAACTGTGGTCTGGGCGATTTTCACGCCCAGACCGGTCTATGTAGGCAAATTTCACGCCCAGACCAGGGTGGTGGTGGTGGTATGGGGGTGAGGGGTGTGTTGTGGAGGTATGGGTGAGTGGTAAGCTGTAAGGAGGGGTGTGTTGTGGTGGTAGGGGGGAGAGTGTGCGGTTATGTGTGTGGTGGTGGGAGAGTGAGTGTGGGTTAGGTGGTGAAGAGGGAAGGTGTGAGTGTGTGTGTGTTAGGAGGGGGTGATTTACTGGCCCAGACCGGTCTAGGCGACTTGCACGCCCTAGCCAATGTTGTGGTGGTGGGGTGGGGGTGAGGGGTGCAATGTGAAGGTTGGTGGTGGTTTGTAGAAAAAAACGTGCTGTGATAGGGGTGAGTGTGGGGTTATGGGCGGTGTGGTGGGGGAGTGAAATTGTGGGTATGGTGATAAAAAAGGTGTGTGTGTGTGGGGGGGGGGGGGGGGGGGGAGGGGGGGGGAGTGTTTGGCTGTGAGAGGTTGAAGAGGTGTGATAGAGGGGGAAAGTGTGTGTAGGTGGAGCGTTAGGCTGTGGGCAAGGAATAAGGGTGGAGAAAAGTAGAAGTTGAAAAGAAACTTTGACCACAGGAGGAAGCATACCTAAGCATACCATATAAGGTCTAAAAAGGAGGTGCCGGGAAAAGGGGGTGAAGGAGTAGAGCAGAAAAATCATTTCAACGGGAGCGAGGTACGAGCTCCACGGCAATCACGTCTTTAGGCGTGATTGCGGAAATTTCGCAAATCGGGTGTGGGGGGATTGATGTGTAAATAATTGTGTAGACTGACAGCGCCGCGGTACAATGATGAGGGGGTCCAGGCCAGGTCCACTGCGTGCCAGCGTTCACTGCGAGGGATGGGGAGTAAGGAGTTGCGAGAAATGAGGGAGATAAGGTCTCGTGGCCGGCGTTTAATGAGCCTGAAAACCAGTACAGACTGACAGCGCCGCGGTACAATGATGAGGGGGTCCAGGCCAGGTCCACTGCGTGCCAGCGTTCACTGCGAGGGATGGGGAGTAAGGAGTTGCGAGAAATGAGGGAGATAAGGTCTCGTGGCCGGCGTTTAATGAGCCTGAAAACCAGTACAGACTGACAGCGCCGCGGTACAATGATGAGGGGGTCCAGGCCAGGTCCACTGCGTGCCAGCGTTCACTGCGAGGGATGGGGAGTAAGGAGTTGCGAGAAATGAGGGAGATAAGGTCTGGTGGCCGGCGTTTAATGAGCCTGAAAACCAGTACAGACTGACAGCGCCGCGGTACAATGATGAGGGGGTCCAGGCCAGGTCCACTGCGTGCCAGCGTTCACTGCGAGGGATGGGGAGTAAGGAGTTGCGAGAAATGAGGGAGATAAGGTCTCGTGGCCGGCGTTTAATGAGCCTGAAAACCAGTACAGACTGACAGCGCCGCGGTACAATGATGAGGGGGTCCAGGCCAGGTCCACTGCGTGCCAGCGTTCACTGCGAGGGATGGGGAGTAAGGAGTTGCGAGAAATGAGGGAGATAAGGTCTGGTGGCCGGCGTTTAATGAGCCTGAAAACCAGTACAGACTGACAGCGCCGCGGTACAATGATGAGGGGGTCCAGGCCAGGTCCACTGCGTGCCAGCGTTCACTGCGAGGGATGGGGAGTAAGGAGTTGCGAGAAATGAGGGAGATAAGGTCTCGTGGCCGGCGTTTAATGAGCCTGAAAACCAGTACAGACTGACAGCGCCGCGGTACAATGATGAGGGGGTCCAGGCCAGGTCCACTGCGTGCCAGCGTTCACTATGTATGTGGGATGGCTCTGCTTGCATGTATGAAGGATGGTAGTTGCACTTGGTAGTCAAGTACTTCAGTCCCTGGGCCGCCCACAGCAAGTACTGGGAGGGCTGCTGGCCAGTCAATCATTTTTTTGCAATGTCTACATGTCTACATGGCTATATCGTTAAGGGATTCGTGTGCCATTCTACTAGACCCCCCCACTAACAAAGCTCTCAATTGAAGGGAAGAGCTAGTAGCAGGCTCTCTATGGTACTCGTGTACATGTAGGACTCCTTTAATTTTTGCCTGTTCGTTTGTTGAAGTTGTGTTTTTAGCCAGAGATGGCAATCAGCCGTGATGCTGGAGTAGTTGATTCCCTGTAACAGAGGTTCAGAAACATATCCGGTCTTGAACTTGGTTACATGGCTTCAGCCAGCAATTTTTCTACCCGCCGTCTTCGGCAGTCAACATAATTTAACAGGAAAAATCATATCCGTCCACTGAAGATCCTTTTGTAACAAAAAACACTTTCCAGAGTTTCCAATGGGTGCCTACTCATGTAGAAACTTCTCCACCTTCCTTAAAAGCCCCTGAAAAGCAACCCTAATAATCTCCAACGTAGAACCCCTAAAACACCAAGGTACATAAAAAACCCCAAACTGACTGTGCTACGCGGGTGGAGGATACACCTGGTGATGAAAGGTGCAAATACCAGACAAACATAAAACTTTATAAATGAAGGTAGCATCTAGAACTGCCAAATCACCACCTGACCCAAGTCACCCCACATCGTACATCGGAGAAGCACATATAAGCTGTCAAAATCAAGCACCATCAGTGTCAATAAACCAATAAAATAAAGCACCATCAGTACCAATAAAACCTAGCACCAACTGTGCCAATAAAATCAAGCACCAGAAGCGGGAGTAGAAAAATAAAGGTCACTCCCCCCACGCCTAAAAAACTTAGGAGGGCTGCCCCCCCCCCCCCCCCCCCCCCCCCCCCCTAAATATAAATACCCATTTTTTGATTCTAGGGGTTTACAATATGGCGCACATAACGGTATCCTCCGAATTCCCACATAGGACTTGTGTGATAGTCAAAACTCAATTCTGCACCCCCTTTGGGTTGCCCAAGTACCGTAGACACCCTTCACCCTTGCAGGGGGCGGCTAGAAACTGGAGTTTTCATTACACCAAACCGGTCCTAACAAAACAGTAGCAGGACATTTTTCCCAGCATTGTTCAACTACACTCCCCTTGGGCCCCGCCCAACTCGGCCCCAATGCTTAATGGGTCGGGGCGGATGTGGGTGGGTGGGTGGGTGGGGCTGGGGGGTCGAGGCGGGGTGGGGGGGTGGGGGGGGGGTGGGTCGTTGGGTGGGGCGGGGTGGGGGGGGGACACACCCATACCCCCCCCCCCCCCCCCCCCCCCCCCACACACACACACACACACACGCACATACCTGGGTCTGAAGTGGTGCCAATGAACTGCCATTGTGATTCACACAGCCATTTACCCTCCCATACTCTGGGCTGGGCTGGGGTTTGGGGGGGTTGGGGGGGGTAAATACTTATTGCACCAGGTCCAAAGTGGTGCCAATAGACTACCCTTCCCAAGGCCTACTCAGAAGTGGTCTCAGAATGACATATGGAGGTCTGAGTAAAAAGTTAGCAAAAAACAAAATGAGGGCTCAGACAGAGAAATGAGCCCCCCCCCCCCCCCGTAAATGAGGTGCTCAGCATGGCCTGAAAAGTGACTTAAATATTGCTTTAATACATGCCATTACAGCCCCATTGTCAGAAAAAATCGATCGGCGTGACTGAACAATGTGAGGCCTGGGCTACTCCTGACCAGAAGTGACAATAACATTAAGCATCAGCAGTGCCAATAAAATCAAGCACCATCAGTGCCAACAAAAGCAAGCACCATCAGTGCCAATCAAATCAAGCACCATCAGCGCCTTCATAGTTAAACACCATCAGTGCCAATAAAATCAAGCACCATCGCTTATCCTGAACACAGTTGGCTCTGCAGGACATCAAAATGACAGGAAGATAAGATATACAGCTTGGTCATTATATTTTCACTATTTACCGCCCCTCCATGGGTAGCGACTTCGGTACATCAGCCGTACTGCCGGATGCGCCAAACGGAGGCGCCAAATGGGTGCGCTAGGGAACCTAAGGGTTCGCCCTACAAAGTGCATTTAGACCGCACCAACTGACGTTTGCAAACGGCAGGCAGCTTGATAAACTCGCAAATACAGGCACCCATTCTCCGACTTGAAGCAATTTTCAGACAAGTTGTATCTTCAGTCACGTCACCTCATCTTGCAGGTAGATTTAAGTCAAACTGCGCCCCTAACCACTTGACGTTGGGATTCGACAGTCAAGTCATCCCGAAGGAGACTGCCTAGTCACAGCCAGAGGGTGCACAGCCCCAGTTTATGAGGTAACGCGCAACTTTGTACCAAAGCGCGGTATACGAGACACACGTTCTGCAAGAACAGCCACGAGGGTAGCAACAAGGTTTACGAGGGCAGCAACAAGGTTGCACACACCGCACATTGCACACCGCACACAAAACAACCCTAGTGACAGCGGGGCTCAGCGAGGCTTCCTCATACCTCCAGCGGATCCCCATTCAATTGCCAACACAAGGGCGGTCACGCCCTTGTTTTGAGATGGATGCTACCCATGTTGTTAGCGTTTGTCTTTAGGACACAGGTAGGACACATAACACTCATTTTGGAGGGATGGGACTTTCAGTGCCATGGAAAAATGTAAAATACCTAGTCGTACATACCATTTGCGTTCACACCAGCCAACATTATTTGTAAAGCTTGGTGTATGCCAAACCCAATAAATATTAACCTACTTACAAGGCATTGCCAATCCATTTGCCTATGCTAGCATTATCACGGGCAGCAGCCTCCCCACAATAGTAATCAAGACGCAAGGCACGGGACAACATGATAAAACAAGGGCGCGTGCATGCAACAAAACTTAAAAAGAGGGGCAACAATCTCACCAGCCTGCCAATGGTGTCAAAATAGAAACCATGGCTCTCCACTTCGCACTACTCCTTCACCTGTAGCGCCTCAGTTGGAGCTCAGGTGACCGTACACCGTGAAATCGGGGGGTTGGGGGTTGGGGGGGGGGGGGGGCATCGCGCCTCCGGGGGGGGGCCTCGGGGGGGGGCGCATCCGAGCCTCCGGCCCTGTCCTGACCTGCAACTGTCCAGTACTGTCATCAAGCAAATGTATCTCCAAGAATGATTGGTCAACCGCAGCCTTATGACTAGCGCCTAGCGTCTTGCACTCAAAGGATCCAAGCTTCACTTTCAGATCAGGCGTGGGCAAATGTCTTGGTGCGCATATGTCGCTCTTGGGAGGCCCCAATTGAATAGCCAACATACCATGCAATGCACTGATATTCGGAAACGGCATTGCGCATTTAATCGAGGAACTGTTGCCGTGATATATCCTGAAAGGAAAGAGAAAGAAAATAGGATAGAATAGAAGGAACGCCGGGAGGCGAGGAACTCCTTGCGACCGCCGTTCCCGGCCGTTCCTCTCTTTTCGTCCGCCCCCCTGGGAGCGGCGTTCCTTCTTTTCGGCTTGGTACCCCAGGTGGCCCCAGGGTGGTGTACATGGCTGTACCGGTCTGTACATCCTTTCCGCTCGTCCCCTGGCTGGCGGGGGGCCTTGGCCAGGTTTAGTTCTTATCCAAATGATAGAAAACCACCTCACAACCCTTGCAATAAAAAGTATATGTAAACCTGTAAAGTATCCAGTTGTTCTTATCCAAATGATAGAAAACCACCTCACAACCACCTCACAACCCTTCGACGAGTCAACGGCACCTGGTATTGGCTTGACAGTGAACGACCTAGCCGTCTTCACCTATCCCAAACCCTTGACTCCTTCCACCACACTGCCCACTACATGTACGTCCTCCTTCCCGCCACTACCCTCCTCGACTGTCCCGCTGCAGCTCCTTTCCAACAAGTTCATTTTGACCCAATCGTTCCCCCTAACCCCTTCTTCTTCAACACCCTTCCCGCTTACCCCCCCCTCCCTCCCAAACACACCCTCCTGTTCCGCCTCCCACACTCCTTCCTGCTCTTCACCCACCTTCCCCCCACATCCAGACACCCCTCCACAACCTCCCTCTATCTCTCCTCCCCTGCCCCACCCCCAGACCCCTCCTCCCCCCCCAGTGACACCTCGCACCCCTCGCCTCCCCCCATCAACATACTCTACCCCTACCCTTTCCCTTTGCACTTGGAACATGTGCGGCCTTCGCTCCCACACTCACGACCTCTCCGCCCTCCTCCTCAAATTTGCTCCCCATGTCTTCTTTGGGCAAGAAACCCATTTATTTTCCCATACGGTACTTCCCCTCACTTCCAAAATATTCTCTGCTTACACAACCTTCTTTGGTCATCCCTCTGCACCTACCCTTGTCCACTCCACCACACGCGCTCCCGGTGGCACCATGCTTGGTATCCGGACTTCCTTCCTTCCTACCACCTCCCTCACCCCCCCACCCCCCTCCCCCCTCCCTCTCCCCCTACATCGTTCATGTTACGACCCCTCTCCCACCCAACCACACTCTCCACTTCATCTCAATATATTGGCCCCACAATCCTATCCTAGGGACCACCCTCCCCCATTACCTAACCGACATTCTTCAACACAACTCCGCATCCTCCAACTATTTCATCATCGGCGGTGACTTCAATCAAAACCTCTCTTCCCCGAACTCCCCTCTCGCCACCTTGCTCCACACCGACCACCCAGCCTCCCTCATTCCCCTCCACGCCTCCACCACTAACACCTTTACCCATACTCCCCACGCCCCAACACATGCACCAAGTATCATCGACGATATTCTTGTCTCCCGTACCCTCCTATCCCACACTAATACCCCCATCTCCTCCCTGACCACCACACCAATTCCCGGCTATGTCGACTCTGATCACACACCACTCCTTTGCTATCCCCCCCCTCCCGCTTCCTTCCCCTCCCCCCTCCCCAGCTCCCTCTTCCTCCCACACCACACACCACACACACCAACCCTCCTGTCACTCTTCAAACCCCCATCCCCCCTTCCGCCCTCAAAGCTACCAAGCTGGCAATCTCCACAGACCTCACCATCCCTAGCGATGCCCTTCTCAACTCCCTCACCACTCTCACAACTTCTCTCCTTACCACCATTTTCCCAACGGACACGCGCGCACCTCCCCCTGACCCATCCACATACGCCACTTTAGCTTCGGCCGCCCTCACTGCCCACGGACTCACCCTTCCCACCCTGACCTCTCAATGTGAATACATACTCAACACAGCCCTTCCTATCATGCTCCACCACTGCCCTACTCGACGCACCCATTCCCACACTGTTCCCGTTCAAATTTACCTCCCTCGCTCAGTCCAACGGAAACTAAAACCTCTGATCCGTACCCGTCGCCTCCTCACCCTCGCCCAATCCATTATCTCCTCCTCCATCGACTATACTTTCACACATGACCGACCCCCACACACAACCTCCTAGCCGACCGTCTCCTTCACACTCTTTCTCTTGCTCATCCTCACCCCCATGGTAATCCGGGCCATTCCCACATCCTTCCTCTCCTCCCCCCTCTTCCACCCGTGGACACCCCTTCCTCTTGGCTTCCATGGCTCCACACCTTACACCAAAAACTCATGTCCCTCCGATCCACGATCCGCTCCCTTCAACGCTCCTCTTCAGATTCTGCACATAACCGCCGAACCCTCAACTCCCTCCTCCCTACCCGACCTTGTCTAGCCCATCGCCACATCTTTACAGACCCATCCACCCCTACTTATTCTCCAGACCTTGATGCCCTCACCGACCCCGCCACCTCTACCCTCCTCACCACCCCCGCCGACCTGTCCTCTCACGCCCACAACTACTTTACCAAGGCTTGGACCTCCACTGATTCTAATGGCCTCTCCCCTTCCCCATACCCATGGACCCTGCGAAACGCCCCGGACCCTTTTCACCTCCTCAAAACACACTCATCTAGCCCCCAACCCCCACCGTCCATGCTTCCCCTCATTACTTGCCCTGCCACCTTCTCTTCTCTTATCGGCCTCCCTTCCCAACAACAAGAGCCCTGGTCCAGATGGGATCCCAAATGAACTTCTCAAACTCATGCCCCCCTCATTTCACGATTCCCTACACCACCTCTTCATCCTCTTCTGGCTCACCGGTCATACACCCCCTTCTTGGAAAATCTCAAACACTGTCCTACTTCACAAACGAGGTTCCCCAACTTTCCTCTCAAACAAGCGCCCCATCGGCCTCCACAACACACTCTACAAAACTTTGGACACGCTTCATCACCACAGTGGCCTCTTCCTTTGCCGAATCCCACAACCTCCTCTCCTCAGCCCAAGAAGGCTTCCGCCCCCGGCGAGGCACACACAGACAACTCCTACGCTACCTTCTCACTTTGGAAGATGCTGCACCGCTCCAACAGGGATCTTTACGTCATGTACGTTGTACTTCACCAACGCATTCAACACCATCAACCATGCGAAATTACTCCTCATCATGACCGACTTGGGATACCCACAAGGACTTTGTGTCAGTCATTCGGGACCTTTACACTAACGCTCTCCACACGCGTTGCCTCAACCGTCGTACGGCCCTAACCACTCCCCCCATTCCTATTACACGAGGCACCAATCCAGGGGGACACCTTATCTCCCCTTCTCTTCAATATCTTCCTGGACCCCCTCCTCCGCTGGTTATCAGTCGGCGGCCACGGCTACACACCCTCTTGTATACCCCACGCCTCACACCCACACCCCTCCACAGTTTCTGCCCTCGCTTACGCTGATGACCTTGCCCTTACCACCACTTCCCTCTCCCCCTTACACCATCAATACACCAAACTTCTGGCCGTACTGCACATGGGGCGGTCTGTGCCTCAAAACGCAAAGAAATGTGCCGTTTACCGGGTATCTATACTCCCACCACCGCCTCTCCGGCCTTTCACAATTGCTGACCAAAATCACTTCCTCCGCACCTCACTCCTAAAAAGTTTCTGCGTTCACGTCCACAGCCATCCCCTACCTACCCCCCGACCACCCTTACATCTACCTCGCTCCACCCTCACTATACGCTCTCCTTCACACACACCAATATACCGCTAGACCTCACACACCTTATTACAACCAAGGGTCAGCAACTGCTTGCAGCCAACGTACCCCCTCGCCATGCCTACGCAGCATCCCCATGTCCTCAACCGAAATCACCCCCTGCTTCGCCCTCGCACCCTTCTCCACAACACCGACATTTTCCCCCTAGACACCTACTCTCTCGCATCCTCGCCTTTTGCTCCACTCCCCCGTTCCTTCCCCCCCGCTGCACTCATTGCCCCCACCTCCCACCTCGGTATCGGTTTGCTCTCCCTACGACTCGACAATGCCGC
>JACBWV010000610.1:17511887-17547031 GCA_013435795.1 Chlamydomonas sp. ICE-L | reverse complement strand
ATCTCGTCGACCCTGCTAATCCAACCCCACCGCCCCGCCCACGATGACACCAATGACACCTAGCGTAAGAGGCGCGCCGTGCCCTAGAAGCAGCTAGCACCCCCTCTGGAAAGGCGAGAACAAACGAAAATGAAGCACCTCTACACTGCACACCCAAGCTCACACCCCACAGCTTATCCAGTGGGGGTGGAGGGTGGTGCTGCACCTGCGTCTGCAACCACCGCGTGGCACGTCACACACACATGGATCCACGGAGCATAAACTCCAGGTAAGGCACTCCTCAGAACTCCGCTATCCTGAACATTACAGGTAAACGTGTTAATAGTTTACAGTTGTGTAACGTTGTTTTTAGTCCACGTTGTTTATGTGCACGTGTGATATTTACAACTTGTTTATAGTTAAACTTGTTTATAATTTACGTTTGGTTTATAGGTACGCAGGTATAGTACACTTGTTTATAGGTACCTCTTGTGTATAGTTACACTTGTTTATAGTTTCAGTTGTTATGGTACAACATATGTATATGACACTTGTTATAGTACTTGGTATAGTTTTACACGTGTTTTATATTTCAGTTGGTTTCCAGTTAATGTACATTGCTTTAGAGTTACGCTGGGTACAGTTCATAGGTGCAGTTGTTTACAGTAATTTACAGTTTACAGGTACTGTTGATTATAGTTTTATTTACAGTTGTGTACAGATTACATGCATCGTGACAGTGTTACAGTGGTTTACTGTATGTTACAGTTTGTTTGCTGTTGTTTACAGTTATTTCCTGTTGTTTACAGTTGTTTACAGTTGTTTACAGTTTACAGTTATATACTGTTGTTTACAGTTTACAGTTGTTTGCTGTTGTTTACAGTTATTTTCTGTTGTTTACAGTTTAAAGTTGTTTACTGTTGTTTACACTTATTACAGGTACAGTTGTGTCTAGACTTTATAAAAGTGCAGAAAAAAGCTATGTAGCGTAGAAAATATCCCATTAAGATGCTTACTATCTCACTGAAAATCAAATATAACATGTATGTATGTGTGTATGTATGTATGTATGTATGTATGTATGTATGTAATGGTATTTTGTAGGTAGGTATTTGAGTATGTATGGATGTATGCAGGTATGTTGTATGTAATGTATGTATTCTGATATGTATGTCGTACGGTCTCTCTGTTGTCAGTCGTGTATGTCTGTCTGTCTGTTGGTCCAGTCCGGGGGTCTCCCAATCGGCGCTGGCCTTGCCCACCCTTATGCGATCAGACATCGCGACATAGAAACGATATAGATTTGATATCAGGAGGGGCTAAACCAACAGCCACTGAACCACTGCCACCCCACAATCGTTTTACCGCAGAGCCCTGATTTGTGCTCAGGAAAATGAATTTTGCTTAGAATTTAATTCTCTCACACATTCTGTATACTTCAAATAATGATATCTGCCTGATATTTATTTTACAGATCATTGGTGTAGACACCTACAGGCCCATGGGTAAGCTAGCGACTTCCTGACAGTTTGCCGATTTGCTAGCGTACCAGCGAACGGTGGGCTGTTACGTATGGAAAGCCACCAACAGCATGTGTTGTGCAAGCAAGGGTGGCCGCCATGCGAGGGTTCGCGGCCACTTGCCTTCTCGGCTGGAGCGACCCTTGGGAGAATAGACCAACCACTGGCGCGCGGCTGACCAGCCTCTTCCAGGGGGACGTGGAGGCAAGCTCTTGCAGCAATCAGCGCCTGCCTCAAGCCTTTCAGGTTCGATGTCTCCTCTTGGCAGGCAATGCTAGCACCTCCAATGCTAGCAACCCCGAGGGGCGTCGTCGACGTCTGGGGGCTACGAACACATGGGCCGGCTACAACTGTGCTTGAATGAGTTTGAACAGTACCCGGCCTCCAACGTGGAGGGGCTGCGCCGGAGGATAGTCCCGCCTCGCAGTGTGGTCTTCAAAAACCAGATCATGGTGGGCTGTGTCTTGACCGGACCCGACGCGCGATGGAAACTCAAAGCATTTGGGCTGCCGACGCCATGGGCTCCCTGCTCTGGTTCGCGCTTGCCAAGGCCTATTACTACGGCATGCCAAGTGAGCGCTGCGGAGGGAGATGGCTTGGAACATGTATGGTGCCGGGCCCGGGGAGGGATTCCGACCATCAGCCCAGTCAGCATCTCCCACAAGGGAGCCTTGATCAGCCGGAAGGGTTACAACATAACTACCCAACCCAGCTTGTACAACGTTGGCACCTGGGGCTTCGAAATGATACCCTCTGCAGCCTCAAGGATGGCTTCCCCTTTGTCATGACTTCGGTGTTAGAACGGTTCAAGAGATGATGCATCTGAAGGACGGGCGCACCTACTCAAAGACACAAGCGCCCTGAAGGTACAGGCCACATGTCAATCCAGAGATCACGCCTATGGTCTTTCCAACTATGTGGCTTGGGGGCATCAATGGAGCCATCACAGCCAAGTTACTTCTGGCTCCATGGCCGACCCCTCCCTTGACAGCAATGAGAGGGAACGCAACAAGACTAACGCTTCTTTGTGACTTCAGTCGATTTAGCAAAGTGCAGCGTTTCTCCATGTTTGTGGCTCCTGAGGCCCCCATTTCACAATCTGGTGGGAAGCGTGCCATGCTTAGCTCAAGCCCGACCTGCACTGACAATCGTGGTACAGAATCCAAGTGGCGAGAGTGTCAGGATGGAGTAACTTCAATCCTCAAAAAACAAATGCCTTAGATACCCAAGATGACCACGACAAAAGGTACGATGCCAAGGGTTCTGGTACTAAAGGCAGTAGTGCCCACGCCACTGAAATGAACTGTAGTGCCCTCACCACTGAGGTGGACGGTAGTACCCTCGCCACCGGAATGACCTGTAGTGCCCACGCCTCTGAGGTGGACTGCAGTGCCCTCACAACTGATTGGACGTAGTGGCCCTCGCCACCGGATGACTTAGTGCCACGCCTTAGTGGACTGGCAGTGCCCACACCTCCGAGCTGGATTGTAGTTCCCACACCACCGAGGTGGGTCGGTCTGGGGGCTCATCCTCCCCCAGGCACCAAGACCAAACATCCCTCACTCAACCCGCGCAAGCATTGGTGAGGGTTTGACAAATGTTGGTGTCCATTTTTTTTTTTGTTTTTTTTTCAGGTGTCTCTTGAAAAGCAAAACGCATCTGCATCCTCTCGGATGATTGCTTAGGTGTAGTTTTAGATCTAGTAAAGCCAGTGGCTTGCCCATCTCTTTTGGCAGGATGTTCCCAGGAAGGAAAACTCAGCTGCAATCCGCATCATGCAGATCATTGAGGGGGTTGAGCGTGAGTCACGCCCAGTAGGCTTTCTTGCCCGTCTCTGTTATGAGATGTCGTCCCATTGGAGAGTCTTTCGGGAGTTTCTCTTACTTAGCTCGAACTCTGGATGGCCAATGAAATGCTACAAGCGAGCGAAAAGAAACCTATTGCATACCAACACAAGCCAAGGAGCAAGCAGTCCTTTGAGCACAGACAATACCCTTATTGATTCTAACCAAGGAGTAAGCATTCCTCTGAGCAACAAGGCCCTTACCGACAAGGCCCTTACCGACAAGGCCCTTACCGACAAGGCCCTTACCGAGTCCATGACCGAGCCTGATTTCAGCCCAGACCTATCAGTTGACGGGTCGAAGGTTGTATGGTTCATATATGATGCCTGCATTGTTCTATTCATGATCGGAGCATTGACCATGTTGATGTTATACCTAGCGCATTTCAAGTCAGAGAACTTGCCCAGGGTGGGAATCTTTGATGTGTATGATGGGGATCAGCATGCCCTCTCGCATTACTTGATGCTGAAGAGGAAGGTGGATGCAACCGTCGACTTGTTGAACAGCGCAGAGGACGTGCCCTTTCCTGGACAGCCTCTCCGTTGGAAGCTTCCTGAAGATCGATCAGGCATGGAGGAACTGAATGCAATGTACCAGTACCTTGAGAAGGCTTCAGACATCTGGGTAGGTTTGAGGAGAGTGTGAATGTGGGAGAGTGTGAGTATGGGTGTGTGTGTGGGTAGTTTTGATGAGAGTGTGGGTGTTGGAGAGTGTGGGTGTGGGTGAGCTTAAGTTTGTTCCCAATCCTCGCAATTTATCTGTGCCCTTCCCCAGGAGGGATGGGTAGGTAGAAGGTAAAAGGTAGGATGGGTAGGTAGAAGGAAGGATGGGTAGGTAGAAGGTAGGAAGGGTAGGTAGAAGGAGAAGTAGATGGGTATAGAAGAAGGATGGGTAGGTAAAAAGTAGAAGACGGAGGGTAGTAACCAGTAGAATGTAGAATAGGAAGGGAGGGAGAAGTCGAAGGTCGAAGCACTGGGTGGTAGAAGTACAGGAGGCTGGTAGGTCAGGTAAGTGAAGGCGGAAGTGTAGTAGAAGGTAGACGAGTTCGCAGGAAGCTGGGTCTCGGTCCCGGTCGCCGGGGTCTGTCCGGGTTGTCGCCGTTCGCAGGTCGCCTGACGGCGGGTAGGTACCAGAGGGTCCGCAGGTCGGCCGGGTCGTCTACGTCGCCGTCGCCGGCCGCTGGGTCTGTGCGCTAGGATGGGTTTAGCCGTCGCCGGCCGATGGGTCGAGTCCTCCGCCGGCTGGGTCGGTCGCGGTCGCCGTCGGGCCGGTCGGTCAGGTTACGGTCGGCGGGTCGGTCGCCGGTCGCCGACGGCTGGGTCGGTCGCCGGCACGGCTGTGTCGGTCCTCCGGCCGGTGGTCGGTCGCCGTAGGTGGCCTCGCTCTCCACCCAACCCCGGCGCGCGGACCACCGAGCAGAGCATCCCCTCCTCCTTCTACCCCCCCATCCGTCTTCTACCTCACACCGTCCTCTCCTCCGCCTACCCCTCCGTCCTTCTACCTTCTACCTCCCCGTCCTCCCCTTCTAATGCTACCTTCCCCTCCCCTTCCTCCCTCTACGTCCTACCCTCCCCCTCCTTCTTCTCCTCCCCTCTCCTTTCCTTCTCCCTTTCTCCCACCCATCCGCCTCTTCCCCCCCCATCCTTTTCCTTCTTGCCCTTCTACTACCTTCTAACCTTCCCTTCCTCCCTTTCTCCCTTCGCCCCTACCCGGTTCCTTCCTTCTACTCTCCTTCCTCCCTACCCTGCCACCTTCTCCCTTCTCCGCTCCCGCCTTCCTTCTGACTCCCTTCTACCTTCGCCCTCCCCTTCTCCCGTTCTTCTTCTCTCCCTTCTCCTCCCCTTTTCACCCTACCCCCTCCTACCTTCTCCGTCTCCCTCCCCCCTTCCGTCTCCCTTCTCCTACCCTTCTCTCCCGTCTCCCTCCCCTTCCCTCACCTTCTCACCCTTCCGCCTTTTCCCTCCGCCCTCCTTCTCTTACTTTTCCACTAGCCCATCCTTCTTCCGACCCTCCCTCCTACCCTCTACTCTAACCTTCTACCTACCCTTCCTCACTTCTCCTCCCCATCCTGCCTCTCCCTACCCCCATCCCTACCTTTTCCCCTTCTCCTCCCCATCCCTCCTGGGAAGGGCACAATACCTTGCGAGGATTGGGAACACCCTTAAGCTACCCCCACCCACCCTCCTCAGCACACCCCCCCTCTCATCACCCTCCCCAACACACACCCCCATACTCACACCTCCCCCATTCCCCCCTCCTCCTCAAACCTACCCAATGTCCGACCTTCTCCAGGTCCTGGTACCTTGCACTCAGTTCCTCCATGCCTGATCATCGCGAAGCTGTCCACGGACGCCGGTCCAGGACAGGCCCGTCCCCCTCTGCGCTGTTCAAACCCGGCGACGTTGCATCCACCTGCCTCTCCAGCAATCACAGATGCGCGCAGGCCATGCTGATGTCCCCATCAATACCCTCCCAGACTGCCCACCCTGGCAAGTCTCTGACTTGACCTGCGCTAGGTTAAACATCAACATGGTCCAATGCTTCGAATGAATAGAAACAATTGCAGGCAGCATATATGACCATACAACCGTTCACCCGTCCACGATAGGTCGGGGCTAAATCAGCTCGTCTGGACCGTAAGGGCCTTGTCGGTAAGGGCCTTGTCGGTAAGGGCCTTGTCGGTAAGGCCTGTTGCTCAAGAGGAAAATGCTTACTCCTTGTTAGACTACTAAGGGTATGTCCCGGTGCTCAAAGGAACTTGCTTTGCATCTTGGCTTGTGTTGGTATGCAATAGGTTTCTTTTTCGATCGCTTGTATGCATTCTCATGGCATCCAGAGTTCGAGATAAGTCAAGAGAACTCCCGAAAGACTTTCCAAGGACAAACAGCTCAACAAGAGCGGGAAACCACTTGTCTGACCCCTCACTCTACCCAAAGAAAAAAAAAAAAAAAAACCTACAACGACTGCATGATCGCGGGATGCAGCTGAGTTTTGCCTTCCATGGGACATCATGCCAAACAGAGATCGGGACAAGCCACCTGGCTTTACCTCGCTCTCAACCCCCTCAGCAACTCCATGCCCGAGGGATGCAGCTGAGTTTTGCCTTTCAAGAGACATCCTGAAAGGCAAAACAACATTGCTGTCAACCCCCTCACCAACTGCTTGCCCGCGGGATCTGAGTGAGGGATTGTGTGAGTCTTTGTTGGGGGAGGATGAGCCCCCAGACCGACCAACTCGTGGGGTGGGGAACTAAATCCCACTCGAAGGTGTGCACTGCAGTCCACCTCAGAGGCGTGGGCACTACAGGTCATTCCTGTGGAGGCCTACCGTCCACCTCAGTGTAGGGCATACAGTTTCGTCCAGTGCGTGGGCACACAGTGTGCATTCCGGTGGCAGGGTACGTACCTCCACCTCAGTGTTAGGTGCAACATCATTTCAGTGTGTGGCACTACTGCTTTTAGGACCAAACCCTGGGTAATCGTCCTTTGGGTGCCGGCAACTTAGGTCGAAGGCATTTGTTTTGGAGGATTGAAGTGACGTCATCCTGACAACAAAACACCGAAACCGCTCGATCACTTGGATTTCTGTCACCACCGATTGTAGCAGTGCCAGGTGCGGGCTTGAGCTTAAGCATGGCAAGCTTCCACCAGATTGCTAGGAAATGGGAGGCCTCCAGGAGCCACAACATGGAGAACGCTGCATGCTAGATGACAGGACGTCACAAAATGAACGGAGTTCTTGTTTGCGTTTCCCTCCCTCGCATTCGAGGGTCAAGGAGGATAGGGGGACAGGGAAACAAGAAGTAAACTTGGCTGTGATGGCTCCATTGATGCCCCAAGTCCACATAGCTTGGAACAGACCATAGGCTCGATCTCCTGATGAATGTGGCCACTGTAACCTTTCAGGACTTGTTGTCTTTCAGTCTAGTAGCGCCCCGTCCCTTCAAGTATGCCATCGTATCTTGAACCTGTTCTCCTTAAACCTACACCACAGTCCATTACAAAGGGAAAAAGCCATCCGGAGGCTGCAGAGGTATCATTTAAAAGCCCCCACACGTGCCAAGTTGTCACAACGGGTTGGGTGTAGTCATGTTGTACCACTCTCCCGGCTGATCATAGGCTCCCTTGTGGAAGATGCTCAACTTGGGCTGCATGGTCGGATCCACTCCCCGCCCGCGCACCATACCTGCTTCCAAGCCATCTCCCTCCGCAGCGCCCTCCACTTGGCATGCCGTAGTATAGGCCTTGGCAAACTGAGCCGAGCCAGGCAGGACCCCCAGTGTGTTGCAAGCAAATCTGACTGTGACCATCGCTCGCGGGTGCAAGAAAAGGCCCACCGATGATCTGGTTGTTCGAAGCCCCAACAACTCGCCGAGGCGGAATATCCTCCGGCGCCAGCCCCTCCAAGTTGGAGGCCGGGTACCCTTGCTTCACCAACTCCTTCACAGCATCCATGTTGTAGCCGGCCCATGTGTTCGTAGCCCCCCAGATACTCGACAGACGCCCCTCGGGTTTCTATCAATCATTGGGAGTTCTAGCTTGCATGCAATAAAGGAAAAACGAAAGCTGAAAATGGCTGGAGCAAGGCGCTGATTGCTGCAAGAGCTTGCCTCCACGTCCCCCTGGAAGAGGCTGGTCAACGCCCGCTAAGTTGTTTTTAATATTCCCTCCCAACTGGTCGCGTCGAAGGCAATAAGGCAGCTGGGCCGTCGTAACCCCTCTGCATTGCCCAACCCATCTGCTTCACAACAATGCTTTGCGGGCTTCCTTCACATAACACACCGTTTCGCGGTACGCTACAAATCGCAACTGCTCCGCAAGTCGTCTACTTACATGGAGCTGTCATGCGTGCCCTGAACAACTGTATTGTAAAAATAAATCACAGGCAATCATCATTATTGAAGGATAAAGATTTGTGAGATAGTAATTATATTGAAAATTCATTTATTCACTGTAAGCACAACGTCGCAGGGCCCTGCGGTAAAACGATTGTTTGGGGGTTCAGTTTTCAGATGCTTTTCTGTTTAGCACCGCCGATAGTCATTTCTATTATAGTCTCTATCTGATGTCCCTGAATCATCATGTTTGGGCAAGTCCATTTCGCCTATTGGAGACCCCTGGAACGGTACCACCTCATAACATAAAACATACATACATAATACATACATACATGACATACATACATACATACATACATACATACAATATCATCTGCTACTACATACATACATACATACATACATACTACATACATACATACATAAATACATACATACAGACATACATACAGACATACACAAACAGAACAGACATGGTATATTGATTTTTCAGTGAAGAGTAAGCATCTTAAGGGTATTTTTCTACGCTACAGAGCTTTGTTCTGCACTTGTTATAAAGTCTATAACAACAACTGTACCTGTAACATAATGTAAACACAGTAACAACTTTATAAACTGTCAAACAACAGAAAATAACGTAAACACAGCAAACACTTAACTGTAACAACATATATACTGTAAACGGTACACAAACTGGAAACACTGTAAACCAGAAATACGGTAAACAACCGCAAACACCGGTAATAACAGTAAACAACTGAAAGTAACACTTCAATGTATCCGTGACACAACTGTATAAAAACATAATCAACAGTACCTGTAAACTGAAATACTGTGAACACTGCAACTATGAAACTTACACAGCTTTAACTAAAGCAAACTGATACTTTAACTGAACACTGAAACTAAAACAGTGTAACGATCACAAGTTGTACCTATAAATAAACAAGTGTAACTATACATATGTGTACCTATAAACAACTGTAAACTATAAACAAGTGTAACTATACACAAGTGTACCTATAAACAAGTGTAACTATACATATGTGTACCTATAAACAACTGTAAACTATAAACAAGTGTAACTATAAACAAGTGTAAACTATAAACAAGTGCACCTATAAACAACTGTGACTAAAAACAACTGTACAAAACTGTAAACTATAACACGTGTACCTGTAAGTTCAGGATAGCGGAGTTCTGCAGGAGTGCCGTAACCTCGGAGTTTATCAGCTCCTGTTTATCCACTTGTGGTGTTGTTGACTGGCACTCGTGGTGCATACAGGTGCGAAAACCAACCCCACGGTGAAGACTGTGTGGTGGGGGGCAGTGCTAGAGGGGGTGCTAGCGCCAGAGGGGGTGCTAGTGCTAGGGCCAGAGGGAGCGCTAAACGCAGGGCATGGGCAGTGTTGGATTACAGTGTCCGACGAGATGCTGATCTGAGGAACACAGCCCAGCTCCAGTACCAGGCTAGCGTTCACTATGCACGCAGTGGTATCTGCTGGGAGAGTCTCAACGCTCACAGTCATCAGCTGGCCCCAGCGCACTGCCAGGGGGTCTAGACCCAGTTGAAGAAACACAAACCTAAGTCTTCAAGGAAGCTTCGGTTGGATGCAGAGCCTGTAGCTGTTGGAGGGAAGGCAAAGAGCCAGGCCCAGTACCAGCCCCGCTACCAGCAGGACCAGTGCTGCTGTCGCATGCATGAGTTACTGTACCCAAAGCTCTCCACCTCTAGCGTCTTCCATTCCACACACAGCAGCTGGGGAGGGGGTCCGAGGCACCCCGATTCCGGAGCAAAATTATGTTGGTGGTGGGTGGTGGTGGGTAGTGTGGGTGGTGGTCGGTGGGTGAAAAGGTGGGACTAAGGAGGAATGGTGGTGGTGGTGTGGTGGGGGGGGGGGATTAGGGACTCCACCACGCATCTGGTAGGCCATGCCCCCTCATGGTCCCTGTCAAAATATATTGTGGTGTGGGGTGTGGTGAGTGGTGGGTGATTAGTCTGTGGGGGAAAATGTGGACGTATGATGAAATGGTGTTTGTTGTGGTGGTGGTGGTGGTGGTGGTGTGGTGTTGTGTGTTTTGGGGGGGTATTAGGACCTTTTCCACCAACACAGCGATTGGTAAATGATGGCCGGCCCACGCTTCCTAAGCAAAACATTACAAATATATGTGGGTTATGAAGTGCATTTCATTTGTGTTTTTTTATATTTCTTTACATTTCATAACGTGCCATGAGGTTTTGTCACGATCACAGATTCAAGTAATTACTTTTCAAGAGGGATCATATTCCAAGCCAGTAACTTGCATGCCTCGCAAGATTTATCGCGAGACATCTTCCAAGCCATTATCTTGCATGCCTCACAAGATTTTAGGAACAATTCGTATCATCCCTCCATGAATTATAACGCACAGTTGCTAGCATCAACGAATTGCTGTATTGACAAATTTGTGTATATTGCATGGTATTGTCTTGACAAATTCAAATTATTATTCTTATTTGTATTGTTATTCTTCTTACTATTATTATTATCATTCTTCTTCTTCTTCTTCTTCTTCTTCTTCTTCTTCTTCTTCTTCTTCTTCTCCTTCTTCTTATTATTATTATCAGTAGTAGTAGTAGTAGAAGTAGTAGTATGCAGCTGTAGACCGGGCTTCAAAAATTGTTTATAAAATCGCTTCCAATGATAAAGGGATGGAAAGCACGATTGAAGCTGGTGCAAATGATGCAAATATCTTACCTTGTCCCACACAGAAAAGCTCAGGTTATAGATCCCTGGCAGACATGTGCCGTCGCCGACTGAGATAGGGTCGCAAGAGGGAGATCTTCTGGGTTAAACGGGCTCGGGGATCTAAAAAAAAAAGCCTTACAGTCGTGGCCATCACCTGACGTGAAATACCGTCTCCATTGGATCCTCCGCGCTCACACCAGCACTTATTGGCTAACTGAGAGCCACCCGTATGTATGGAGGTCGTATGTATGTATGTATGTTATAGTATGTATGTATGTAGGTATGATGTGTAGGTATGTATGTATGTATGTATGTATGTATGTCTGTATGTATGCAGGCATGTAGTATTATGTATGTAGGTCCTGTATGTATTATGTTAGGTCTTATGTATGTATAGTAGGTATGTATGTATGTACGTTTATGCGTCTTCTGTCTGTATGTCTGTCTAGTTGTCTGCTGTCTTGTCTGTCTGTCCTTACGTCTGTTATGTCTGTCTTCCTGATCCGCTGTCATTCTTTCGTCTTTGGTCTTTCGGTCTGTCACTGTGCCGCGCCTCTCCCCTAGGGGTGCCAGCATGGCACGCCCCCTCTGCACCCGTCAACGAATCCCACCGCCTGGCACTACACCCTTAATTGCTGCCCTGTCCTGTCACCGTCGCTTCCTGTGCCAACTCTCCGCCGGACTTGCGCCGCCGTCAACCTCCCTTTAACTTTCCACCCTTGTCGGCTATTCCACCTGTTTTTGCTGCTCTGCCTCGCGCTAAGCATAAGTAAGAATCGCCGCCGCATCTTCTTTCTTCGGCCGTTTCGTGTCTCATCCTGTCTTCGTCGTTTCTATTTCTAACGTCGGATCGGCTTCTGCCTCGGCTGATCTTCTATTGCTCTTGCACTTGTCCGATTCTCGTCTTTCCTCCACGCCCTCACGCAGCCGCCTCCTCCGCCGCTCCGCGCACCCCCGCTCCTCACTCCTCCTGCCTCCTCCTCCTCCTCCCCCTCCCCTCCGCTTCCTAACATCCCTCCTTTTTATCTTATTTCCTTCTGCTATTTCTGTTCATGCATGTCTTGGCCTTTTGCCTCTGGTCCTAGCCGCTCCTCCCTGGTTCCCGGACCAGCCTGCTTCTCTTACTCTGCCTTGTCTCCCATGTTGGGCCGTCCCAGCTCCTCTGCCCCCCCTGCGAGGCCATATGTGGAAAAAAACAACATCTTGGCCTACTGATTTAGTTCATTTCTCTCTTGCTTGCCTCCCTTATCTTTTCTTGCCACCTACTCTCCTCTCTAAATGTCTTGTCTGTCCTCTGCTGTATGTTTTAAGGAGTCCAGGGTATCCAAATAGGGACTTGCCAACCACAAACTGGCAAAACGACAACAACTAACAACTTACAACTGAACAAAACATTCATTTTCTGACGGGGCCCTGATGTTTTTTCCTACAGTGATTCATTTATTTCTCTCGATTTGATGTATATTCCATTGCCTCCAACTCTGAAGAGATCTCACTGTTCCCCGGGCCACTGCAAGGCGCCCATAGGTCTTAACTATCTGGTTTCGATGAACTGCAACCAGGACATACCTGCGAGGTACCACTGTTCTTCTCTCAAAACAATCGCCTTTCCCTGCACCTTGGGCCCTGGGCTTTGCTCTTCTCACAGTGCTAAGTCAGAGTTTTCCCGTCCCGAGCCGTGGTCCAGTAGGTGCTAGGGGGCACACGGTTTCCTGCTGCTGAGGGTTCTGGGGCTGGGATGCTGGGTGATGCTGCTGCGAGGGTGCTGGTGGTGGATCTGCTGTGGCTGGATGCTGGGATGCTGGTGACTAGCTGCTGAGTGTGCTGGTGTGGAGCTCTGGTTCTGTTGCTGGGATGCTTGTGCGTCTGCTGCTGAGGGTGCCTTGGTGATCTGCCGCTGATGCTGTGCCTGGGTGCTTGGGGCTGGGATCTGGGATCATGGTGCTGGGGATGCTGGTCTTGGTGCTGTGCTGGATGCGTTGGTGCGGCTGGTGAGGACCTGAAGGTGTCTGAGGCAGCCCCATGCTGTTACAGCCTCACTGCTGGAAGATATGCGTCACGTGCGACGCAGACAACGCTATCTGTGGTCGGGGCCATGCCCCATGTGGCTTCTGCAGGCCGCACGATAGACGTAACGTCGGATTCCCGCAGTCAGCGGTCGCGTTCGCGGGGGCCCTTGGCGGTGGGGTAGTGGGGTGTGCAGTGGTGGGCCGGGGCGCCCCTGCGGGTTGGGGGGCATGGTGGGGGTGTGGGGTGCGTTGTGGGACAGGCGCACTGGGGGTCGTGAGGGTGTCGGTGGGTGGGGCCGGGCGGCCCCGGGGTGGTGTGGTGGGGGTCATGGGGGGGGATGGTGGGGGTGCCCGTTGTGGTACGGGTAGCACCAGGGTGTGTGGGGGGGGGGGGGCTGGGTGGGGATGGGGGGGGTGCAGGTGGTGGGGCCGTGGACGCCCAGGGCTGGGGGTGGGGGGGGCATGGTGGGGGTGGGGGGGGGGGGCCGTGGGTGGGCCGGGGCACCCAGGGTGGGGTTGGTGGGGGGGGGTGGGGGGGGTGGCCGGTTGTGCAGGAGGGGCAAAAGGAAGGGGGGGGAGGGTGGTACTCTAGCCCAAATCGACTGCTAACCCAATGGTGTACTGCTAGCCAAGTGTGCGTACGCTACCCAAGATTGGTGGTACTGCTACCAAGTGCTTACTGCTAGCCCAAGATGTGTACTGCTAGCCCAAGGTGCGTACTGCTAGCCCAAGATGTGTACTGCTAGCCCAAGGTGCGTACTGCTAGCCCAAGATGTGTACTGCTAGCCCAAGGTGCGTACTGCTAGCATAACTGCATAAGGTGTGAACTACACTTCTGCAGAGGACATAACTAAACATAGAACTCAACTCAAGCACTTCCTGGTATGTATGTATGTATGTTGTTATATTCCAGGGGTAGCCAAATAGGCTACAGGGACCTGCCCAACCATGATTTCAGGAGGGGCTAAAACGGAAAAAGCTAATGAACTGAATCTGAACTGAACCCTGGACAAACGTTTTACTGTCGGGGGACCTGAGTTCGTTCGTGTTACAGTGATAATTTAATTTTGTGAGGTGCTCATCTCAAGCACTGACCGCTATAGGCACACAGCCTATTGGAAGCTAATATATTCGTAGCTCTGTACAGCGTGAGTGTGAAAACCTTCTACCACAAACCCCAACCCCATCACCAACCCACAGACCCACTAAACACCAGTAACCCACGTCTACACCCACTCCTCTCTCCCCACCCCACACACCACCACAACTTAGATGAGCCGTGAGGGTGAGGAGGGAGGGGGGTGGGGGGGGGGGGTGGGAAACATGAATCGATAACTGGTGGGGAGGGTGATGGGTAGGAGATTAGCTATGAGAAGCTATTATAGAGGTTCCCATCGCAAGCACTGCTTGTGTATAGGCGGACAAGATGAGCGATGAGAGGGGGGGAGGTGGGAGGGTGAGTGGCCGGTGAGGGTGAGGGATGGGGGGGGGGGGGGGGGGGGACATGGAGCGATGAGGGAGGGAAGGGGGTTGAGGGGGGGGGGGGGGGAGATGTGAGGCTAATGGAAGTCGATGATAGGTGCCCATCTCAAAACAACAACTACTGCTTTGCTCGCTTAGGAGGCACACACGATATCGATGAGATGGGGGGAAGGTGGGGGATTAGCCGAGCCATTGAGTGAGCCTGTGGAGGGTGAGGATGTGTGGTTTGTGGGTGGGGTGGGGGGGGGGGGTGGGACATTAGCGTGACGAGTGGGGGAAGGGGGGAGGGGGGTGAGATTGATCTATGAGAGCTCTGAGAGGGTGGCCCATCTCAAAGCACTGCTGCCAGTGTCGAGGAGGCGCACAGATGAGGCGATATATGGGGGGGAGGTGGAGGGTGAGGCCCGTGAGAGTGAGGAAGTGAGGGGAGGGGGGGGGGACTGAGGCGATGACGGGTGGGAAGGGGGTGAGGGGGGGGAGATGAGCTATGAGAGCTATGAGAGGGGGGGAAGGGGTTTAAGGGAGAGGGGGGGGGGGGGGGGGGGGGGGGGGGGGGGGGGGGGGGGGGGGCGGGGGAGGGGGGTTACCATTTGAAGGCTGCTGAGGGGTGGGCAGAGGGATGTCAGCTATAAGCTATGAGCTATGTGCTGTACTGAGAGGTGCTCACCTAAAGTACTGCCGCATATAAACCACCAACCACCGACCAACTACCACCACCAACCACCAACCACCACCAATGTGGGGAGTGCTGTACTGAGAGGCGCTTACCTCAAGCACTGCCGCATACAGACGCACAATCGTGGGCGGCTTTGTGGTCGCAGGGCTGATCTTGGCTTGAGGCAGCAAGGAGAGCGTTGCACATGATACCTGCATATGGGTGTAAATTATCACTGCATAACGAAATCAGGGCCCCCGTCGGTAAAACTTTTGTTTGGGGTTCAGTTCATCAATGCGTTTTCTTTTTAGCCCTTCCTGTGACGGTTGGGCGAGTTCCTAAGCCTATTTGGCCTACCCCTGGACTGTAACATATATACATGGGTATGTGCATGCATATGTGTATGCGTATGGGCATGTGCATGCGTATGAGTATGGGTATGAGTATGTGTACATGTACGTGCATGTATATGTGTTTGTGTATGAGTATGAGTATGTGTATGTGTAATGTGGATGTGTATGTGTATGTGTATGTGTCGTGTATGTTTAATGTGTATGTGTTGTTAATGTGGTATGTGTATGTGTAAAATGTGTATATGTGTAAATGTGTATGTGTATGTGCAGGTGTATGTGCATGTGTCTGTGGTATGAGAATGGTGTATGTGTATGGGGTATGTGTTATTGTATGTGTATGTTGTATGTGTATGTGTATGGTGTATGTGTAATGTGTATGTGTATTGTATGTGTCTGCTCCTGTGTCTGTGTCTGTGTCTGTGCTCTGTGTCGTGTCTGTGTCTGTGTCTGTGTTCCCTGCGTCTCTTGTCACGTGGTCTGGTCCCTCCTCAGGTCCGCTCCTGCTGTTGGGCCCCCCCCCCCCCCTGGATTTCATGTGTGATTTCCAGGGCACGCTTTGTGACATGCGGAATGATGCCCATCAACAAAACCAGCTTCTTCCTGTTTGGGACAAAACAACTGGGACAAAATTTCATGCTTCAGGAGAACTCACCTCACTACACACTCCACCACACTGGGGTCACACCTAGTCGCACTGGGGGCGCACCGAGTCGCTCAAATCACAACGCGCTGCACAGAAACACTGGTCACAGCACTCACCTCACTACACACTCCATCACACTGGGGTCACACCAAGTCGCACTGGGGTCGCACCGAGTCGCTCAAATTGCAACGATTCGCACAAAAATACTGGTCACAGCACTCACCTCACTACACACTCCATCACACTGGGGTCGCACCGAGTCGCACTGGGGTCGCACCGAGTCGCTCAAATCACAACGCGTTGCTCGAAAATACTGGTCACAGCACTCACCTCACTACACACTCCACCACGCTGGGGTCACACCAAGTCGCACTGGGGTCGCACCGAGTCGCTCAAATTGCAACGCGTTGCTCGAAAATACTGGTCGCAGCACTCACCTCACTACACCATCCATACACAAGGCTGTAATATCAAGTGGCTGCATCATCAAAAAAAGCAAGCGTTTAACACCCACAGCCTTGGGTGGCCAGGCATCCCCATACACGACAAAGCGCACGCTCAGGGTCTCTCCGATCTCCGCCTGCGCCATAGCCGTGTTAAGGTCACAGGGAGCGAGGCCCACTTTAAGCATATCGAGCACGGGCATCCATCCCGCCCGCCGTTTGGGGGGCCACGCCCACCGGGGGAGGAAGTGCCCACGGCACCGGCAACCTCTCGGCCCAATGGCGCTCATCGTTGACACTGAAACGCCCCGAGTAGCCGTCCCGCTTTCATTGACGGCCAGCCCCAGGACACAAACGGGGAGGCCCACTTCAGCATACTCGTAGCCACGGCATGCATACAGCCACCAGTCTTCTGGGGGACAAGCCATACGTTGGGGCAGGAGAGTGCACAAGGAAACAGCTGAGACCATAGGACTCCATCATCTGAATGCGCGAGGACAGAGCCAAGTCAAATTGAAATCATGACAAGGAATCTCAAGGACAGAGGCGAGAGTGAGCAGGACAGATCCGGCTATTGGACGGCCAACCATTTGACAGCTCACCGGGTTAGGCCAAGTTAGTTAAATCGAATCATGAAATGCTCCAAGGATATGAAAAGAGAGTGCACCAGGAACAGTTCAGGCTGTGCGAGTCAACCATGGCAAAGTCGAGGGCCCGAGTCAAGTCAGCTTGAAATCATGACAAAGGAATATCAAGGATAGAGCGAGAGTGCACCAAGGAAAACAGCTCAGGCTGTGGAGTCAAACCATGGAAAGCTCGAGGCACCAGAGTAGTCAAGTCAACTTGAAATCATGACAAGGAATCTCAAGGATAGAGAGAGAGTGCACAAGGAAACAGCTCAGGCTGTTGGAGTCAACCATTGGAAAGCTCGAGGGCAGAGTCAAGTCAACTTGAAATCATGACAAGGAATCTCAAGGATAGAGAGAGAGTGCACAAGGAAGGAAACAGCTCGGCTTTGTTGTGGAGTCAAACCATTGGTAAAGTCGAGGAGAGTTCAAGATCAACTTGAATCATGACAAGGAATCTCAAGGACAGAGAGAGAGTGCGCAAGGAAACAGCTCAGGCTGTTGGAGTCAACAATGGAAGCCGAGGGCAGAGTCAAGTCAACTTGAAATCATGGCAAGGAATATCAAGGATAGAGAGGAGTGCACAGGAAACAGCCAGGGCGGTGGAGTCAACCATTGGAAAGCTCGAGGGCAGAGTCAAGTCAACTTGAAAATACAGTAGGGGGCCCTGGGAAGAGCCCCGGAGGTCGGCCCGGGTGGGTGGTGTATGTCCGTCAGCAGCGTGGCAGCCCTCCATGTTGATGGATTGGATGCACAAGCAGTTGCTACTATCGTTACAATCTTTATCTTGGGGGGGTCAAGAAATCCAGAGATGGCAGGGCTTATTATTCCAACTTGGTGGCTGTAAGGCTACTGAAATTTAGCTCACTGCCTGCCCGCCGTGCATGGAGGCAGGTGCAAGCAACTCCGCGGCTACATTGCTACTTCGCAAATGCAGGAACTAGTGCGGAAAGAGCAGATTCCTTGTCAAGGCACACTGCGCTGATTTGAAAACAGCTACCGAATTCACGAAGAAGGAATTCTTCAAGGGGAAATCGTAGACATGCTCCAAGTCCCTAGACTGAGTCCACAGGACAGAAGGGAAACGACAAATGAAAACGCCGCGTCCACAGTCCGCAACCCTGAGATACATACGCAAAAAAGTGCCCTCAGAGGTAATCCGCCCCCGACGGGAATTGAACACGAGTCGGAAAGATTTCAGGCCAGTCAGATTAACCGGCAATTTTGACCGGCGTTCTTGGGAAACTTGAAAAACAGCACGAACAGCACGAACAGCACGATTTCGCGTAAGTATCGCATAGGTCTGTCCCCCTAAGGGGGCCGACTCATGACAAGGAATATCAAGGATAGAGAGAGAGTGCACAAGGAAACAGCTCAGGTTACTGGAGTAAACCATTTGGAAGCTCAAGGGCAGAGTCAAGTAAAATTAGATAACGACGATACATCTCAAGGACAGAGATCGGGCTAATGAATCTCACTATTAGAGAGTTCTAGGAAAGAGATCAGGGCTTTTTAAAGCTACCATCACCACTAACGGCTTACTTTGTTTACAGCTACCAGTAGCAATAATGGCTCAGGGCTTCTTCTAAGGATCGGGACTATTTTTATGCCAACCAGCAGCAGCTTCTTGGCAGCTCCTTGAGGCTGTCACAGGGCCAAACCAAGATTCCAGGGACGCTGGAAGACTGACGATACTAGCTTCAAGGTGCACAAGGTTGCCTTAGGTTTGGATGAAGAGAGAAGCTGCCTAGAAGCTGCTGTTACTTACAATGGGGGGCTGCACTGCTTCAAGGTGCACAAGGTTGCCTTAGGTTTGGATGATAGGAGATCCCAAGGATCTGCCTATAAGCTGCTGCTTGTAGCTAAAAAGAAAAGCTATGACAGAAATCAGCCATTTGAGAGCTATGCGTGGCTGCACTTGCCTTT
The DNA here is from genome assembly GCA_013435795.1 of Chlamydomonas sp. ICE-L. NCBI lineage: Eukaryota > Viridiplantae > Chlorophyta > Chlorophyceae > Chlamydomonadales > Chlamydomonadaceae > Chlamydomonas > Chlamydomonas sp. ICE-L. The sequence goes on along the minus strand of JACBWV010000610.1, from coordinate 17,527,985 downwards.
TCTGTTAACTACATAGCTACATAGCTACACAGCTATTAAGGCTAAATTATAATAGCTTTCATGCCAGCTTTCAGGAACACTGTGAAGATTCAAGTTTGCACCCAGGACAGGGATAGGGAGCTGCCTAGAAGCTACTACATGTAGCCCAAATAATAAACAGTGCTGGGCACCTACCTTGTCACTGAGATCTATGCCATCCCATGACTTGGCTGTCACTCCTATCTCACATGTGATGGATTAGGGTCAATGGATCCCTCCTCACATATTGCACACTCCAGGACAGGGGAAGGGAGCTGCCAAGAAGCTACTACGTGTGGCCCAATTAAGAAACAGTTCTGGGCACCTACCTTGTAACTGAGATCTATGCCATCCCATGACTTGGCTGTCACTCCTAGCTCACAAGGCTTCGGGTCAATGGATCCCTCCTCACATTTGTCATACTCCTCATCCTACATTGAAACAATTTCAGTGGTGGTAGGGGTGTTGGTGCTGGAGTTGTGGTGGCAGTGGGATGGGTTTGTGGTGGTGCTGTGGTGCTGGTCCTAATGTGGTGTGGTGGTAGTGTGGTGCTGGTGCTTCATACTCACCACCCTACATTGAAACAATTTCAATGGTGTTGGGGGTGTTGGTGGTGTGGTGTTGATGGTGTTGGTGATGTGTTGGTGGTGTGGTGTTGATGGTGTTGGTGGTGTTGGTGGTGTGGTGTTGATGGTGTTGGTGGTGTGGTGGTGGTGTGGTGCTGGTGCTCTGGTGGTGTGGTGTTCATGGTGTTGTGGTGGTAGTGTGGTAGTGGTGTTGTGGTACTCCTCACGCTACACCCAGACCATTTCAATGGTGTCGGTGGTGTTGGGGCTGTTGGTGCTGGAGTCGTGGTGGTAGTGGGATGGGTTGTGGTGGTGCTGTGGTGCTAGTCCTAATGTGGTGTGGTGTTGGTGGTGGTGGGGTGGGGTTGAGTTCATACTCTTCACCCTACATCCAGACCATTTCAATGGTGTTGGTGGTGTTGGCAGTGTTGGTGCTGGGGTTTTGTTAGAGGTGTGGTGCTGGTGCTTTGATGGTGTGCTGGTAGTGTTGGTGTGTTGGTGGTGGAGTAAGGTTGTGTTGGTGGTGTGGTGCTGGTGCCTTGGTGGTGTGTTGGTGGTGCGGTGCTGGTTCTTTGGTGGTGTGGTGTTGATGGTGTTGTGGTGGTAGTGTCGTAGTGGTGTTGTGGTGGTGTGTTAGCTTAACATAGATCATGACGAAACACACAATTCATTGTATAGCAAGCATCTACATTGTATATAAAGAAGTAATTTTGTTTTTGTGCGATGCGTTACAACTTGAGCAACTCGGTGCGACTCCCTTGGGCAGCAGGTTGTTTCAAGGGTGGATGCAGGTTGGTTCAAGGTTGGTTGCGGGTGGTTGTTGGTTGGTTGCAGGCTGGTTCTAGGTTGGTTCAAGGGTGGTTGCAAGTTGGTTCCAGGTTGGTTAAAGGGTGGTTGAGGGTTGGTTGCAGATTGGTTGCAGGTTGGTTGCAGGTTGGTTCAAGGTTGGTTGCAAATTGGTTGCAGATTGGTTACAGGTTGGTTAAAGGTTGATTGAGGGTTGGTTGCAGGTTGGTTGCAGGTTGTTTCAAGGTTGGTTCAAGGGTGGTTGAAAGTTGGTCGCAGGTTGGTTCAAAGTAGGTTCAAGGGTGGTTGCAAGTTGGTTCCAGGTCGGTTAAAGGGTAGTTGAAGGGTGGTTGCAGGTTGGTTACAGGTTGGTTGCAGGTTGGTTCAAGGGTGGTTCAAGGGTGGTTGCAAGTTGGTTGCAGATTGGTTACAGGTTGGTTAAAGGTTGGTTGAGGGTTGGTTGCAGGTTGGTTGCAGGTTGGTTCAAGGGTGGTTGCAAGTTGGTTGCAGGTTGGTTACAGGTTGGTTGCAGGTTGGTTGCAGGTTGGTTCAAGGGTGGTTGCAGGTTGGTTAAAGGTTGATTGAAGGGTGGTTGCAGGTTGTGCAAGGGGTCCCACCTCCTGGGGTGAAACCCCTTTCAAACAAACAAACAAACAAACAAACAAAAATGTGTTTAAGAACCTGAAAAGCGCCCATCTGACAGACACACCTTTTTGACTTCCACCAACGCCCCCAGTGATTCAGTTTCAATCAGGGTGATCGTTGGTTGGGGTGCTGCGGGAGGGGCAAACAGACTGTCCAGCAGGGCATCAGCTGAGATGGGCTCAGATGTCAGAGAATCGCATCCTCACATCACTGTGTGTGGGAGGGGAAGTGGGTCTCTGTCTGTGAAGTTATTGGGAGGGGCGGAAAGGGAGGAAAGGGCGAGAAATAGGGTGGTGAGGGGAGGCGGGGAGGGTGGGGGGAGGGGACTTGTGTTATTATTGGGAGGGGAGGAAAAGGGAGGAAAGGGGGAGGGGGGAGGGGGGAGGGAGTGGGGAGGGGAGGGGAAGGGAGTAGGAAGGGGAGAGGAGGAAAGGGAGGGGAGGGGTAGGGGAGGTAGGGGAGGGAGGGGGAGGGGGAAAAGGAAGGGGAGGGGAGGGGACTTGGGCGAGGGGAGGGGAGGGGAGGGGAGGGGGGAGGGAGGGGTAGGTTAGGGGGAGAAAGGGAGGGAGGGGAGGGGAGGGGAGGGGGAGAGGGAGGGGAGGGGAGGCGTCGAGGGAGGGGACTTATGGGGACTTATGTATAATTGGGAAGGGAGGGAAAAGGGGAGGGCCAGGGGAAGGAGAGGTGGAGGGGAGGGGAGGAAGGAAGGAAAGGGGAGGGTGGAGGGGAGTTGTGTTATTAATTGCGATGGGTAAGGAAAAGGGGAGGGGAGGGGAAGTGAGTTGTGTGTATAAGGGCGAGGGAAAGGAAAGGGGAGGGAGGGGGAGTTGTGTTATTTTGTGTTATTAATGTGATGAAGGAAAGGGGAGGGGGAGTCGGGAGTTGTGTTATTAATTGTGAGGGAAGGAAAGGGGAGGGGAGGGGAGTTGTGTTATTAATTGTGAGGGAAGGAAAGGGGAGGGGAGGGGAGGTGTTTTTATTAATTGTGAGGAAGGAAGGAAAGGGGAGGGGAGGGGAGTGTGTTATTAAATTGTGAGGGAAGGAAAAGGGGGCAGGGGAGGGGAGTTTGTGTATATTAATTGTGAGTGGAAGGAGGAAAGGGGAGGGGAGGGGAGTTGTGTTATTAATGGTGAGGGGAAGGAAGGAAAGGGGAGGGGAGAGGGGGAGTTGATGGTATTAATTGTTGAGGGAGGAAAGAGGGGAGGGGAGAGGATAATGTTATTAATGTTGAGGGAAGGAATTGAGGGAATGAAAGGGGAGGGGAGGGGGAGTGTGGTTATTAATTGTGAGGGAAGAAAGGGGGAGGGGAGGGGGGGGAGAGTTGTGTTATAATTGTGAGGGAAGGAAAGGGGAGGGGAGGAGGAGCTGTGTTAGTAATTGTGAGGGAAGGAAAGGGTGAGGGGAGGGAGTTGTTGTTATAATTGTGAAGGGAAGGAAAGGTTGGGAGGGGAGGGGAGTTGTGTTATTAATTGTGAGGGAAGGAAAGGGGAGGGGAGGGGAGTTGTGTATTAATTAGTGAGGGGGAAGGAAAGGGGAGGGGCGAGGGGAGTTGTGTTATTAAATGGTGAGGAAGAAAGGGGAGGGAAGGGGAGTGTGTATTAATTGTTGAGGGAAGGAATGGGGGAGGGGAGGTGCGGAGTGTGTTATTAATTGTGATGGAAGGAAAAAGGGGGAGGGGAGGGGGAGTTGTTGTTATTAATTGTGAGGGAAGGAAAGGGGCCGGGGAGGGGAGCTGTGTTATTATATTGTGTGAGGGAAGGAAAGGGGAGGGGGCAGGGAGTTGTGTATTAATTGTGAGGGAAGGATAAAGGGAGGGGAGGGGGAGTTGTGTATTATAATGAGGGGAAGGAAAGGGTGAGGGGAGGGGGAGTTGGTGTTATTAATTGTGAGGAGAGGAAGGGGGAGGGGAGGGGAGTATGATGTTAGTAATTGGTGAGGGAAGGAAAGTGGTGAGGGGAGGGGAGTTGTGTTATTAATTGTGAGGAAGGAAAAGGGGAGAGAGGAGGGAGTTGTGCTTATTAATTGTGCCGGGAAAGGAAAAGGGGAGGGGAGGGGAGTTGTGTTATTAATTGTGAGGGAAGGAAAGGGGAGGGGAGGGGAGTTGTGTTATTAATTGTGAGGGAAGGAAAGGGGAGGGGAGGGGAGTTGTGTTATTAATTGTGAGGGAAGGAAAGGGGAGGGGGGGAGGGGAGGAGTGGGAGTAGTGTTATTAATGTGAGGGAAGGCAGGGGAGGGGACGGGGAGTTGTTTATTATATTGTAGAGGGAAGGGAAAGGGATGGAGGGGAGGTGGGTTATTAATGTGAAGGGAAGGAAAGGGGAGGGGAGGGGAGCTGTGTTATTAATTGTGAGGGAAGGAAAGGGGAGGGGGAGGGGAGTTTGTGTTTATTAATTGTGGGGGAAGGAAAGGGGAGGGGAGGGGAGTTGTGTTATTAATTGTGAGGGAAGGAAAGGGGAGGGGAGGGGAGTTTGTGTATTAATTGTGAGGGAAGGAAAGGGGAGGGGAGGGGAGCTGTGGTTATTAATGTGAGGGAAGGAAAGGGGAGGGGAGGGGAGGTTGGTTATTAATTGTGAGGGAAGGAAGAAGGGGAGGGTAGGGGAGTTGTGTTATTAATTGTGAGGGAAGGAAAGGGAGGGGAGGGGAGTTTGTGTTATTAATTGTGAGGGAAGGACAGGGGAGGTGATGGGGAGGTTGTGTGTTATTAATTGTGAGGAACAGGAAAGGAGGGGAGGGGAGTTGTGTTATTAATTGTGAGGGAAGGAAAGGGGAGGGGAGGGGAGTTGTGTTATTAATTGTGAGGGAAGGAAAGGGGCGGGGAGGGGAGTGTGTTATTACTTGTGAGGGGAAGAAAGGGGAGGGGAGGGGAGTTGTTGTTATAATTGTGCGGGAAGTTGAAAGGGGAGGGCGGGGAGTGTGTATAAGGGTGAGGAAGGAAAGGGGGAGGGGAGGGGGGAGGGGAGGGGTGAGTTGTGTTATTATTGTGTGGGAAGGGAGGAGGAAAGGGGGAGGGGAAGGGGAGTTGTGTATAATTGTGAGGGAAGGAAAGCGGGAGGCGGAGGGTGAGTTGTGTTATTAATTGTATGAGGGAAGGAAGGGGAGGGGAGGGGTAGTTGTGTTATTAATTGTTGAGGAAGGAAGGGGAGGGAGGGGGAGTTGTGTTATTAATTGTGTAGGGAAGGAAAGGGGAGGGGAGGGGAGTTGTGTTATTAATTGTGAGGGAAGGAAAGGGGAGGGGAGGGGAGGGCACTTGTGTAATTAATTTGAGCACCAGGTTTGGCTGGATAGCCAGACAGGGGAGCTGCCTAGAAGCTGCTACTCATAGCTGAAAAGAACAGCACTGACTATTGTGATACTAGTACCCCTCCTCCACCCACACACCCACACACTCACACACACTCCACCCACCTGCTGGTAATGTCTGGGTCTAACACCCCCACTCCCACCCCCCATCGACACTCACACTCCCAACCCAACCCCACCGACACTCACACCCCCAACCCACCCCCACCTTCCCCCCCACTCCACCCACCTGCTGCCGGTGCCTGGGCGCCAAAGGAGTAAGCACTTACGACCACCACAGTGCAGACAACAGTGGCTCAGACGCCTCGGCTGGTGATCACTGAAAATGTGACAGGGTATGTGCAGGGCTTTCACAGACCCCACCCCCACCCCCACCAACAGGCGGGAACACCCCCACTCCCACCCCCACGGACACTCCCCACCCCCAACCCACCCTCCCCCCACTCCACCCACCTGCTGGTGATGTCTGGGCACCACAGGAGCAAGCACTTACGACCACCACAGTGCGAACAACAGTGGGTCAGATGCCTCAGCTGGTGGTCCACTGGAAATGTGATGGGGTATGTGCTTTCACAGACCCCCCCACCCCACCCCACCCCCACCCCACCCACCCACCCCCACCCCCACCCACCCACCCACAATCACAAACACACACACTCCACCCACCTGCTGGTGATGCTTGTGCGCCAAAGGAGCAAGCACTTACGACCACCACAGTGCGGACAACAGTGGCTCGGACGCCCCGGCTGGTGCTCACCGAAAATGTGACGGGGTATGAGCCGGGCCTTCTGTTATCGATGCCACACAGAGATAGGCCAACACTCAAGAAGCTGATGTCACCGAGGCTAGTGGTCTCCTAACAAGGGAGGGAAGCCAAGCCAAATGATGTGAGGGTTCAATACCAGGGTACTACATTTTGTCAAATTGGTCAGCGCTTCAAGTGCACAAACGCCAAATTGGTCAGCGCTTTTTAGTGTAAAAAGCGCAAAAACTGCGCGCTGCGCCCACAGGGGGTTGAAAAACTGTGCGAAACGCGCAGTGGGTCTCAAGAAGTGTGCACAAAATCGCGCTGCCGCGCACGCTTTGTAGTACCCTGTCCAATACATGTGAGTGAAGTAGAGTAGCATACCGGTGAATAATACGCGAGTTGATTTGTTTAGGCTCACACTCAAGAAGCTGAAGTACCCGAGGCTAGTGGTCTCCTGACAAAGAAGGGAAGCCAGGCCAAATGATGTAAGGGTTCAATACATGCGAGTGAAGTTCAGTAGCAAACCGGTGAATTTTACACGAGTTTAGTTTTTGAGGCTGACACTCAAGGAGGTGATGTACCCGAGGCTAGAGGTCTTCTAACAAGGGAGGGAAGCCAAGCCAAGCCAAATGATGCTCATAATTCTGGGGGTTGTGTTCTGTGCTCTATCCTCTACTTTGTACTTTACTGTATGTTTTTAGGGTTTAGGGTTTAGGGTTCTGGTTTTAGGGTTCAGGGTTCTGGGTGTCTACACTGTGTAAAAACAATGGCTTCAGTAGACACCAATGCTCTCATACCTAGGGGTCGGCTATGTTATATAATATGAGTGAATATATAATATTATATAATATTATATAATGTAAGTCGGACAAGCCATTTCACCGGAATTTCAAATTTATTGGAAAAAACTAATATTATTGTGACAACGTTAATTAATATTAGTTTTACAAACACTAATATTCGTTGCCGCTCCCTACTGATACCTCATCACTTGTCGTCTCTGCACACAAATAACATATTCTATGGACTGAGTACAAAGCTTTGCAGGGCTCAGCTTCTTACTGGCTTGTACACTGCAATGTAAAGCCAGTAGGTACTGACTGTATGTACCGCCTGTACACTGCAATGTAAAGCCAGTAGGTACTGACTGTATGTACTGCCTGTACACTGCAATGTAAAGCCAGTAGGTACCGACTGTATGTACCGCCTGTACACTGCAATGTAAAGCCAGTAGGTACTGACTGTATGTACTGCCCGTACACTGCAATGTACAGCCAGTATGTGCCGACTGTATGCACTGCCCGTACACTGCAATGTACAGCCAGTAGGCACTGAATGTATGAACTGCCCGTACACTGCAAAGTACAGCCAGTAGGTACTGACTGTATGTACCGCCTGTACACAGCAATGTACAGCCAGGGGGTACCGACTGTATGTACTGCCCGTACAATGCAATGTACAGCCAGTAGGCACTGAATGTATGTACTGCCCGTTCACTGCAATGTACAGTCAGTAGGTACTGACTGCATGTACCGCCTGTACACTGCAATGTACAGCCAGTATGAACCGACTGCATGTACCGCCCGTACAATGCAATGTACAGCCAGTAGGGATTGCTTGCTCCTTTGGCGCACAGGCATCACCAGCAGGTGGGTGGAGTGTGCGTGTTTGTGATTGTGGGTGGGTGGGTGGGGGTGGGGGTGGGTGGGTGGGGGGGGGGGGGGGGGGGGGGGGGGGGTCTGTGAAAGCACATACCCCATCACATTTCCAGTGACCACCAGCTGAGGCATCTGACCCACTGTTGTTCGCACTGTGGTGGTCGTAAGTGCTTGCTCCTGTGGTGCCCAGACATCACCAGCAGGTGGGTGGAGTGGGGGGGAGGGTGGGTTGGGGGTGGGAGTGTCCGTGGGGGTGGGAGTGGGGGTGGGGGTGGGGGTGGGTCTGTGAAAGCCCTGCACATACCCTATGATACCTCATCACTTGTCGTCTCTGCACACAAATAACATATTCTATGGACTGAGTACAAAGCTTTGCAGGGCTCAGCTTCTAACTGGCTTGTACACTGCAATGTAAAGCCAGTAGGTACTGACTGTATGTACCGCCTGTACACTGCAATGTAAAGCCAGTAGGTACCAACTGTATGTACTGCCTGTACACTGCAATGTAAAGCCAGTAGGTACCGACTGTATGTACCGCCTGTACACTGCAATGTAAAGCCAGTAGGTACTGACTGTATGTACTGTACACTGCAATGCCCGTACACTGCAATGTACATCCAGTATGTGCCGACTGTATGCACTGCCCGTACACTGCAATGTACAGCCAGTAGGCACTGAATGTATGTACTGCCCGTACACTGCAATGTACAGTCAGTAGGTACTGACTGCATGTACCGCCTGTACACTGCAATGTGCAGCCAGTATGAACCGACTGCATGTACTGCCCGTACAATGCAATGTACAGCCAGTAGGGATTGCTTGCTCCTTTGGCGCACAGGCATCACCAGCAGGTGGGTGGAGTGTGTGTGTTTGTGATTGTGGGTGGGTGGGTGGGGGTGGGGGTGGGTGGGTGGGGTGGGGGTGGGGTGGGGTGGGGTGGGGGGTCTGTGAAAGCACATACCCCATCACATTTCCAGTGACCACCAGCTGAGGCATCTGACCCACTGTTGTTCGCACTGTGGTGGTCGTAAGTGCTTGCTCCTGTGGTGCCCAGACATCACCAGCAGGTGGGTGGAGTGGGGGGGAGGGTGGGTTGGGGGTGGGAGTGTCCGTGGGGGTGGGAGTGGGGGTGTTCCGGCCTGTTGGTGGGGGTGGGGGTGGGTCTGTGAAAGCCCTGCACATACCCTATGATACCTCATCACTTGTCGTCTCTGCACACAAATAACATATTCTATGGACTGAGTACAAAGCTTTGCAGGGCTCAGCTTCTAACTGGCTTGTACACTGCAATGTAAAGCCAGTAGGTACTGACTGTATGTACCGCCTGTACACTGCAATGTAAAGCCAGTAGGTACCGACTGTATGTACCGCCTGTACACTGCAATGTACAGCCAGTAGGTACCGACTGTATGTACCGCCTGTACACTGCAATGTAAAGCCAGTAGGTACTGACTGTATGTACTGCCCGTACACTGCAATGTACATCCAGTATGTGCCGACTGTATGCACTGCCCGTACACTGCAATGTACAGCCAGTAGGCACTGAATGTATGAACTGCCCGTACACTGCAAAGTACAGCCAGTAGGTACTGACTGTATGTACCGCCTGTACACAGCAATGTACAGCCAGGGGGTACCGACTGTATGTACTGCCCGTACACTGCAATGTACAGTCAGTAGGTACTGACTGCATGTACCGCCTGTACACTGCAATGTACAGCCAGTATGAACCGACTGCATGTACTGCCCGTACAATGCAATGTACAGCCAGTAGGCACTGAATGTATGTACCGCCTGTACACTGCAATGTACAGCCAGTATGAACCGACTGCATGTACTCCCCGTACAATGCAATGTACAGCCAGTAGGCACTGAATGTATGTACCGCCTGTACACTGCAATGTACAGCCAGTACTTACTGACTGCATATACCGCTTGTACACTGCAATGTACAGCCATTGTGTACTGACTGCATGTACCGCTTGTACACTGCAATGTACAGCCACTGTGTACTGACTGCATGTACCGCTTGTACACTGCAATGTGCAGCCATTGTGTACTGACTGCATGTAACACCTGTACACTGCAATGACCAGCCAGTATGTACTGACTGCATGTGCCGCTTGTACACTGCAATGTACAGCCATTATGTACTGACTGCATGCACTGCCTGTACACTGCAATGTTTCAACACTGGGAACAGAAGGAGCACTTAAGAAGACACCAATGCCAATAATACCAATAACAATGCCAAGAATACCACTAATAATGCCAAGAATACCACTAATAATGCCAATGATACCACTAATAATGCCAATAATATCAATAATAACACCACTAATATTGTCAGTTATAATGAGAATGTTACCAAGGCCTTCGTACCTCTTCACTTGCCCTATCTGCACACGCCTTCACATAATCAGTCAGATCGCCATCCAGCTCATCATGTGCCACAGCACCCCTGTCGCATATTGCCCTTACATCATCAGATGCAGTGCATGGGAGGTACACGGAGGCAAAGGGCAAGGTCACAGCCGATGGGCCAACCAGGGTGATGCTTGTGGTGCTAGCCTCCCCACTCAGTTTATCCTCCAGCGAGCCTGGGCTGAAGCCTGGTTACAGCAAGTATGTTTGAGTGTGTGTTACAGTCCAGGGGTAGCCAATTAGGTAAAATGCAAGGGTAACATGCGTCCAACCAGTGTGCCTGGGCTGAAGCTTATTTACAGCAGCAAGTATGTGTGTGCGCTCCGGTCCAGGGGTAGCCAAATAGGTAAAGTTCACAGCCGATGGGCCAACCAGGGTGATGCTTGGGGTGCTAGCCTCCTCACGCAGCTCATCCTCCAGCAAGCCTGGGCTGAAGACTGGTGACAGCAGCAAGTATTGTGTGCGTGTGTTTCAGTCCAGGGCTAGCCAAATACAGTTAAGCGACTTGCCCAACCTCGGATGCAACAGGTTATTTAGACATGCAGGAGTGACAAACTGACTCAGCTGAGCCTCCAGAGTGACTGGGCTGAAGCCTGGTTACAGCAGCAATAATTGTGTGTGTGTGTGTGTGCGTATGTGTTTCAGTCCAGGGGTAGCCACAAACGGTGAAGGGACTTGCCCAACCACGAATATGAAAGGTCATTATAGACATGCATGATTGACGTACTGACTCAGCTGAGCCTCCAGAGTGACTGGGCTAAAGCCTGGTTACAGGAGCAGGGTTTTTGGCGGAGCCCCCTCGTCTGGGGGGTGGGAGCCCCCAGGGTTACCCCTTTGAGGTTGAGGTAGCCAAATAGGCTGAAGAGACTTGCCCGACCTTGAATACAAAAAAGAATTCTAGACATTCAGGAGGGACTAGATTAACAAGTACTTAAATACCTGGTCTCCCACAGGTGTTGGTGTTGGTGCTGGTGCTGGTGCCGGTGTTGGTGCTTGCGCTGGTGCTGGGTTTGGTGCTGGAGGAGGGGGAAGGGGGGAGTGGTGCGGGTGGGTGAGGGTTGGTGATGGTGGTGATGTTGTTACGGGATTTGTTGTGAGGGTTGGGAGAGGATGGGGTGGGTGGGGGAGGGGGGGATGGTGAGGGTGTGGGCTGATGGGTGGGGTGTTCGTGTGAGTTGACTTGAGTGCAATGAACGCGTGTTGGTGCGTGGTGTGAATGATGTGTGATGCTGGTGTTGGTGCTGGTGTTGGTGATGGTTGCTGGTGCTGGTGTGGTGCTGGTGTTGGTGTTGGTGTTGTAGGGTGTGGTGTGGGTGAAGGGGGGTGGGGAGGGGGGGGGGGGGAAGATGAGCGATGAGGGGTGAGGAAAGCAGTGGTGGGGTGGGGTGGGGGTGACATCCAGCCGAGCAGCTGGAGCCTCTTGTGTGTGTGTGTGTGTGTGTGTGTGTGGTGGGTGGGGGGGGGGGGGGGGGGGGGGGCGATAACGATCATACAAGATGCATGCTCAACAATGAATGAATGGTTGAATGAAAGCTTCCCGTCGAAATGAATCAGCTCACCTGAACAAGTAGCTGCTTCCACACATGCTGTGTGTGGTGTGTGTGTGTGTGGTGATGGTGGTTGGGACGGGGGGGAGGGGCGGGGGGGGGGAGGGTCACACCTGAACAAATAGCTGCTTCCACACATGCTGGAGCATCACCAAACGGAGGGTCCTCGCAAGCAACCAGGCCCTGCTCACAGCTGATGGTTAGCACTCTCAATGCATATGCACTCTGGCCTGCACCATCCACTGCCCTGTACACGATGGTGGCCGCCGAGCCAGGGGGAAGGACCTGCAGAGGCTGAAGATCAGCCTCTTCATGGAAACCATTCAACCCACTTGGGGAGCTGGGGAAAGTAGAGCTGGCTGTACTGGGTGCACTGGGGGAACTGGGGGAGGTGATATAGAGCTGGGTGGTGATCATCGGGGTGAGGTCAGTCCCGCGGCTGTCAAAAGCAGCGACGCCTGGGTCGATGAACTCGGTGCCATGCAGCAAGTTCTGACCAAGGGAGTTCACTGTGTGCCGTGTGCCCTGGGCATCGAGGTAGGTTGTGACAACACGCTGGCCGGTGCCCAGGAGGTGGATGGCTGGTGGGTCTGGGGTTGGCTGGAAGGTGAGGGGAGTGGGGGGAGAGGGCGGGGCAGGGGGGGGGGGAGGGCGGGGGAGGACCAGGGGGGAGCAAGGTGTCGGTGGTGTGATGGAGGTGGTGAGGGTGGCGGTGGTGGTTGATGGAGGTGGCGAGTGGTTGATGGGGTTGGGCGTGGGGCGGGGGCGGCGATGGCCGGGGGGTGGGGGCTGGCGGAGGTGGGGGTGATGGAGGGGTGGGTGATGCGGGGTGGGGCGTGGCGGGGTGGTGGTGATGGAGGTGGTGTGATGTTGGTGGGGGTGGCGGGGGGAGGTGATAGGGTGTGGTGGGGGTGGCGGGTGTGTGGGTGATAAAGTGGGTGATGGCGGGGGTGGGATGGGGTGGGGGGGGTGAGGGGGGGGGCAAATGGCGGGGGTGGGTGGGGGCCGGTGGTGTTGATGGCGGTGGGGGTGGAGGTGGGTCCTGGGGGTGGGGGCGGGGGGAGGCGGGGGAGGTGTGGGAAGGTCGGGTGGCAGGGGGAAGGCGGCACAGTGGTGGATGATGGTAGGGGGTGGTGGGTGGTGGGCGTGTGGCGGGGGCAGCGGGTTAATGGTGGTGGCGGGGGTGACAGCGGGGGTGGGGACAGCGGGGATGGAGGGGGGGGTGGGGGGGGCGATGGCGGAGGTGGTGGCAGTGGGGGTGGAGGAGGGGAGGGAGGTGGGGGTGGAGGAAACGGTGGGGGCGAAGGCAGAGAAGGCGGAGGGGGGGGTGGGGGTGAGGGTGGGGGTCCTGCTGGTGTAGTCCCTGCTGTTGGTGCTGTTGCTGCTGTTGGAGCAGTGGGTGCTGTTGCTGCTGTTGGAGCAGTTGGTGCTGTTGCGGCTGTTGGAGCAGTTGGTGCAGTTGCTGCTGTTGGAGCAGTTGGTGCAGTTGCTGCTGTGGCGCAGTTGAGTGCCTGTGCGGCGTTGGAGCAAGTTGGTGCAGTGTGCTGCTGTTGGAGCAGTTGGTGCAGTTGCTGCTGTTGGAGCAGTTGGTGCTGTTGCGCCTGTTGGAGCAGTTGGTGCAGTTGCTGCTGTTGGAGCAGTTGGTGCTGTTGCTGCTGTTGGAGCAGTTGGTGCAGTTGCTGCTGTTGGAGCAGTTGGTGCAGTTGCTGCTGTTGGAGCAGTTGGTGCTGTTGCGGCTGTTGGAGCAGTTGGTGCAGTTGCTGCTGTTGGAGCAGTTGGTGCAGTTGCTGCTGTTGGAGCAGTTGGTGCAGTTGCTGCTGTAGGAGCAGTTGGTGCTGTTGCGGCTGTTGGAGCAGTGTGCAGTAGTTGCTGCTGTTGGATCAGTTGGTGCAGTTGATGTGTTGGAGCAGGTGGTGCTTGTTGCGGCGTTGGTGCTGGCTGCTGTGGAGAAGTTAGTACTGTTGTCTGCTGTTGGAGCAGTGGTGTTGTTGCTGCTGTTGGGCAGTTGGTGCTGTTGCGGCTGTTGGAGCAGTTGTGCTGTTGCGGCTGTTGGAGCAGTTGGTGCTGTTGCTGCTGTTGGAGCAGTTGGTGCAGTTGGTGCTGTTTGGGCAGTTGGTGCTGTTGCGGCTGTTGGAGCAGTTGGTGCTGTTGCTGCTGTTGGAGCAGTTGGTGCGGTTGCGGCTGTTGGAGCAGTTGGTGCAGTTGCGGGCGGTTGGGAGCAGGTGGTGCTTGTTGCCGAATGTGAGCAGTTGGTGATGTTGCGGCTGTTCGGAATAGCCAGTTGGTGCTGTTGCTGCGTTGGAAGCAGTTGGTGCAGTGCTGTGTCGTGGAGCAGTTGGGGCAGTTGCGGGCTGTTGGAGCAGTGGTTGCTGTGGCGGCTGTTTGGAGCAGTGGCTTGCAGTTGATGCCTGTTGGAGAAGTTGGTGCGGTTGCTATTGTTGGAGCAGTTGGTGCAGTTGCAGTTGCTGCGTTGGAGCAGTGGTGAGTTGCTGCTGGTGGAGCAGTTGGTCTGTTGCGGATCTGTTGAGCAGTTGGGAAGTTGCTGCTGTTGGAGCAGTTGGTGCAGTTTGCTGTGTTGGAGCAGTTGGTGCAGTGCTGATGTAGCGAGCAGTTGGTGCTGTTGAGGCTGTGGAGCAGTGGTGCAGTTGCTGCTGTTGGGAGTAGTTGGTGCAGGTCCGGCTGTTGGGCAGTTGGTGCAGTTTGCTGCTGTTGGAGGACAGTTGGTTGTGTTGCGGCTGTGTGTGCTGTTGCTGCGTGGAGCAGTTGGTGGCTGTTGTCTAGCTGTTGGAGCGTTGGTTTGTTGCTGCTGTTGGGGGCAGTTGGTGCTGTTGCGGTGTTGGAGCAGTGGTGCGGTTGCGGCTGTGAGCAGTTGGTGTTATTGCTGCTGTTGGAGCGTTGGGGCAGTTTTGCAGTTGCGTGATGTTTGAGGCAGTTGGTGCTTTGTTGACGGCTGTTGGAGCAGTGGTTGCTGTGCTGCCTGTTGGAGACGTTGGTTGCGGTTGCGGATTGTTGGAGCAGTTGGTGAAGTTTGCGGCTTTGCAAGTTGCGGGCCTGTTGGAACAGTTGGTGCTGTTGCGGCTGTTGGAGCAGTTGGTGCTGTTGCGGCTGTTGGAGCTGTTGGTGCTGTTGCTGCTGTTGCTGCTGTTGGAGCAGTTGGTGCGGTTGCGGCTGTTGGAGCAGTTGGTGCAGTTGCGGCTGTTGGAGCAGTTGGTGCTGTTGCGGCTGTTGGAGCAGTTGGTGCTGTTGCGGCTGTTGGAGTAGTTGCTGCTGTTGGAGCAGTTGTTGCAGTTGGTGCTGTTTGGGCAGTTGGTGCTGTTGCGGCTGTTGGAGCAGTTGGTGCTGTTGCTGCTGTTGGAGCAGTTGGTGCAGTTGCGGCTGTTGGAGCAGTTGGGGCTGTTGCGGCAGTTGGAGCAGTTGGTGCTGTTGCGGCTGTTGGAGCAGTTGGTGCTGTTGCGGCTGTTGGAGCAGTTGGTGCTGTTGCTGCTGTTGGAGCAGTTGTGCCTGTTGCGCTGTTGAGCCAATTGGTTGTTTGCTTTGTTGCGGCAGTTGGAGCAGTTGGTGCAGTTGCGGCTGTTGGAGCAGTTGGTGCGGTTGCGGCTGTTGGAGCAGTTGGTGCTGTTGCGGCTGTTGGAGCAGTTGGTGCAGTTGCTGCTGTTGGAGCAGTTGGTGCTGTTGCGGCTGTATGAGCAGTTGGTGCAGTTGCGGCTGTTAAAGCAGTTGGTGCTGTTGCTGCTGTTGGAGCAGTTGGTGCTGTTGCGGCTGTTGGAGCAGTTGGTGCAGTTGCGGCTGTTGGAGCAGTTGGTGCTGTTGCTGCTGTTGGAGCAGTTGGTGCTGTTGCGGCTGTTGGAGCAGTTGGTTTGGCAAGTTGAGGACTTGTTGGAGCAGCTGGGTGCTGTTGCTTGTGTTTGGAGCAGGTGGTGGCAGGTGCGGCTGTTTGGGCAGTTGGTGCAGTGCTGATGTTGGAGCAAGCAGTTTGGTGCTGTTGAGGCGTTGGAGCAGTGGTGTTGATGGTGTGTGGAGCCAGTCTTTGGAGCAGTGGTGCCGGTTGAGGCTGTGGGAAGAAGTGTTGCGTTGCTGCTGTTGGAGCAGTCAGTTGGTGTTGTTGCTGCTGTTGGAGCAGTTGGTGCAGTTGGTGCTGTTTGGGCAGTTGGTGCTGTTGCGGCTGTTGGAGCAGTTGGTGCAGTTGCGGTCTGTGCGGAGAGTGGTGCTATTGGGCTGTTGGAGCAGTTGGTGCTGTTGCGGCTGTTGGAAAGGTGCTGTGTTGAGCAGTTGTGCCGTTGGTGCTTGTTTGGGCCAGTGGTGCATGTGCGGTGTTGGAGCAGTTGGTGCTTTGCTGCGGTTGGAGCAGTGGTTGCGTGCGGGCGTTGGAGCAGTTGGACTGTTTGCGGCAGTAGGCAGTTGGAGCA
>JACBWV010000610.1:17471887-17506887 GCA_013435795.1 Chlamydomonas sp. ICE-L | reverse complement strand
TTGAATTGTTTTGACTTGAATTGAATGCATTAAATTGATTTGAATTTTATTCATTTGATTTAATTTAATTGAATCGATTGATGAAGCTTTGTTTACCACTAAGTAAGGACAATTTACATTTTTACGCGTTGTTAAATTCGAAGCAATATTAAACGTGCCTGGACTGTCATGTATATTGCCTTTATTGGCAAGCATTTGATGCACACGGAAAGTAACCAATCAGAGGTATGGTTGTTTTGGGGGATTTGTTCGGTCAGCCGCATTACCGCATACAAGCTTGATGTGGCTTCATTCCCTACATTTCTGGCAATTGATTCGAAAACCCCAGGACACGAGCCGCTTGTTGCCTCATACTGTCGTACAATATCGTATTACGAGATCGCTGCGTAATATGCGGTCTGGCACGTGTTTTGCCAATGAGGTTGTTGAGTCGGCTGGGCGTGTCCCTGGCGTACGTAGGATTGAACACATAGTCTTGACAGCCTAGACAAGTGGCATCTGAATTATGTTCAACCGCTGGCATTCAAACCACTAAGCAACTTAACCCTGAACACATTAGAAGTCATGGGCAGGACATGGGGCAAATAGTGGAGAAAAAGTTGATATGCAGAATGCGAGAAAGTGAGAGGAGGGAGGCTGGGAGTTTCAAAAGTAGTGGAGTTAGTAGATACTCATAGCGGAATAAGGTACATTACATTTGACAACTTGTGTGCACGCAGATACACACACATCTGGCTATCCATGCACTGCCACACAGCACGGTGCATGCAGATACACGCACATATGGCTATCCATGCACTTCCATCCACACAGCACTGTGCACGCACATACACACACATAGCTGGCTATCCATGAACTACCTCACAGCACTGAGCATGCACATACACACACATATGGCTATCAAAGCACTGCCACAAAGCACTGTGCACGCTCAGACAAACACATTTGGCTATACATGCACTGCCACACAGCACTGTGCACGCACATACACACACATACCTGGCTATCCATGCACTTCCAGGAAGCACTGTGCATGCACATACACAAACATCTGGCTAACCATGCACTACAAGACAACCACATGCACACACTCAAGCATGCACACACAAAACAACTGGCTACACATACACCGTCGCACAGCCATGTGCTAGTATATACACACATATGGCTTTCCATGCACTACAAGACAACCCCATGCAAACACAAACACACTCAAATACACACACATGCATGCATAATTCAAATGGCTATCCATGCATTGCCACACAGCACTGTGCATGCACATACACAAACATATGGCTATCCATGCACTGCCACACAGCACTGCGCACGCACATACACTTACATCTGGTTATCCATGCACTGCCGCACAGCACTGTGCACGCACATACACAAACATATGGCTATCCATGCACTGCCACACAACACTATGCACGCACATACACTTACATCTGGTTATCCATACACTGCCACATAGCACTGAGCAAACACATACACACACATCTGGCTATCCATGCACTGCCACATAGCACTATGCACGCACACACACACACATCTGCCTATCAATGCACTGCCACACACCACTGTGCACGCACATTCACACACATATGGCTATCCATGCACTGCCACACAGCACTATGCACGCACACACACACATCTGGCTATCAATGCACTGCCACTCAGCACTGTGCACGCACATACACACACCTCTAGCTATCCATGCATTGCCACACAGTACTTTGCATGCACATACACACACATCTGGATTTCATGGCACTGCCACACTGCACTGTGCACGCACACACACACACATATGGCTTTCCATGCACTACAAGACAACCCCATGCAAACACTAACACACTCAAATACACACGCATGCACACACAAAACAACTGGCTACACATACACTGTCTCAGAGCCTTGTGCTAGTATATACACACACATCTGGCTATCCATGCACTACAAGACAACCACATGCAAACACAACCACACTCAAATACACACACATGCATGCACAATACAAATGGCTATCCATGCACTGCCACACAGCATAGTGCACGCACATACACAAACATCTGGCTATCCATGGACTGCCACACAGCACTGTGCATGCACATGCACACACATCTGGTTATCCATGCACTGCCACACTGCACTGTGCACGCACATAGACACACATATGGCTTTCCATGCACTACAAGACAACCCCATGCAAACACTAACACACTCAAATACACGCGCATGCACACACAAAACAACTGGCTATCCAATCACTACAAGACAACCCGTGCACACACAAATGTACCCTGACACTCACGCGTGCAAACACACAAACGAACAACTGGCTGCAAATGCACTGCCACACAGCACTATTCATCCCATATACACACACCTGGCCATCAATGCACAGTAAGACAGACCCAGGCACATGCACACACAAGTGGCTACACATGCACTGCCACACAGATATGTTTCCGTACACAGATACACACACCCGGCCATCCATGCATTACAAGACAATCCCATCGACACACACAACCCAATCAGACACTCACGCACACACACACCAGGCCATCCATGCACTACCATACAAGACAACCCCATGCACACATTCACACATACCCAGACAGTCACACACGCACACACAAGGGGCTACGCATGCACTGCCACACGGCCCTGCTTACATACACACACACACCTGGCCATCCATGCACTACAAGACAATCCCATCGACACAAACAACACACTCAGGCACTCACCCACACACACTGGCTATCCATGCACTACCCCATGCACACACACAAACACACTAACACACCTTCAACACACACATAACTGGCTATCCAACTGCAGCACAACCCACCCACAACTACTAAAGCACTAACTGCAACACCACATAACACCAATACCAAGTGCCCCAACCCCCAACCCCAATCACACCACCACCACTCGGCTGATAGGCCACCCCTAAACTGTATACCCCACTTGCATCAGACCAACCATGGTAGCCCGTGTTAGCTTGGCCAAATTCTGGTGCCTCGTAAGGTGTTTGCGCGTAACAGGGGGGAGGGGGGGCAGCGAGCAAAGAGGCTGCCTACGCTGACGAGCTTCTGCTAGCGATTTCAATGACAGGGTGGTAGGATCAAAGAGGACGGCAAACTATATTCGTAAACAATAGAGTTGGAATAAGTAGCTTAATCGGAAGCGTTGCCAGCAGGAAATAGTAGCACAAGAGTTGCGCACTCCAATCGGCAGCAAACAATTCGCACCCCGATCGGTGTGGGATGGCCGCCATGTTGCCACGCTGTCCCAGAACTGCAGATCGTCGAACGTTTCTAGGTCGTCAGGTCGCAGCACGAAGCGCGAACGTGCTCACCGGCAAGCTCTGGACGAAACATGAACATTACGTGAATTAGAACTAGAAGAACCATAGTTGGCGTGGCTTCATCCCACCCGGCCCAGCCCACGCACGTCCCCACGGCTGAGCTGTGGGTGAAATCCGTGCTAATAATAGCTCAAGTGCCCTAGGAGAATGATCCGTTCATTGTGATGCTTGCATGTTTCGCCTCGATTTTTTGACGACAATTCCATTCCCAAACCTATGTATGCGCTCATGATTGGATGGTACGAATTTGAAATAAGAACAAATGTTACCCAATAATTGTCGCTTTTGGCCCAAAAAGCTCAAACCTTAGCTCCTTTTCTTGAATTGCGATGCTCATATGTGTTCTCGTGAGAATATGTCCGTTATCAATAAGTCTTATAATTGGGATATCTTATATAATGTTTCGTTTTTTTGTGATTACAAGTGAATCCTGAAAAAGTAGTTTGTGACGGACGGACACACACACACACAGTTTTGACAGGCTAATCCCTCAATCAATCAAAAAAATTGTAATTTTTTTCATTCGGGTAAATCTGGAGATTTTTTTCATTCGGGTATGACTACGGCTATGGCGTGGGGATACAGGGTGGACATATTATGACTACGGCTATGGCGTGACGTGACGATGGACTTTTCTGATTGGCCGGTACTCCCATCCTCGCCCTCGTCGGAAACCAGGTCACAATATTGAAGTGAAGCTACTTTGGCCATCCGGAGCAAACAATCGCAAGCTCAATTAATTCCCTTATGAATTCGAGATGTCGAAAAGCCACTAAGATCAGAAAGAATAAGCAGTACTCCAATGTGACTTTCAGATCCTAGGTAGGAGTTTCCTACCTGGACTTGGGGGGGGCAGGATCTGGGGAGCAAGACTTAGGAGCCGGGTAACCTGGAGCCGGGCCGAATCAGATTCGCGTGGGCGCGTGGGGAGCAGGGGGGAGCAAGGGGGCTGCGACTTCGTTCGAAAAACATGTTTGAATTGAAGCAGCATCGGAAAAGGTTGCTAGTAATTGGCATTAGTCCCCTCAAAAAATTGACAGCCCATAATTCACTACATGCCCAACGCATTCTCGGAGGGGCTTTAACTTGTACACATATCTCGTAACCTCTCCAAGTCCCTTCCCATACGAATTACAGCATCACCCCCGGCGTATTGTAAACTGCTTGTTCTGAACGAGGCTGGGATCGAGGCTTCCTTAGCATCGTTCCCGAACTTGAATTTTGGGATGCGCCGTTAGAAACGAGGCTGGGAACGAGGCCCCTGCTCCCACGATCACTTCATTACGCGCTGCTTCACGTTCGGCCATCATGAGATGTTGCAGCCAACCAAATTCATCGGAAAGTTGCAGCCTTTTGATTAATTTGAATTTCCGATGCAATTACTAGCTACCTTTTCCGGTGCTGCGTCAATTCAAACTTGTTTTTCGAACGAAGTCGCAGCCCCCCTGCTCCCCCCTGCTCCCCCCTGCTCCCCACGCGCTCACGCGAATCTAATTCGGCCCGGCTCCAGGTTACCCGGCTCCTAATTCTTGCTCCCCAGATCCTGCTCCCCCCAACAGCCTGGTTACGGTTATGGGTAACCCCGCAAACTGTAGTGCGGCAATACTCGTAACCCGTGTTCTAGCCAGCTTCCTGTCGCGTAACCCCGGTGTACAACTTCGTGTTTCCGATTGTCCCTGAAATCTGGGTTATGGGGAAATCTGGGTTATGTGATCGTTAAATCAGTTGTTCGACAGCTCGGAAGCGTTTGAATTATTTACTCGCCGGCTTGTCTTTCTTTCGTGCTGCCGCCTCGCAATTCTGCTTCTCATAGTTAATTCTCGTAGCTTTGTTAAGAGGTTGTTTACGCGAGCTGTGGTGGATAACGATCCTCCCACTGAGTTGCCACGCGGTGGTGACGACTTTCCGACAGATGACGAACGACTTCTGTAGGCAGTTGAAACCGAGCGAATTGACCCACTGATCAGTGTCTGATCAGCTA
This sequence comes from Chlamydomonas sp. ICE-L, assembly GCA_013435795.1. NCBI lineage: Eukaryota > Viridiplantae > Chlorophyta > Chlorophyceae > Chlamydomonadales > Chlamydomonadaceae > Chlamydomonas > Chlamydomonas sp. ICE-L. Next base: position 17,501,521 of record JACBWV010000610.1, on the reverse strand, counting down.
CTCGGGAATAACTAAAACGAGGGTTCCATTAGGGTCTAGACGCGCTGGAAGCGGGAAGGGAGTCTTAAGCCGTGCTTCTGACTCTTAGGGCCGTCTAAACTCCTGAGATCATTTCTTATGCTTCCAGTTACAAGACACTCCGTGTTACAAGGTATTCATATACCACAATTGGTTTCGGAGCCTGGTCGCGCTTTCAAACCGCGCCACTCGCTTTACTCCCCACCCCCGACGTCCCCTCGAGCCCACCATCACCGAGTATGGCCTCTTCTTCAGCCCAAGCTGCTGCGGCTCCACCTTCTGAGGTCCCGGATGTTGACGACATGGACCACGAGGAGCTCGTCCAGCAAGTCAAGGCTTGGGAGCTGCACAAGCTCTCCAAGGAGAAAAGAAAAGGCGCTGGAGGGCCGGCACCTTCGCCTCCCGACCTTTCAGCTACCGAGAAGGAGCTGAAGGAAGCGCGGATGGCTGTCAAAGTCAATGGCAAGAAGGTCGCCACAAGGCCTGACTCCACGCCGCCTGGCAAGGCTGCCGCGCACGTTGCCCTCGTGGAGAAGGACAGGGTTATCGCTAGCCTCGAACTTCTTCACCATCACGAGGCCGAGGCCACCGCATCCAAGCACCTTGAGGAGATGGCTCGGCTCCAAATGCGAATGAGGGATGCCGAACAGGAGACACTTCGAGTTTCCGCTCTCCTGAAGGCCCAGCAAACGCCCCCCGCTGGACCACCTGAGGGCCCCGCTGCTGGATCGCCTGCAACGCCCCCCGCCCCCGCTGGACCACCGGATGGCCCCGCTGATGGATCGCCTGCAACGCCCCCCGCCCCCGCTGGGCAACCCGCGGCCCCCACAGCTGGACTGCCTGCGGGCCCCCCTGCTGATGGATCGCCTGCTGCTGGCCAGCCCGCTGCTGAAGCGCCCGCTGCAGGACCGCCCGCTGTTGGCCCTCCCGCTGGACCTCATTCGGACGCTTTAATGGCTCTACGTGCCCAGATTGAGCTGCTGGAGCCCAAGGCCAAAGTGGCTGAGCTACAAGCTGCGGCAGCTAAGGTAGAGTCACATGTTTTGCCCTTGGTCCCGAGGCCCTTAGTTGGCAAGTATGAACGTCCATCCCTTTGGACTGGGGTAGAAGATAAGAAGCTCCCGAGGGGTAGGATTTGGTGGAAGTTGCTAGAGTCATATTGCACGTTGCACCATATGTTAGTACCATCCAACATACCAAACTTCTTTGGTGGGGTAGCTGCCGAGTGGCTAGACCACCTCATGACCGCGTCACCGGCCATTACGTGGGCTGAGATAAAAACTCAGTTCCTAAACTTCTATGACCTTAGGCATTACGCTATGGCTTTCCAAAACGAAGTGCGCATTGCCGGGGGTATGCAATTGGATGATCAGCTAGTTCTGTTTCGGTTTGGTCTGATTCCAACCATCGAGGCACGATGCCGCAGACGTACTGCTGCACAAGGAGGCCGATTTTCCTCTTTAGACGAGCTTGTCGAACATGCTGCTGCCATTGAAACTGAACTTGCTGCCACCAAAACACCAACCCCTACCTCGGCCATGTACGTTCAGGCAAAAGGCAAACGGCCTGGTGGACCTCACGAGGGGTCCACCCAGCACAAGCACAAGAAGGGCACGGCCCAGACTCCAGCTGCAACGCTAGGGCCCGGCACCACCGCACTTCTCGGAAGAAGTTGGATGATGCAGACGGGGTGCTGCATTGGTTTTGAAGAGACACGTCTCAGAGCCAGTTTCAAAATAGCTAAAAAGCATAAACGTAGAGTAGCAGTCGAACTGTACTCCACCCGACTCGAGTCGGAACCTCTCTCCATCAAGGAATTGGTTGCTTATACTTTGGCACGTATCGAATTTTTTGACACAGCACAGCGAAAAACGCCAGGAGTCCTGTCGAACAGAGCACTTAAAAAGTTTATCCGCAAATCAAAACAAAAACTCAATTGTTTCGAAGTCTTAGTCACATCAGTGGACCAAGACGACGATGCCTTTACAATTCGAGTAACGGCCGCACAAGCAAACACGGTGCAACAAACGAAACACGAACGGATAATCTCGGGTTGCGAAACGGACTTTAAAAAGGTCTTCGCCCCGGCAGACAAGATTTCTGACCTTAGGGCTGACACCCCATTCGTATGCCCCCTCACGGAGGCGGCATCCCCACAATTCTCTCGAGGACACCGGTTGTCCCCCGCAGAACTGCTAGAGGTCCATAACCAAGTTAAAGACTTGTTGGCCAAAGGCTACATCAGCCCTAGCTCGAGCCCGTGGGGCGCACCAGTCCTTTTCATCGCCAAACCCGATGGCTCTTGGAGGATGGCTATCGACTATCGTAAATTGAACAAGGTCACGGTACCAAATCGCTATCCCCTCCCACGAATTGACGATCTGTTTGACTCAGTTCGAGGAGCTAGTGTGTTCTCAAATCTGGATTTACGTAATGCATACCACAACATACGGTTACATGATTCAGACGTCCCGAAAACTGCGTTCATAACCCCGATGGGACTCTATGAATTCAAGGTTCTCCCTTTTGGGCTAGCAAATGCACCCTCGGCCTATACAAAAGTCATGAACACCGTGTTCAGAGATTTAATTGGCAAATTCGTCGTCATTTACTTGGATGGTATTCTCATCTACAGCAGTAATGATGAAGAACACGAAAAACTCATTCGAATTGTGTTACAACGTCTTGAAGACCACCTCTTTCTTAAACGAGAAAAGTGTTTCTTCTATAGACCGGAAGTCAAATACCTAGGGCATGTGCTCTCCGGTGAAGGCGTCCGAGTCAACGAAACGAAGGTGAAAGCAGTTGCAGATTGGCCCACACCTACCTCCTCGAAGGAAGTTCAGCAGTTCCTAGGACTCTCTAACTTTTTCAGAAAGTTTATCCAAGGTTACTCGACGCTCGCAGCCCCTCTAATCCAGATTTCGAATCTAACAGACAGGCCAGCACCGATTTCACCGAAATTGAAACCGCCAGGACTGACAAAATCACCGACGGTGACACCAAGTCCGAAACCACTCGGAAAACGACAGGCAGGGCTCAAGGGACCTGCATTTCAAAATGTTTGGACCCAAGCCTGCCAGGAGGCATTCCTCGGCATCAAAGAAAGTCTTACGAAGGCTCCTTTGCTTGCACACCCTGACCCAGCGAAGGACTATCGGGCGGTAACCGATGCTTCTGTCGTTGGTACAGGGGGCGTTCTCATGCAAGATGGGCGACCCATCGCGTACCACTCTCACAAATTCTCAAGCGCTGAACGAAACTACTCCACGGGCGAGCAAGAATTACTCGCAGTGTACTTGGCCTTGAAAGAATGGCGATGCTACCTCGAAGGTTGCACTGGCAAGTTCGAACTTGACACCGACCACGAACCCCTCGTCTACCTTGCAAATCAGCCCATGCTGAGCAGAAAGCAGGCACGATATCTTGAGTTTTTCTCGCGCTTCACGAACATGAAGTGGGCTCATATCGCGGGCCGTACTAACGTAGCTGACCCTCTGAGTAGGAATCCAGCCTTCTCAGAGGCTACGGCTTTGTTCATTCAGAGGCTGTCCGCAAATGACCCACTCCACATGCGCGAAATAGCCCCAGATATTCTGCATGGTTACACGGAAGACTTGTGGTTCGATAATCCGCACAATACCAAGTACCTCTCCAAACGGGCAGATGGTTTCTGGGTTGGCACCGGCAAATCCATACGAGCAGCATCTGAGTCGCAGATCGTTGTACCAAATGGTAATTCGCTCAAAGCTCGGATTTTGTTTGCTTTCCACGATACCCAACGAAGTGGACATGGAGGCATCGACCGAACTTTTCGATCTGTTGCACGCTACTATTGGTGGCCTGCCATGCGACTCGATGTCGTTGATTACGTACGCCACTGTGATTCTTGCCAACGGGTAAAAAATTCACATCAGAACCCGCAGGGTAACCTTCAACCCCTTTCGATTCCGACCGCCCCCTTCGATTCACTGTCCATGGACTTCATCGTTGGGCTACCGAAATCGAATGGTTTTGATCAGATCTACGTGATCGTTGATCGCCTTACGAAGATGGTCAAACTTATCCCATGCAAAACGACAGACGATGCTGAAAAGATTGCTACCCTGTTCCACGAGCGCGTGCTCAGCGAACAAGGCCATCCGTTTTCCATCATCTCTGATCGCGATGTTAAGTTCACGAGTAAATTTTGGCGAACACTCTTAACTCTGTGCGCTATCCGACCTGGAATGTCGACTGCATTTCACCCACAAACAGATGGTCAAACAGAACGTATGAACAGTGTTCTCGAAGACACTCTTCGCCATTTTTCCTCTGCGAATCAGAAAAATTGGGCCAGTCTTTTGCCGAATGCACAATTCGCCATCAACAACTCGTACAACAGAAGCATTCGAGATTTTCCGTTTCGGTTGCTGTACGGTAGATACCCTCGAGTGGCACTACAACCATCAGATGATGTCATCGCTACGGCACATCAACCAGCCCTGTCCTGGGTCGAGCATATGAATAATGCATATGACACGGCCAAGGCAGCGCTTAAATCCGCGAAGGATCGTCAAAAAACGTATGCAGACTTGCACCGTCGACCGGTGAAGTATACTCACGGTCAGGAAGTTTTGTTGAACTCGAAGAACATCAAATACTGGCCTGGTATGACTCGGAAGCTCATGCCCAGATTCGTTGGTCCCTACAAAATCTCTCACACTATCCAAAAGAGGGGGGAGACCATTGCAGTGACTCTATCCCTCCCCGAAGGATGGAAGATTCATCCAACGTTTCACGTATCTCTTGTCAAAGAATACCTATCCGACGGGACTGGGTTTATTAGACCAAATCCGGAATTGTTACGCACATGCGGTGAACCTATCTACGAGATTAGCAACGTTGTTGATCACAAGATACAGTCTGGTACGGTGTATTACTATGTACAATGGTTACACTCAGACCATGTTCACTCTTGGGAACTCGAAGAAGAGTTGTTACCTATGTGCTCTGAACAAATCGATTTGTATTGGAGACAACACCCTTCTCGGGTACGACCCGTGATAGGTGTCAACGACCCGAAACCTAAAACGGTTAAAAAACCTACTCACAGGGATTATGCGACTGTAACCCCTGATGAGTTTCTCATTCGAAAGAGTACTAGACTTCAGGAGAAGGCTAGGGCTAGAGAAGGGGGAATTGTGGTGGATAACGATCCTCCCACTGAGTTGCCACGCGGTGGTGACGACTTTCCGACAGATGACGAACGACTTCTGTAGGCAGTTGAAACCGAGCGAATTGACCCACTGATCAGTGTCTGATCAGCTACTCGGGAATACCTAAAACGAGGGTTCCATTAGGGTCTAGACGCGCTGGAAGCGGGAAGGGAGTCTTAAGCCGTGCTTCTGACTCTTAGGGCCGTCTAAACTCCTGAGATCATTTCTTAGGCTTCCAGTTACAAGACACTCCGTGTTACAAGGTATTCATATACCACACGAGCTGGTTATTTCGGCCAGTTATGTTTACGTTTTACAGATAACTGACACCTTGCCATACTTGCATTCAAACTGAACTCGGAACTGCAGCCGCGGCTACGGTACGTGCCTATCACTCGCAATACTCGACACAATTGATAGTTAGTGGTTGAGTTAACTCCAGAAAGGAATGCGGCATGGTAGCTGTTCGAACTACCCCAGAGCACAAGCCATCACTTACCCTCGAGGAGGCTGGCGAGTTTGTGTAGCTATGTTCCGGCGAACGACCTAGCTTACAAGCCTGCATACGGAATCCGCCCTGGGCTTGTTGCTGTGCGACTCCGGACTGGTGTTAACAGTGACGGAGCCGCTGTCTCTGCAGGAAGAGACTACTACCAGGTGCGTTTGTGATACGTAGTGCATGCTAGCATATCTAACTCACAGTTTTTACTTTGGGCTACACGTACCAGCTTCTAGGCATCTGTGGTGTATCATACGGATATAACCAAGAGATTCCCCAATCGAACAACACGTTTTCCTCATGCACCACATTTGGTTTCGAGCTTGGTCGAGTGGATCGACTGGACGGAAGTTGGGGCCTTCACCAGTACCACGCGGGTTCGATCCCGGGCTGGCCATGATGGAAACCTTCGCTAGGAGGGGGCTGGCTCGGCCGGACGTGCACATCTCAGACAGGAGGTGGGCGTAGGACCTTCGAAAGGGGGGTGAGTTGTGGTGTATCATACGGATATAACCATGAGATTCCCCAATCGGACAACACGTTTTCCTCATACACCACAGCATCTAGGCAGCTCCCTTTCCCTCTCCTTAGGCCATACCTGGAGCTAGCTAGTGTGCCTTACAGGTGGCATAAAGTGCAATAAGGCTATACCCACGTGATTAATTATTCATTGAGGGACGCGCTGGTCGAAAGGAGCTGAGCTGGGCGCCACGTCAACCCTAAGCCCGTCATTGTCCCAATTAATTAATATGGCCACCCAACGGCCACTTGCTGTTTAATCCACTAGCTTTTTGTACCAAGCCACCCCTTAAAAGAGTGGAATTCGTAAATTGGGCCACTCTTTAAAGTCTAAACGGCCCCATCAACTGGTCTACGGTAGCAGCTCCAAGTTGTTATTAATAATGGGCAACTATTGCTAATACGTGGTTGTTGCATAGACATTCACAGATGCAATGTGAATACCTCATCTAGTGTTTTAAACTGCCTTTCCTGTTTCCAATAAGGTTGGGCAAGCCCCTTAAGCCTATTTGGCTACCCCTGGGCTGTATACTAAATGCATACCGGTACTAAATGCATCATTCATCGAGTCATTATAAACGAGCTGCACGTATGCTCTCAAATTCTACACCACTACATAGTTGCAAATCTTACACAGTCTCTAGGGAAAGGCTCGCCAGGGTTCTACGGTACAAAGCGCGCGCGGCGGCGCGATTTTGGGCACGCTTTTTGAGCCCACTGCGCGTTTCGCACAGTTGTTTCAAACCCCTGTGGGCGCAGCGCGCAGTTTTTGCGCTTGTTGCACTACAAGCGCTGACCAATTTAATGTAAGTGCGCTTTAAGCGCTGACAAATTTGACAAAATGTAGTACCCTGAGGCTCACTTCTCTACAGTCTACACCACTTCACCAATCTAGAGGGGACTCGTCACTAGTGACCGCAAGTTGCGGAGAAAGTGTGTGTTGTGTTTACTTGGCATCCACAGGACAACATTCTTTTGTTACATTGCCGTAGGCAAGCGGCTGATGAAGAGCCAAGGCATAGCCAAATATATACATCATCTCGTTTAAAAGAAGCCCTTTAAAATGTGGGGGCGGGGTCTTCAGATCAATTTATCCTTCAACAACAACAATTTTATTTACTGTAGCTGGTTTTACTGCAACGTAGAACTTGGTATTGCTCCCGGGGGCATATATACAGAAAAGTTTGGGATATACTTTTTCCTTCTTTACGAGGAGGATTTTTGCCTCGATGGGTGGATCTCCCTACGCTAGCCCTCAACTCAACAGGTTAGATGTGATAGGAGGAGTTACTCCTACTCGGTACGAACGACGACGTACCATCAGGCCGGCGGGAGTTGCCAGCCGCACCACATACAAACAGCTGTATAGCCTGGTGGTCAGGACAACGCATACCGCATATAAACTTTGCAATTCATCGTGTAATGTATGTTTCCATGTATCATTGGTGTTTGGACCCAGTGCAAGCAAACGGGCTGGCCCTAGTGCTCGTCTATATACAATTAATCGAGCACATTCAGTGCTGAGCAATAATATCAATCAACCACCAATTCAACACTCACTGCAGAGCAACGTCATGAATAAACCTTGCGCCTTGTCATAAGGCGTATAGTTTATGTATTGATTTGTTTCAGTGTATCATACCGCAGTATGACTGTATGAATGCCAGATGCAGCACTATGGATTGACAACTGCCAGCAGAACATACTCAAACATGCGATGTACTGATTGTAAATCTGATCAGATGTACAGAACATACTCAACTGTACAATGTACTGATTAGAAATCTGACCAGATGTACAAAACATACTCAACCATGCAATGTACTGATTGGAAACCTGATCAAATCAGATGTACAGAACATGCTCAACCATTCAATGTACTGACTGGAAATCTGATTAGACGTACATAACCAATCAACCATTCAATGTACTGATTGGAAATCTGATCAGACGTCCAGAAAATACTCAACCATGCAATGTACTGATTGGCGATTTGATCAGACGTCCAGACCATACCCAACCATGCAGTGTACTGGTTGGAAATCTGGTCAGACGTCCAGAAAATACTCAACCAATGCACTGATTGGAAATCTGATCAGATGAACAGACCATTGAATTGAAGTATTGGAAATCTGACCCGGTAGGATAGCTGCTATCAACTTCTTAGCCGTCCACATCGACGATCTTCACTACTGGAACTACCTGCTGCCCATTGGGCCGTCTTAGTGGAAGCGGAAGCGGTACTTGCTGCACTGTAACCGAACCCTTACCTAGTCCGAGACTGGACAGGTCCAAGGAAACCGTTTGATAGCTTCCATAATCTTGCACGGTCACCCCTAGGTCCTCCAGAGTTATGTCGGGAGCTGGTCTGTCGGTTTTGGGGAATGAGAATGGCAATGTTGGGGCAAGGAGACGGCGCATGTGGGACAGCCCTTGTCCTACTAGCCGCTTGGATTCAGCTACAGGGTGCATCATCCAGACTTGCTTGAAATAGAGTCTCTGATGGGTGAAGTAGCCGCGCAAATCCAGGCTGGAGAATACTGTTGCAAGATTGGGGGCAATATTTCAATGATGGCACCGTATATTGTATGTTGGTGGTGGTGTGGTGTGGTGGTGATGCTGAGTTTGGTGAATATACTGCCAAGAGTGCCAACGTATCGGAGACTGAGGCCAAGGTGGCTTTGGTGGGGAACAACGAACATACAACCATATCTAGATGTTTTCTTGATTTTTCAAGATTGTGCAAGTACCTTTAGCCAAGGAGGCTACCTCTGGACTGTAACATACAACACACATACAACGCATATCCAGGTAGTAGCGGACTGCCGAAACAAAACCCACAGCAACCTTCCCCAGTGCAAGCCAGCAGGAAGTTTCCTTCAACTTCACGCCCCGTGGCAAGGGTAATAATTTTCAGTTTCACAATGCACGTTCGCACTACAAGCGCGGGTCACCATCGGGGATATATTTATGTACTGCATCAAGTATGGGTCACCATCGGGGATATATTTATGTACTGCATCACGCGTGGGTCACCATCGGGGATATATTTATGTACTGCATCAAGCATGGGTCACCATCGGGGACATATTTATGTACTACCGGTACACTTTTTTTCAAATCTGAAAGTGGGGTTTTTCTAGCTTATTGGTTTTGGGCTTCGCCCAGGGACAGCGGTTTAGTGCTTGTTGCAGGTTTTGTAGCATTTAAGGGCCATTTAGGGCAAACAAACTTGTATTCATACATTTTATAGCGATTTTTGTACAGTATCAATCCATACAACCATGCTATGTTTGCTGTGTACACTTCTAGTTGGATGAGCATGTAGTCATACACCGTCTCTCTCTGGCTCATGTATGTGACTGCACTTACTTGCAAGGCTTGGTAATTAGGTGTGCTTTTGTATGCTACTGTTTTAATGTCATATTCCAGAGAAGCCAGCTAGGCTACCAGCTTGATAAAAATGATTATGGTGGTTGGCCCTTTTGGCGGAGCCCCCCCTTTCGTCTCGTAACTAACTCGCTTCCGTTGCCACCTGTCGCTCCCTCGCGATCACTCTCCGCCATTTTTAGCAGGCGACGCTGCATAGAACTTGTTGTACTGGGAGCAAGGATAAGGATAGCTACCGGTAGTGGTTAAACTGTGTGTATGTATGCATGTATGTTGCAATCCAGGGGGGAGCTAATCGGCTAAAGGGACTTGCCCATCTTGAAGTAATCAAGATAATTATAGACTGCCTGCAGAGGCTATTAAGTAATGATGGAGCCATAGGTTGCACCGCTTTAATCTGAAAAAGGTATATAATTCAGAGTATCTTTGGTGGAGATAGTAATGATAACGCCTGGTGGAGCGTGGTATTTAGGTAGCCCCGTCTTACGATGGTAGGGAACGGGCTGCTACTGAGTCTCCAAATTGATTGAGATATGGGAACCAGTGAACCACATAATTTCGGATAATATGGATCCGCATTATCTTCATCCCTTCGAAATATGAGCGCAAAAGGAATATTAGAGTACATACCTTGCGAAGCTGACTGCTGCTCAGAGGGCCGTTTCAAACGGTCGGTGACGAAGGAATAACTCGGGTCGGAGCGAGGTAGCACTGTTGAAGAGACTGAGGTAAGCAAGCACCCAGTTCCAATCAAAAGCAACTGTAAATTGCATAGCAGAAGTACCGCTCCTGTTCGCTGCAAGAGCAAGTGCCTTGAGCGGCTACTTGTACTTCGTCGACACATTGTCCAAAGCAAGTCCCAGTACAGGCATTAATTGTTGGAAATTGTTACAGCGAGGAACGAGATAACGGCATAAATGGCTAGCTCCAGGAAACCTCTTGGATACTTTTTCGTCAGCCTGTCGTAGTTGCCATACGCAGGTTTGAGCAGAGAACTTCACAATGGCGAATGAGACTAGCGGAAATTGCAAAATGTGTTGCTTCGTGTTCAAACCTGCCAACGAAAGTTTTTGAAGTGATCCATCGATCCTCCGCTCATTTAATTGCAACCCTCTGATTGCAACCGTAATTGGATGGATTGTAACCACCTTTGGTGCTTGACAAGTTACGCACTAGGGTTACCAGCTGCCTGGCACATCTCCTGAGAAATTCAGTTACAACTCACCAGGGCAGGGTTGCCAGCTACGGTATGCCGCACCAGGGTCTACTATTACAAGTATGTCCTGTCTAGCTATGACAAGACACTAAACACTTAAACAATAATATGATTGACAATGGTATGATTATGATACCGAGCGCAAGGATAACCTCTTTCGGGTGTAAATACTTTCACCGAAAAACTGAGAAGGTTACCGTCTTTCTTTGCTGCAGGAACATGAGAACATCACGGGGGAAAAATCACGCCCGCCACATACACTCCAGTCTATGTTTCACGCACATTTTGACATTTGTCGGAAACGCCCCTTTGTCCCTTGGAAGGATAGAGTGCGTAATCTATGTGATTCTGGAATCGTTCAAGATGAACACCATGTGTTATTGACTGATTTATATGTCAGTCTCTGAGTCGGCATAATGCACACCGGTACCTTTCCCTCATGGTACCGCGTTGCCTGCCGCCAGGCCACAGGCTAGCTGTGGCCTGCACGTGACTGCAGTACCCTGCAGTACACATCTCTATTCTATATGATTGCGCCTGTTGCGCTTAATAGCATCTTCTCCTCTATCGAGCCTATGCCGTTGTAACAATCTTATATTAACACCATGTGGCCTGAATGTTCTGACGAAGCCTTACTGAATTCGAGAAGAAAGCACCAGAACCTGTTTTTCCAATCTGAGACCAAAATGGTTCATTATCTGATGTGCAATCCGGATACATACACAGAGCAAACCTTCCTCTGTGTATGTATGAATGTATGGAGCGATTGCATCATTTTTGTCGTTTTATAGGAATCATGATATATTTTTTTGTTTTTTTATCGTTCAGAAGAAGAAGCAAAAAACGTGATGTAAAAAAATGGAAGGAATGTGAAAGAAAAGACATTTAAATGTTCTGATGTGTTCGCGTTTACATTTTCTCCTGGTAAATTCATTTTTACTGCCGAAGACGGCGAGCAGCCAAATTGCTGGCTGAAGCTATGGAACAAGTTTAAGTTCAAGTGCAACGGACCGGAGCCAGGGTTTACAGCATAGTACGGGCCAGGGTTGCTTGTCGACAGACAGATAACTGGACCAAGGGGTAACCCTGGCAGTGGGGGCCTACGTCCCAGGGGGACCCCCCCCCCCCCCCCCCACACACACACACAAAAGGCGAGGACACTAGGGCAGGGAGAGGAGTCTGGCCCAGGCCCTTGGGATGACGTAGTTGTACATTTGTATGTATTTTTACAGTCCAGGGGTAGCCAAATAGGCTATAGGGACTTTCTCAATCTGAAGAAACGGAAAGGCAGTACAAAGGGCTGGTGAAGTGAACCCCAACAAATCGCAAACGATGGGGGCCCGGAGTTCGTGCTACGCAGATAACTTAACTTCACGGTTCTTGTCACACGTATCAATACAAGTAACAAGATGCTTCCACCCTCTGAATAAGTCAGAGTTCATTGACATTATCATATTATAGTCATTGGCAACTAATGCTTGATTCCTAAATTGCTGCAGATCCTATTGGTAGCCAGATAGACTATAAGGGATCTGCCCACACCGCTTAATAATAAAAAAGTTACTCTCTCATACCCATTGTTCATACAGACAACAGTTTCGCCAGAATTCCCTGCTGCTCCGATGCTGTATGGCATAGTCCACCTGGAAGCTGACAGCGTCAGCTTTCCAGTGCTTTTGGAATCTTAGGATTCGGCCCTGTGGCAGTCTCAGAGAGCTGCCTAGAAGCTGATGCTGGTAGCCAAAAATAAGAGCAGTGCTGTGTGAGTTACCAGGCTGGAAAGCTTCAAGCCTATTACGCTGAGAAGGTCTTGATTCAAGTTTGGCCCAAGGATGGGGGTTGCCACCGATGTACTTGCCAGAAATCAAGCTTCAGGGTCGGGGGGGGGGGGGGGGGGGGGGGGGGGGGGGAGGGGACCTCAAGGCAGTTTCCAGTTTCCACTGTTTCTGTTATGGGCTGTACATAGCAGCTTTCAGCCAGCTCCACAAGCCATCCCATGGGTCAAGCCCAAAGCTTCCAGCTGCATTGGAATGCCTGTCATGAAAGCTTTCAGACACACTGCCTAGCTTTAGGTTTGGCCCAAAGACGGGGTGGGGGAGCTGCCTAGAAGCTGCTACGTGCCCCGAAAAGATACAGGGTTGGTTTATTCATCAAGGCCTCGGTAATGGGCAAGGGAGCTGCCTAGAAGCTGCTAAGCGTGACCCCCAAAAGAAACCGTGCCAGTTCCTTCATTAAGGCCCGCCATAATGGATATTGCAGGGCAAGGGAGCTGCCTAGAAGCTGCCCATCAAGGCCCGCGGTAATGGATATTGAAGGGCGTGGGAGCTGCCTAGAAGCTGCCGATCAAGGCCCGCGGTAATGGATAATGCAGGGCAAGGGAGCTGCCTAGAAGCTGCCCATCAAGGCCTGCGGTAATGGATCTTGCAGAAGTCTGCTCAAAAAAATGCTCTAACCGACTCTTGCTTTCCATGAAGCCAAGCCAAGCCTCTCTCGTACACCAAATCCGGAGCTTTACAAAGCTAGCTAAGATGAGTAAACTAAAAGTCAGACACCCATGCGGCCATAGAGACGCCTGCTCGTTGCTGTTTCTGTGTCAGTGTTCACTCCGCTGTGTCTGTGTCTGTTTCTGCGTCCGTGTCTGCGTCAGAGACAATGTCCACTCCGCTGGCTACACTGCACATTCGGTGACAGTGAGCTCCCAACAGTCTGCACTAACATCAGTCCCTACCACCTCGTATCATTATCAAGGTTGGAAATATCCTCTTGGTCCTCCCAATTAACTTCCGATTACTGTATCTGAATCCTAGGATTGACCCCTATCATCATACCCCGCACATCTTTATCTAGAGACAACAAATTCAACATGTCCTTGGGGCCTATATAGCTCCTACAACCCATGCAGAGTCCTACACATGCAGTCAACCCATGCATCCCATGAAGAGTCCTACACATGCAATCAACCCATGGGATGCAGAGTCCTACCCAGGCAACCCAGGCAGAGTCCAAATCAGGTCAGTATTATGATTAATTAATAATAGCCCCCAGATCCTAGTCCTCCTTGGTACATGACTGATGGACAAAATTTCAATAAGGGGGGCCTGAGCACTGTAAGGATGCCCCTACTTGCAGTCCCATTTTGTCAGGGGACAAAGTGTCAGGCAGAAGAGCAGGAAGACGTGAAAGAAAGAGGATGAGGCAGCTGAAAGCTTTGGGCTTGACTCAGCAGCCAGCTATTGGAGCTGGCTAGAAGCGGACATGCATAGCCTATTTTGGTTGGTTGGTTGGTTGGCATAGCCCATAAAACAAAGGCTGTCACCAGGATAGCCTCAAGCTCTCTTGTGTTGGATCCTGTACTGCCGCTGGCACGATGTACTCCTTAAGATACTATGTCCCATTGCTGGTATGTGGTGCCGTACTGCTGGTCAGGCACAAAGCACTACTTCAGACACGATGTCCAATTGCTGGTATGTGGTGCCGTACTGTTGGTCAGGCACGATGTACTACTGCACGTACGATGTCCAATTGCTACTAAGTGGTGCCATACTGTTGGTAAGGTACAATGAACTACTGAAAGTACACCGCCCTATTGCTGTTACTTGGTGCCATACTGTTGGGCGGGTACAATGTACTACTGCCGGTACTATGTCCCATTGCTGGCATGTGGTGCCATACTGTTGGTCGGGTACAATGTATTAGTGCCGGTACAACGTCCCATTGCTGGTATGTGGTGCGGTACTGTTAGCTGTATCTCATATATGTACAACAGCTGGTCCGATGCAGTACTGCTGAGATGACAGACAAGCGCTGCTACAATGGGAAGCAAGGCTCTGTTTCCTTTTTGGGCTACGCGTAGAAGCTTCTCGACAGCTCCCTTCCCCCTTCCTTGGACCAAACTCGAAGCAAGGCGGTACGTCTGAAAGCTGGCATGACAAGCATGCCAATGCAGCTGAAAGTCTTTCACTTGACCTAGGACTGGCTGGTGAAGCTGGCTGGAAGCTGCCATGCATAGCCCGCAAAAGAAACAGTTAAGCCTGCGCCAAGGGTGGGATGTCAAGGATGCTCCTCCTACCACAACAGCTTCCCAGATCCGATGTATTTCTCGATGAGTCCGTCGTAATATGTATGTAGTTCATCCTGACTGAGGCCAACCTACACGTCAGATTGGGGCGCAGAGCGGAGGTCAGATTGTGGGTCAGATCGGGGGGGCAAATGGCAGGAGCAGGGGTCAGTTCGAGGGGCAGAGCGGAGGTCAGATTGTGGGTCAGATCGGGGGGGCAAATGGCAGGAGCAGGGGTCAGTTCGAGGGGCAGAGCGGAGTTCAGATTGTGGGTCAGGTTGGGGGGGCAAAGGTCAGAAGCAAGAGCCAGATCAGGGGGCAGTGCGGACGTCAGATGTATCGTTAAATTATCAGTGTAGCAAGGACTCAGGGCCCCCGTCAGTTAAACGATCGCTTGGGTTTAGTTCATCAGTTTTTTCCGTTTTAGACCCTCGTGATATCATGGTCGGACATACATATATATCATGGTTGGATATACATACATATACATAGATATCATGGTCGGATACACATATTTGGAGTGCAAGTAAATTAACAAGCTGACTGATTCCTGAGGTGCTGGTGTTGGTAAGATCTTGCCAAAGTTGATTCCTGTAACATACATTAACATGGGATAAAGCAGCAGGAAGACAGTTTTCTTGTCCCATACACACTTTCTGTCCCATAAACACTTACCAGTCACATGCACACTTCCTGTCTCGCATAAACATGCTTTTCTATTTAAGAAAACCCTTTAGCCTATTTGGCCTACCCCTGGACTGTAACATACATAAATACATACCTGCATACACATACTTTCCTGTCACATACATACATACATACATACATCTATATATATGTAGACATACACGGATTTCTGATGAAAGTTCGCGAACTTTTCATGCCAACTAGCTGGCTTTGGCTTAATTAGCGAGTTACTAATAGCGAATCACCCAACTACCCACCCTGGCTGTTGGCTGAATTCGCGGGTTAGTAATAGCTTATCATGACTGAGGTCGACTTTGAGTGCGTAAAATTCAAATCCCCAGTTCAGCTTTCAGGATGCAACTTCCACTCCTCCGCATCAAGATTACACCTGCGCGCCATCGCCCTTTCCGCCTTTTTAACTGAGCTGAATACCCATCCAACTCCCGACCGAGATTTCGAAAATGACAGAGCAGGTGAATGCGAAGCGATAAATTGGATCTGAGCGTCAAAACCAATGATGGAGCTCAGACTAATTGTCTATAATCTATTGCTCTAAATCTAATACAGCCAGCAAACTTCTCGATGCGGTCTTATGCTCATGATCCATGATGCGTGCCAACGGTCCTAAAGGGCATGAGGGCGCGCAACACCGCCAGCCAGCGCTCAAAGTGAGCTTGCCAGAGCAGGAAAGGAAGGGCTTTCCACTAATTCCACCAGGTTGCGAGTAATTGCCATTTCTTTATATCACCATGCTTCTTTTCTCCGCCTGCGAGCGTAGCCACCATTCATTTCATGCATGCGCACTTTCACCATGCCTGTGCATCAATTGTGCCACGGTTGGCATCCAGTGGATGCGAGCAGCCATTTCCTTCCCATTTCTCGCACTTGGACTGCTCATCCTATCTACGCAATCTCTTTTCATTGTATCGATGATCGTTAAGCACGGCGCTGCGATTTTTGATTCAGCAGGTGTTGACCGGACGGAAGTCGCTGATTCCTACCATAGAATCAGGAAACATGTCCAACGCAGTATGCTGTACCGAGGGCAGAAGGCAGAGTTGGCTGAATGAGGTATTTTGAGGTCAAACAGACATATCCCCGGCCCAATTGCATGTAGAGAAGATGCTGCAGGCAAGTCGTAATGCGGCGCGAGCCCAGTTTTCTCCGCGGGATTCAATCGTTCGCAAGTTTTTGGTGGATTGGATCTGCTTGGTTAAATCACCCACAGGTCTGCCTTTTGTCCCCCCTTAGTCTTCTTCCCGATCAAACCTCGCAGCTAAAGTGGCAGGGTAGGGAGCGGTAGGGAGAAGAAGGGAAGACTGATGAGTGTGTTTGTTTTTGTGGGTTTTGGGCCTTGGGGGTGGGCAGGGGGGGGAGAGAGAAATGGGGAGCAGGGGACGTGTGTGTGTGGGGTGGGGGTGGGGGTGGGGGGGGTGGGGGGATAGATGGAGAGAGGGGAGGGTGGATGGGAAGTAAGGGAGGGGGGTTGGAGACAGAAAATAGGAAGGAGACATGAAGGAGGCGAGAGGGAGGGGCAAAGAAAGAGGGGAGGAGGGACTGAGGGAGGAGTGTGTGTGCAAGGGGGCGTGGAGGGGTGACACAAGGCACTTTGCTACACACGCCTCCAGTTTTTGTCTGAAAATTGCAAAATATGGTCATGCTCACACCGGAAATGTCGAGTATATGCAAATGCTCATCTGGTTTAGTGAAGAAAGAATGAGCCTAAATTGCCCTTTTGCAGGTTTGTATGGGTGGGAGAGGTGGCGGGTGGCTTCCGGCCACACGGGCAATGTACTAGTACATACATACATACAAACACACATTTTCTGTTGCATACATACATACATGCATGCATGCACACATACCTCAGCTGGGATCTCAACACGTTTGTAGAAGGCGAGTTTTTGGAAGCTTCCTAGCAAGGGTAGCATCCGCTGGTCTTCCTCATTCAGCAAGGACGCGTATGCAGCTCCATTGGGTTTCGACAATGTCAAGAACTTCTGGTGCCTGTGGTGCAGTGGGGGCGCTTATTTAAGCCGGTGTGTGTGGGAAGGAGTGTGTATTTGTGTGTGGGGGGAGTGTGTATGTGTGTGTGTGTGTGTGTGTGTGTGTGTGTGTGGGTGTGGGTGTGGGGGGGGGGGGGGGGGGGGGAGGTGTGTGTGTTCAGCAAGGACGTGTATGGGTTTCAATAATGCCAAGAAATTTTGGTGCCTGTGGTGCAGGAGGGGTGCTTGTTTAAGTCGGTGTGTGTGGGTGTGTGTGTGGGGGTAGGTGTTTGTGTGTGGGGGGTAGGTGTGTGTTTGTGTGTGCGGGGTAGGTGTGTGTTTGTGTGTGGGGAGTAGGTGTGTGTTTGGTGTATGTGTGTGTTTGTGTGTGTGTATGGTGGTGGGTGGGGAGGGTACGTGTGTGTGTGCGTGTGGAGGGGGGGAAGGGGGGGTAGGTGTGTGTTTGTGTGTATGTGTGTTTGTGTGTGTGTGTGGGTGGTGGGTGGGGAGGGTACGTGTGTTGTGTGCGTGTGGAGGGGGGGAAGGGGGGGGGGGTAGGTGTGTGTTGTGTGGGTGTGTGTGAGAGGGGGGGGGGGGGGGGGGGGGTAGGTGCGTTTTTGGTGGGGAGTAGGTGTGGGTGTTTGTGTGTGTCGTGTGTGTGTGTGGTGGTGGTGGTGGTGGTGGTGAGGGGGGGGGGGGGCGGGGGGGGGGGGGGGGGGTAGGCGTGGTGTTGGCCTGTGTGTGTGTGTGTGGAGGGGGGGGGGAGGTGGTGGTGTTTGTGTATGTGTTCGAAAATGTCAAGAATTATGGGCGGTGGTGCGGAGGGTGCTTTTTACCCCGGGGGTATTTCCAAGATTGAGGGACCCAGCTAACATGAGGGATAAAATATCATTTCACACGTTGTAGCGTAACGGGGGGGAGATATAGATATTACATAGATATCTCTATATATATCTATATATATATATTATATATATAGTGTCTATCTATATGATTATAGCTAGATTCTAGAGAGAGAGAGATAGAGCGAGAGTAGAGAGCGCACACCTGATGAGAAAAAGTGCTTCGACAGGCAGCCAGGTGCCGTTGAGCAGCAGCATGAGGTACAGATACTCGGCAGCTGACCAGGACATGAACACATTCTTCAACCCACAATGAGGCTGATAGATGCCCACCTACATTCAGCCACGATAGCAGGATTGTTGTGTTGTGGTGAGTTGTGTTGTGTCGTACCGTTTTGTGTCGTTTTGTGTCCTTTTGTGGCGTTTTATGTCGTGTCGTGGTGTGGTGTGGGAATGCCCACCTACATTCAGCGATTGAAATTGAAATTGAAAGTGTTACATCCGTGTAATGCAGTCACTCACAGGACGTGAAATTAAGGACACCACTGTGTAAGCCGGAGCTAGCAATAGTCACCATTACTTTCAGCCACGATAGCAGGGGAAAACATGGAGTCAGCAGGAGATGTGAACCAGGGGAGTCAGCAGGGGATGTGAAAACATGAGAGTGTGAAAAGCCTGAAATGAGGCCGGTAGATGCCCACCTACTATGCGGTGAAACGGGTGAGCGGGGGAAGGTTTGTGTATTGTGTTTGTGTGGGGGGGGGGGGGGGGGGGGGGGCGGGGGGATGAGGGCATGAGGAGGGGCGATTTATGTTTGAGGTGTGAGGGGGGTGGTGGGGGGGGCGTCGGGGGGTGAGGGGGTGGAAGCTAAAATGAGGCTGGTAGATGCCCGCCTACATTCAGCCACGATGGCAGGGGAAAACATTGATTCAGCAGGGGATGTGAACCAGGGGAGTCAGCAGGGGATGTGAATACATGAAAGTGTGTGAAAAGCCGTGATAAGAAGGGCTTGAAAAGCAGGGATATTTTTTTCAAATCAAAAAGAGGAAATCTGATTCCTTTTTATTGTACTCCTCCCTACTTTCCTCCCAAAACAGGATCCTTATTCCAATTTGGGTCATTTTTAGTCAATTACAGTAAAAAACACAAGTTTCTTATTCCGGCAATTTCGGCCTAACGGGGTCTCGTATTCCGATCGGAATGTATTCCGGAAAAAAATATCCCTGGTGTGCACACTACCCATCTTTACTCTGCCTGCAGGCGGTGAGCAGACACCCTACATACACCCCACACCTCATACACACATAGGGGGCTGACAAATGTATTCCGGAAAAAAATATCCATGTTGAAAAGAAAAAGCATTGATGAACTGAACCCCAAACAACCGTTTTAGCGACAAGGACCCTGAATTCGTGCTACAGTGATAATTTAATACTACAATATAATTAAATCATCATCTCATGATCAAAACATTTGATGACGCACCGGACTGTTGTATTGCTTACGGCGTCGGTCAGGGTTGGCCGTGAAGAATTGCGCCCCCTGAATGCCAGGATCAAAGCGGCAGCCCACAGGGAAGCTCTCACCACATATTGCCCATTGGGGCTGGGAGCCAAAACTGTGGGTTTGGTTTGGTTTGGTTTGGTTTGGGTTTGGGTTGGTTTGGGTTGGGTTTGGGTTTGGGTTTGGGTTTGGGTTGGGTTTGGATGGCTGGATGCTGTAGCCCTGCATGAGTGAGGGGTTGGGTTTGGATGGCTGGATGCTGTAGCCCTGCATGAGTGAGGGGTTGGGTTGGGTTGGGTTGGGTTGGGTTGGGTTGGGTTGGGTTGGGTTGGGTTGGGTTGGGTTGGGTTGGGTCAGCGCGTTGACGCTTTGTATTATCTGAGTGCGTTGCCCAGTCTATAAAGTTCCAAGTACTTTTTATTCTATTACCAAACCAGAATTAGATGGCTTGCCTAGCATAGGCTTGCCTAGCATAGGCTTGCCCTTGAAAATGACACACAGGGGCTTTTCTAGTAGGTAAGGAAGATCTTTGATCATATTGACCGGTATATTGATTTACCGCCATGGCCCTAACTCCGAGGTTGTAAACCCTGGCTTCCGGTGACTACGGCTAGCTCCGGCTTGCGCTGTGGTGTCCTTAACTTCACGTCCTGAGAGTACCTTCATTACTCGGATGTTACAATTTCAATTTCAACCCTGGCTTGCCTCCAAAACTCCACTCAAATTCCCGTGGTAACTATGCCGCTCTTCAGCTCCACGACATCATTTTTTTGCGTCGCTTGTGACGGGTGCCCGGGACTATCGAATAGGTAAGGAAGATGCATAAGTATCTTCGATCATATTTATCAGTATGTACATTTGCCACCATGGACCTAACTTCGAGATTGTAAACCCTGGCTTGCCTCCAAACTCCACTCAATTTCTTGTGGAAATTATGCCACCCTCTAGTTACGCGACACCATTTGTTTGGGTTGCTTGCGATGCGCACCCGGGACTACCTATTAGGTAAGGAAGATGCAAAAGGAACAGTTCAAGTGTGTTGAAGGTTGAATATTAGAAATTGATTTTAATTTTGAATTCGAATAGCTGGTTCCGAACCAACATTTGCAAATGTCGGTTCCTATTCCTATGTTTAATTACTATTAGGGCGTGCCAATTTGGGAAAGAATCAGGTCTATGTTGGTAAATAAATCTGGTTAAGATATAGATGAAGCGTGGCTTGCTGACACAAATAAATTGTTTTTGGCGGAGACCCCCCTTCTGGGGAGCGGGAGCCCCCAGTGTTACCCATTTGTCCGTCCGACCGACCATCCATCCATCTGACCGTGGTGAAGCCCGAAATGTCAGCCAACAGCCTCGTAATTAACTCGCTTCCGTTGCCACCTGTCGCTCCCTCGCAATCACTCTCCGCCATTTTTTAGCGTTGCAAGCGACGCTGCATCGAACTTGTCTTAGTCCATCATACTTGTAACTTCCAAGTGCGCTCCAGCACCTTTTATGAGTGCACAACACTTTGCCACACTTACCTTCTATGTGCAAGGAGCTTTCCTAGGCTATCATCCTTGTAACTTCCAAGTGCGCTCCAGCACCTTCTCTGAGTGCACAACACTTTGCCACACTTACCTTCTATGTGCAAGGAGCTTTCCTAGGCTATCATCCTTGTAACTTCCCAGTGCGCTCCAGCACCTTCTCTGAGTGCACAACACTTTGCCACACTTACCTTCTATGTGCAAGGATATTTCCTAGGCTATCATCCTTGTAACTTCCAAGTGCGCTCCAGCACCTTCTCTGAGTGCACTGCACTTTGCCACACTTACCTTCTATGTGCAAGGAGCTTTCCTAGGCTATCATCCTTGTAACTTCCCAGTGCACTCCAGCACCTTCTCTGAGTGCACAACACTTTGCCACACTTACCTTCTATGTGCAAGGAGCTTTCCTAGGCTATCATCCTTGTAACTTCCAAGTGCGCTCCAGCACCTTCTCTGAGTGCACTGCACTTTGCCACACTTACCTTCTATGTGCAAGGAGATTCCCTAGGCTATCTCATACTTGTAACTGTCGAGTGCGCTCGAGCACCTTCTCTGAGTGCACAAAACTTTGCCACACTTACCTTCTATGTGCAAGGAGCTTCCCTAGGCTACCTCATACTTGTAACTTCCAAGTGCGCTCCAGCACCTTCTCTGAGTGCACTACACTTTGCCACACTTACCTTTTATGTGCAAGGAGCTTTCCTAGGCTATCATCCTTGTAACTGTCGAGTGCGCTCCAGCACCTTCTCTGAGTGCACTACACTTTGCCACACTCACTTTCTATGTGCACTACACTTTGCCACACTCACTTTCTATGTGCACTACACTTTGCCACACTAACTTTCTATGTGCACTACACTTTGCCACACTCACTTTCTATGTGCACTACACTTTGCCACACTCACTTTCTATGTGCACTACACTTTGCCACACTCACTTTCTATGTGCACTACACTTTGCCACACTCACTTTCTATGTGCATTACACTTGGCCACACTCACTTTCTATGTGCTCTACACTTTGCCACACTCACTTTCTATGTGCACTACACTTTGCCACACTCACTTTCTATGTGCAAGGAGCTTCCCTAGGCCATGGATGAGGCCAACCAGGTGCATCCAGTCGGTGTCGGGATAGGCCAGCCGACAGAGCTCTGCAGTCTGAAACGCATGGTCACGCAGAGGGAGCTCTGGCTCCAGCATACTGTTCTGACCCTGTGTGGAGTGGTGTGGTGTGGTGTGGTGTGGTGTGGTGTGGTGTGGTGTGGTGTAGTGTGGTGTGGTGTGGTGGAACATGTGCAGCTAATACTAGGAAGTTACTAATAACAGGCAGCACGGTAATCAAGGTGGACATCTGTAAGCATTATCATGCAGGGGGAGCTCTGGCTCAGCATACTGTTCTGACACGTGTGGTGGTGTGTGGTGTTGGTGTGGTGTGGTGTGGTGTGGTGGGTGTGGGTAGTGTGGTGTCGTGTGGTGTAGGTGGTGTGGTCGTGGTTGGTGGATGTGTGGTGGGGTGTGTGTGGTGTGTGGGTGTAGTGTGGTGTGGTGTTGTGTGTGTAGTGTGGTGTGGTGTTTGGTGTAGTGTGGTGTGGTGTGGTGTGGTGTGGTGTGGTGTAGGGTGTTGGTTGTGGTGTTGTGTGGTGTGTGGTGTGGTGTGGGTGTGGTGTGTGTGGTGTGTGTGGTGTGGTGTGGTGTGGTGTAATGTGGTGTGGTTGGTTGTAATGTGGTTTGGTGTATGTGGGTGTGGTGTGGTGTCGGTGTGGTGTGGTGTGGTGTCATGTGGTTGTTGTGTGGTGTATGTCATGTGGTGTGGTGTAATGTGGTGTGTGTGTGGTTGTGGTTTAATGTGGTGTGTGTGGTGTGGTGTGGTAGTGTGTGTGGGGTTGGTAGTTTGGTGGAAAACATGTGAGCTTAATCCTAGGAAAGTACTACAAACAGGGGAGCACGGTATCAAGGTGGAACCCTCTGTAAGCATTATTCTCGCAGATGGGCTCTGGCTCGCATCCTGTTCTGACCTGTGTGGTGTGCGTGTGGTGTGGTGTGGTGTCGGTGGTGTAACATGTGTGAGCTAATACTAGGAAGTTAATACCAACAGGCAGCACTGTTAATCAAGGGGACATTGTAAGCATATCACGCAGAGGGAGCTCTGGCTTCCAGCATTACTGTTCTGACCCGTGTGGTGTGGTGTGGTGTAGTGTGGTGTGGTGTAGTGTGGTGGAACATGTGCAGCTAATACTAGGAAGTTACTAACAACAGGCAGCACGGTAATCAAGGTGGACATCTGTAAGCATTATCACGCAGAGGGAGCTCTGGCTCCAGCATACTGTTCTGACCCTGTGTGGTGTGGTGTGGTGTGGTGTGGTGTGGTGTGGTGTGGTGTGGTGTAGTGTGGTGTGGTGTAGTGTGGTGGAACATGTGCAGCTAATACTAGGAAGTTACTAACAACAGGCAGCACGGTAATCAAGGTGGAATCTGTAAGCATTATCACGCAGAGTGGAGCTCTGGCTCCAGCATACTGTTCTGACCCCTGTGTGGTGTGGTGTGGTGTGGGTGGTGTGTGTGGTGTGGTGTGTGTGGTTTAGTGTGGTGGATGGTTTAGTGTGGTGTGGTGTAGTGTGGTGGAACATGTGCAGCTAATACTAGGAAGTTACTAACAACAGGCAGCACGGTAATCAAGGGTGGAACTCGTAAGCATTATCACGCAGAGGGAGCTCTGGCTACAGAATACTGTTCTGACCCTGTGTGGTGTGGCTGGTGGTTGTGGTGTGGTGTGGTGTAGTGTGGTGCTGGTGTAGTGTGGTGGAACATGTTGCAGTAATACTAGGAAGTTACTAACAACAGGCAGCACGGCTAATCAAGGTGGACATCTGTAAGCATTATCACGCAGAGGGAGCTCTGGCTCCAGCATACTGTTCTGGACCCTGTGTGTGTGGTGGTGTGGTGTGGTGTGGTGTGGGTTGGTGTGTTTTGTAGTGTGGTGTGGTGTGGTGTAGTTGGTGGTGGGTGTAGTGTGGTGGAAATGTGCAGCTAATACAGGAAGTTACTAACAACAGGCAGCACGGTAATCAAGGTGGACATCTGTAAGCTTATCACGCAGAGGGAGCTCTGGCTCCAGAATTACTGTTCTGACCCCTGTGTGGTGTGGTGTTGGTGTGGTGTGGTGTGGTGTGGTGTGGTGTAGTGTGGTGCGGTTTTGTTATTGTTTGTAGTGTGGTGGAACCTGTGCAGCTAATACTAGGAAGTTACTAACAAAGGCAGCACGGTTAATTCAAGGTGGACATCTGTAAGCATTATCACGCAGGAGGGAGCTCTGGCTCCAGCATACTGTTCTGACCCTGTGTGGGTGGTGGTTTGTGGTGTGTGTGGTGTGTGGTGTGGTGTGGTGTGGTGTGGTGGTGTGGTGTGTGTAGAGTGGGTGGTTGTAGTGTGGTGGAACATGTGCAGCTAATACTAGAAAGTTACTAACAACAGGCAGCACGGTAATCAAGGTGGACATCTGTAAGCATTATCACGCAGAGGGAGCTCTGGCTCCAGCATACTGTTCTGACCCTGTGTGGTGTGGTGTGGTGTGGTGTGGTGTGGTGTGGTGTGGTGTAGTGGAACATGTGCATCTAATACTAGGAAGTTACTAACGGCAGGCAGCACGGTAATCAAGGTGGACATCTGTAAGCATTATCACGCAGAGGGAGCTCTGGCTCCAGCATACTGTTCTGACCCTGTGTGGTGTGGTGTGGTGTGGTGTGGTGTGGTGTGGTGTGGTGTAGTGTGGTGTGGTGTGGTGTAGTGTGGTGTGGTGAAGTGTGGTGGAACATGTGCAGCTAATACTAGGAAGTTACTAACAACAGGCAGCCACGGTAATCACGTGGACATCTGTAAGCATTATCACGCAGAGGGAGCTCTGGCTCCAGCATACTGTTCTGACCCTGTGTGGTGTGGTGTGGTGTGGTGTGGTGTGGTGTGGTGTGGTGTGGTGTAGTGTGGTGTGGTGTGGTGTGGTGTGGTTGGTGTGTAGTGTGGTGGAACATGTGCAGCTAATACTAGGAAGTTACTAACAACAGGCAGCACGGTAATCAAGGTGGACATCTGTAAGCATTATCACGCAGAGGGAGCTCTGGCTCCAGCATACTGTTCTGACCCTGTGGTGTGGTGTGGTGTGGTGTGGTGTAGTGTGGTGTGGTGTGGTGTAGTGTGGTTTGGTGTAGTGCGGTGGAACATGTGCAGCTAATACTAGGAAGTTACTAACAACAGGCAGCACGGTAATCAAGGTGGACATCTGTAAGCATTATCACGCAGAGGGAGCTCTGGCTCCAGCATACTGTTCCCACCCTGAAGGGGCACATGGAACTGAGACACTCAGAAGAGATTTAGCTGATCATTTCCACCCCACACCACCATCATTTTTACACCACACCTCCACCATTTCCACCCCACACCACCACCATTTCCACCCCACACCACCACCATTTCAACCCCACACCACCACCATTTCAACCCAGGGTCACCCCTTTGTCCATTCGACTGTCCGACCGACCGACAACCACAAGAAACCCTGGTCCTAACTGGCCCCTGGCCCTGTCGTAAACCCTGGCTTCTGTATGCTGCTCTCGATTCCGATGATGCCTGTCGCTCCAACAACCAACACTCTCTGCCAATGTTCTGAAAACAAGTCCTATGCAGCGTCGCAAGCGACGCGGAAAATTGGCTGAGTGTGTTTGCAACGGAACGAAAGGTGGCAACGATGGAGCTGACCGAAGCGAGTAAGTTACACGACCGTTGGATGACGTGTCAGGCTTCAATTTTCCGGTCGGACACACAGACGGACAAATGAGTAAACATGGGGGCTCCCGCCCCCTTGAAGGGGGGGCTCCGCCAAAAAGATGCGCCTAGGACTTGTTCCCCTGCTACATAAAGCGATCGCTAACTGGGAATCCGTTTTGGCCCAAACTTCCGCTACCCTGACACCTGGACCCCCAAGCCCCCCTACCAAAATCACAATCTAGACCACACCCTTGGAAAGTACAACATCCCTGAAAGCTCCTAGAAGACCCCCTATACGAAACGAAAAAAACTCTGATACAAAAAGGTAATGATAACGCCTGGTGGGGCGTGGTGTTAAGGGAGCCCGTCGTACGCGGGTGGGGAGCGGTCTCCTACCTCAACTGGACAAGCTACCATCGCGGTTGACAACGAACTGCAACGCCAAGAGCGACCGAAGGTGGAGTCAAACCCCCGACTCTCAATCCTCAAGCGATCTGGTCTACCAATAGACCATTGTATATCACTGAAAGGGGCTTTAAAAAAAACTCTGGTAAGGTTGCTTAAGCTATGATCTCCTTCACCTTGTGAATGCCAACACCTTTTTAAGCTATGTGAACTCTAAACGCAAAAAAAACTTAAACCCTAGAACCTAAATCTCTGCTTACCATAGCTGCCTCATACTCTCGCAACTGGTTCAACTGGTCTAACGCATCCCAGATGCTCAGGTGGCTTTTATCTAGCATGGCAAAGGAGGAGGCCTGAGGAGAGGAGGGATGGTACACGTGGGGTTGAAGGTAGTGGTGGTGGTGGTGGTGGTGATGGTGGATTGGGTGGTGGGTGGGTGGGTGGGGGGCTCTGGCTGGGCCGGGTTGGAAGGTGGTGGTGGTGGTGGTGGGTGGTGGTGGTGGTGATAGCGATGGTGATGGTAAGGGGTCTCTTTTGGGGAAGCCCTGGGTGTGAGGAGGACAGGGGGAGAGGAGGAGGGGGGAGGGGGGGGGGGGGGGGGGCTCTGGCTTGGGCCGGGTCGGGGGGGGGGGGGGGGGGGGGGCGTTGGCTCTGGCTTGGGCCGGGTCGGAAGATGGTGGTGCTGGTGCTGGTGGGAGGTCTGTATTGGGGAAGCCCTGGGTGGGAGGAGGCCAGGGGGAGAGGGGGAGGGAGGGGGGGTGCGTTGAAAATGGCTTGGGCTGGGGTGGAGGAGGCGGGCTTAGCCAAGTTATCTGGAATGGCGAAGGAGGAGGTCAGAGGAGAGGAAAGAGATTTTTGGTAGTATACGTCTAGATAGCCCTTGAAGAGTATTTTCACAATATGCAAACACTTTTCAAGACATGTTCACACATACAGCACAGCTCCACTAAACCCTAAACCCACCCCCCACACACACATGGCAGTTCACGACCACCCACCCCACAGCCATGGTAGTGTAACACCCACCACACCCACAGATGTAGCACTTCACCACCACCCACCCCACAGCCATGGTAGTGTAACACCCACCACACCCACAGATGTAGCACTTCACTACAACCCACCCCACAGCCATGGTAGTGTAACACCCACCACACCCACAGATGTAGCACTTCACTACCACCCACCCCACAGCCATGGTAGTGTAACACCCACCACACACACAGATGTAGCACTTCACCACCACCCACCCCACAGCCATGGTAGTGTAACACCCACCACACCCACAGATGTAGCACTTCACCACCACCCACCCCACAGCCATGGTAGTGTAACAACCACCACACCCACAGATGTAGCACTTCACCACACCCACCCCACAGCCATGGTAGTGTAACACCCACCACACCCACAGATGTAGCACTTCACCACCACCCACCCCACAGCCATGGTAGTGTAACACCCACCACACCCACAGATGTAGCACTTCACTACCACCCACCCCATAGCCATGGTGGTTTAACACCCACCACTCACAGTCACACCCATCCCCCCACACCTACCCACTCACCCACCCAAAAACACACAGACTCACTGACATGAGACTGCCCTACCCACACAAACACACACACAAACGCACTGTCATGAGACTGCCACCCATCCCCCCACACCTACCCACCCACCCACACAAACACTTCACCACCACCCATCCCACAGCCGTGGGAGTGTAACACCCACCCACATTGATTTATGTACTTATTTTATTCATTTATGTTTTTATTTGTTTATTTACAATAAGGCGTACAATCGACTTATGTTTTTATTTGTTTATTTACAATAAGGCGTACAATCGACTTATGTTTTTATTTGTTTATTTATAGTAAGGCGTATAATTGATTTATGTTTTTATAGTCTTAAAGTGGGTGATGTCTGCTGCCGCTCACTGGGCAACCCCTGCTACCCCCAGCTTCACACAGCTACCCCTGGTGTGCACGGTTTTTCTGTGCAACACGTTGCAAATTGAGCCACTCGGTGTGACCCTAGTGTGACGCGCTGCCCCCCGAAGCGCGAAGCCCAGGGGGGTCGCAGGGGTATTTATGACTAGTTCAGCCGGACCCATGCGTCGCCATGCAGCAACGGAATGGTGCCGCGTTGCACAAACAAAAAAGGGCTGTTGTGTGTGTGAAAAAAAATAATCAATTGATCACATTGCGCACCTGCCGCTTAACGAAGTCCAAAGTCTGCCTGGCATGGTTCAGCCGCAGGAACAACTCCACAGCAGCCTGAGAGTTCATGCAATGTAGGACAGGATCAGTCTTATTTGTCATGTACCATGTATGTATCTATGCATGTATGTGTGTATGTATGTATGTATGTATGTATGTATGTATGTATGTATGTATGTATGTATGTATGTATGTATGTATGTATGTTAGGGTTGGAAAGAAAATGTAAAATTTTATTTTCATTAGATGTATAAACGTATAAAAACGTATGTAAATGTTTTGCACTTCTGGAGAAAATACTTTTACATTGGTTTGAAGGTATTGATGCATTGCTAATTTGATTGGCATCACATATCAACTTTAAGAAAAATATCTAGCAAGTTAAGGTTGTCCAACTCTCAGAAAAATAAATCGCTACCAGAAAGCGCGTCGACCAAGGAGCGCGGTGCCAATCTAAGGGAGTCATTAAATGCCAGTTGGTCTATTATAAAACTGTATACTTGTATAATAATATAAGTACGTAACGGTATTGCAATATTTTCCATGCTCACAATGCACTAGGCTTGCACAATCAATCCTTCAAGCCCACGTAAGAGCACAGCTTGTGGAATGGAAGGCTAGGTGGCGCTCTGATATGTGTGCCATCCCGGCTATCTAGATAAACCTTAAGTAAGGCCAAATGTATATAAAATTGTGCATGTGAATGGTGAAATTTATTGCATATTGTGATAAGAGATCAATAGCTTTCCAATGGGCTATCTAAATCAAAAATATATAGTACGTTTATAAGTATATAATACA
>JACBWV010000610.1:17069387-17466887 GCA_013435795.1 Chlamydomonas sp. ICE-L | reverse complement strand
CAGAGCCCCCTGCTGCTTCCCTGGCCTGACTTTGCAACAGGCCGGCGCTATGCCTGGCCAAGGGATTTGCAGACAAAAGGGCCTTGCGGTACACAGTGAGCAGCCCATTTTCGCTGGATGACTTTTTGAGGGAGACAGAAACATCTGCTGTCTTCTCTCGGATCCTACAACAGATGAAAGGACACAACGATGCAGCTGAGGAAGGTGGAATGCACTAGGGGCTGACGTGACTGACTAAGTTGAGAAGGGTGAGGGAGAGAAGAGTTGGGAATAAGGGGTGAGGCAAAGAGGGGGGAGCAGATTTGGGGCTATTCCCCACTCTGGGGAGTGTGAAAGAAAAGAAAACAGAAAGCCGAGCGGCGTGGATAATGGAAGCTATCCGTAGGGGGTCCTTGGGCTACAACACTGAGGGAGGAGGCTATGGGGGGCGGAAGGAAGTGGTTGAGGTAAGGCCTGGTATTGGCATTAGCATTGGCAAGCAAAGCTAGGTCATACATTAAGGCGTCAAGGCATTGTTTCTTACACTTTGTCTCCAGAGATAGCCCTTCTGCACTCTAGACAATGCTTTGCTAGGTTGCTCGTATGATTTTGATGTGGGGGGTGTCAGTGGCATGAGATCCAGTGGACCCTGGAGCCTAGCAGTCCAGGCCCATGGAATGAGCAGGTATTGTTGCCTCAAATCGGTATCGGAACCCATGTCCGACTGCAGAGAGACCCCTATGCATGACAAATGCACAAAAGACAGGAGTATGAAGAAAAGTTGGCAGTTAGGTAGCTAGCGATCACTCTTTCTCCTGGATACCCAATCAATCGAGCAGTCCGAGGCCATGGACACGCACCTTGACAATATTGCAGACGTCCGATAAATTTCATCTGCAGAACAAAGGGAGGGGGATGGGGTGGGTGTGGGTGTGTGGGGGGGGGGGTCCGGTATTTTCCCCTAATTGATTGATCCAAGGGCCACGATTCCATTACTACCTTTGTGAAGTATCAGCGACAGGTCCCCGAGGGATGCGCTTTTCTTTGAGGAATTCAGGACCCTCTCCTCTGAGTGCATTCTTACAGCTCGTCGCACGACAAGGTGGGCTTCAGCGCAGAAACGGTATCAGCGCTGTCATTCAGAAAGCAGGATCATCACTTCTATCTTCTAAGCGACAGGAACAGGACTAATGTGTTCCGTAAGCCGGGTTTGATCACCATGAATAGCTGAGATGGCACCTCCCTCCTTCCAGGGCCAGGAGAGCTGATACGCACTGTACTAGGGTAGTGTACTGTCGAGGGGGGCTGCGTCGGGGGGCTGCGTCCATCATCTGCGTCTGACAGTCATCAGTCATCAGTCAATAGCCTGTTTTATGACAGAGTGATCTCACGTAATGCTTCAGCAGGGGATGCTTTGACAGAGACTTGGGCCGTGACCTGGGTCTCGGAGGCAGTTGACACTTGTCAGCTGGACCTTGGAATCGCAAGTCAGTGACCTGAGCAGCCCCGTGGGCGCTGGGATGAGCACCGAACCATGTTTTCTGATATTTTAACCAGTCAGTACTCAATAGGGACCAAGGTTCGAAGCAGTATAGCGGAATGAAGTGCCTGAGGCTCTGAGAGCTTCGTTTACTTGCATTTTCTATTGAAAGGTTTTTCACCCCAGGGCAGGAAGTGGGACCCGGTACACAAAACAGCGCCCACTGAAAAAACAGAAAGAAGAGGAGGAGAAAGGCCTGTAGAAGGTGGCAACCTGGACTCTTGTTTTGTGTGTGAAAGGACTTTCACCCCAGGAGGTGGGTCTCCCGACACAAACCATCGACCCGGAAGATTCAGTTCGAATGGTGTCGCCTCTCCTACAATAAGCAAAGGAGGCGCACTTAGTTCCCAAATCTCAACCCTTGGACAGATGAAACTTCGAAGGCCGACGTGTAAGTGATAGGTAATCTGAAGATTGCACTGCGAAACTAGCGGATTTAGTGAACCTGATTGATTTCATTCTGTAGTTAAGAGTGTGCCTTAGTGGCGTCTACAGGAACCGGTAGTATATATGGATGGCATGTTTATTCTGCCAGCATACGGTAAGCCACATAATAAATCCAATCCTGGCAGGTTTGGGGAGGATGCCACATTCCCACGTTTACTTAAGCTTTCCGGAGCGTTATGTCGTTAGCACTGACACAGGGAATGGGCTAGGGCGTATGCTTACAATCGTGATGGCATGTCAGGCGACATGCTAGGTATAAGAAGGGAAAGGCGACAGTACCTCAGGGTACTGCCGCCGCTAGGTGCGGGCCCTATCGGGCAGAGGCACTACAATGGAAGCTTCCAGGCAGGAGGCCTGGAGCACTAAGGCACTCTAGCTGGACCGGGAGAACCGGTCTATAACATCCCCCCCAATTCCTGGTTTTCTTCATTTAGAATAATTCCTGGAATTCAGGAGGTTCAAAGTAAAAGGGGAAAGCTAGAGTGCAAAATATTCATACTACCGGTACATTGAAGAGTTTGTGGAGTTTACCATTTTCTCCTCTGATGAGGGCTGTGCCAGACTTTGTAATGTAGGTGTGGCCAGAGGCAGTCAGGAATTTTATAGGGTCTATGTTTTTGATGTCATAGAGGAGACTGGGGTCCCCAGTCATGTGTGAGGTAGCACCTGTGTCCATGATCCAGTTTTTGTATATGCTACGGGTATGTTTTGTACTTTTGTTGCATTGGGAGCATAGTGGGTACTGGGTGTGTTGTCTGGCTGTGGGGTTTGATGTCTAGAACTTGTGCAGGGGTCTTCAAGAGGCTGCAGTGAGTCCTGATCTGTGGGTTTGTAAAAGGGTTCGATGTTGAGCCATGGGAATGGCCAAGGATCTGTGTAAGGGTCCTTGACGTTCTCAAAATACCAGTCTGCATAAACATCCTTGAGCCAGTACATGAGATCTGTAGACATATGGGAACGACAGTACTGCAATCTGAATGCTGGGGACATGTTGTGCAAGATGAAGATCTTAGCTCTGTATTGTACTATAGATAAGGGCAGGTCTATATTCGTTTCCTCTATCACCTTCAGATCCTTAGAGATGTCCTGCAGCCATCGGTGGAATGCCGTAGCGTTGCTTGCCGATGGTGCATCCATTGGAGGGAATCTGGAAGAGTCGAGGATGGGAGAGGGGGGGGTGTGTGGGGGGGGGATTTTGACTTGAGGGGCCGACGGTGGTAGAGGAGATGGTGGAAGGGGAGGAGAGGGGAACTGATGGGTAGACGCAGTGGGGGGGGGGGGGCGGGGGGGGGGGTTGCGGGGGCAACGTGCTGGTGTTCCAGCGGGGGTGCCTGAGCGATCAGAAGTGTTTCTGGGCCTGAGATCCTTTTTCTTCGGTGGTTGCGCTAGCAACGGTTGAAGACACTGCAGATGCGCGGGAGCTCGGGATCTACGGGCAGTATAACAGACTTTGATGCGCTCAAATCTGTTGCAGTGGAACACGGGGCGGCAGTGATGGGCCCATAACTTTTAGCTTTCCGGAGCGTTAGCACTGACACAGGGAATGGGCTAGGGCGTATGCTTACAATCGTGATAGCATGTCAGGCGACATGCTAGGTATAAGAAGGGAAAGGCGACAGTACCTCAGGGTACTGCCGCCGCTAGGTGCGGGCCCTATCGGGCAGAGGCACTACAAGGGAAGCTTCCAGGCAGGAGGCCTGGAGCACTAAGGCACTCTAGCTGGACCGGGAGAACCGGTCTATAACATTTACAAGCAGATTTCTGAGAGGTGCTACTGTCAAAGGGAACCTGTCCATACAAACTGTAAGGTACTGCAACAAGGTGCTACAGTAAGGTGTTAAAGGGCTACCGTAAATCTGCTGCAGCTTCTGCAGTAAGGTGTTACAACAGTAAGTCTGATGCAGCACGGTGCTACTGTGAGGTGTTATAGGGGCTACAGTAAGTTTGTTGCAGCTACTGCAGACCTAGCTACTGCAGACCTGCAGTAAGGTGTTACAACAAACTGCTACAACAGGAATTCTGCTGCAGCAATGTGCTACAGAAAGCAGTTAAAGGGGCTACAGTAAGTTTGTTGCAGCTACTGCAGTAAGGTGTTAAGGGGGATACCGTAAGTTTTTTGCAGCTACTGCATTAAGGTGTTACAACAAGGTGTTACAACAGGAAGTCTTCTGCAGCAAGGTGCTGCAGTAAGCTGTTAAAGGAGCTATCGTAATTATGTTGCAGCTTATAAAGTAAGGTGTTACAACAGGAAGTCTGCTGCAGCAAATACCATTTGTGGGCAGTTATCAGTCACGGGATATTTTCATATTTATGAGGACAGTGAATGGCCTAGATCCTCTCAACACCTGTGGCACTTCGTGAAGGTACAGCCTGCATTACTAATCTAATGGGGCTCAGTTCATCAGTGCTTGTTCATTTTAAGCCCTTTTTTGTCCGGTTGGGCAAGTCCCTTTAGCCTATTTGGCCTGCCCCTGGACTGTAACATACATACATACATACTAATCTAAAAAGTGTAAGTCTTTCCCTGAACTTCCACAGGGCAGCATTGCAGCAATACAAATCATCTTATGTGAACGCCAGTGGGTGAACGTTCGTTTGAAGACAGTGGGTGAAAACGAAAGTGCGTCCAATTAATTTGATCCTTTCAGCCTAGAGCCACCACATGATTACAAAAAACGCTTATTGAAGGGCTACAAAAAAAGACATAGATCCGGGCATCGTAGCCTATAGCTGCACTGCTGACAGATTTATCAATGACACTGTCCAGTTGAGGTAGGAGACCGCTCCCCACCCGCGTACGACGGACTCCCTTAGCCCCACCAGGCGTTATCATTACATTTTTATATCAATGACAGGCACCTCTTATAGAGTAAATGTGATGCTGATATGGTGAAACTTGATCGAGGACTCTAGCATGGTGGCAACTATCCTCATGCAACTTATGATGATTACATTTTTTCCTGGTGCCCTACTGGACTACAAATGTGCCCGCGGCTTGATTGAGTCAAGGGGGACTTATGCAAAAGTCCATACGGTATTGTCCACAACACCCAGCAGGGGCACAGGAGCAACAAGGACACGACCACACACATGCAGTGCCGTGAGTTCAGATGTAGACCCCACTACCCTGTCCAGATCCTCCCTCGAATGCCTTGCAGGCAGCTACGACGACCTCCCGTGCAGAGATATTAAGGCCCGCCTCTGATAACAAGCTACAAGCATCTTTCGACGACTGCTCACATGTGCTAGCTGCTAGCTTCAACACTACCAGGCACGCTTGTGCCAAGGGCGCCACGCTGAGATGGCTCAGGCTAGAAAGCATTACTACATCTATGACAAGATCTGCCTTGATGCTTCGGACCTGGGGCAACAAGAGGATCAGGAGTGGGAAAGGTTGACTGTTATAGCATTTCAGGGGATGAACTGGACAAAACATTTCCCCGAGAACTCGTACTGTGTACTTAGTCGAGAATTTTGGCCTGGAAATCCGAGAATTCTCGACAATTTGGCCTGGAATTCTTGACGGAGTACGACACGTTTGTCCAGTTCATCCCCTGAATTGCTATAATGTCGCAGAGTGATGCACAAGAAGTTGATTGAGTCAGTTGAAGAACAGGTGGCTCCTTATTGCCTCCTAAACATAGCTCGGGATAAGGGCTGGTGTTAGTGCTGGATATGGTGTGTGTTTTTACAGTCTAGCCGGTTAAGGCGTAGCCAAATATAATAGCGGTTGACCTGCATTGACCTCCTGCTCACCTGACAATAGGACAAGATTGAAGCTGAGAGGCCTCCGACCACGCACACACAAACCAACACACTCAAACCCGCCCTGAACTTCCACACACTGCTCACCTGACAATAGGACACGATTGAAGCTGAGAGGCCTCCGACCACGCACACACAAACCAACACACTCATACCCTCGCTGAACTCCCACACACTGCTCACCAGACAATAGGACACAGTTGAAGCTGAGAGGCCTCCAACCACGCACACACTAACCAACACACTCATACCCTCCCTGAACTTCCACACACTGCTCACCTGACAATAGGACATGATTGAAGCTGAGAGGCCTCCGACCACGCACACACTAACCAACACACTCATACCCTCCCTGAACTTCCACACACTGCTCACCTGACAAAAGGGCATGATTGAAGCTCAGAGGCCTCCAACCACGCACACACAAACCAACTCACTCATACCCTCCCTGAACTCACACACACTGCTCACCTGGCAATAGGACAAGATTGAAGCTCCCCCCCCCACACCCACCCACCCACCCACCCACCACCACCACCACACACACGAAACAATACACTCATACCCTCCCTGACCTCACATACACTGCTCACCTGGCAATAGGACAAGATTGAAGCTGATCCTCCACCACCACACACACAAACTAGAGGTGACCGCCCTATTTGTTAGTTGGGGTACTTGGTTCGGGGCCTCACTGGTTGCTGGGTACCTGATGCCTACATGGTGGTTCTTGTTCTTGATTTCCTGTTTTCCTGGTCTGTTGATGAATGGGTGTTGCTTTGTCTGCTAAATAGATAGTCGACGCGAGTTGCGAGTTGAGTTGAGTTGTTGAGTTGCGAGTTGCGAGTTGCGAGTTGAGTTGTTGTTGAGTTGCGAGTTGCGAGTTGAGTTGTTGTTGAGTTGCGAGTTGAGTTGTTGTTGAGTTGCGAGTTAAGTTGAGTTATTGTTGAGTTGTTGAGTCGCGAGTTGAGTTGAGTTGAGTTGAGTTGAGTTGAGTTGAGTTGAGTTGAGTCGCGAATTGTTGAGTTGCGGTTGTGTCTGTTGCTTGGAACAGTGTCTGTGTCTCGACCAGGGGTCTCGACCCTTCCATATGAAATCATCAGGTGGCGTGAGATGAAGGCTGCGGGCCTCGTTGAACCCTTAAATTAAATTGCTCCTCTTCCGCCGCCAGTGTGAATGGTGCATCCGTGGGGTCTCAGCTATATTGAGGGCGATAATCAACACACTCACACCGTCTCTGACCTCACACACACTGCTCACCTGGCAATAGGACAACATTGAAGCTGATCACCCCCACCACACACACTAACCAACACACTCATACCCCCCTGACCTCACACACACTCCTCACCTGGCAATAGGACAAGATTGAAGCTGAGAGGCCTCCGACCATGTTTCCTGTGGGCAGAAACGGCATAGGCAACTTCTGGCCCAGCTTTTCTCTAGCTTCTCTTGCTGCTGCCGTGCTAAGAACGTACATCAAAGTCTCTTGAGAGGCATCGCCCTCCCCAAAGTAGCGCTCTGAAGACAAGGAGCCTAGCACCAACACCTGCAAGTTACGATAATGGATTGATAATTTTTAGTGCCCGAGCTAGCGCGAACTAACACCTTACATACAATTCCTCAAAAATCTCTCCCCACACCCCCTCCCCCATTTTTTTTTTTAAATTGCTCCTCAAGAGTGAAACTCTTCTACTCTCTAATCCCTGTCTCACTCATGACTCCATTCCATGACCTGGACGTCTACTCATACCATGACCTGGTCACCCCCATGGGAACTCACCTTATCAGCACTACAGATCTCTCCCTTATCACCTTACAAAAAAATACTAAACACCACAAACGATCCCTGAACCGCCTCACCGCTCACCTCTCCTCCCTCCAAACCGTCGTTCCTCCAATACACTCTGACCCACTTCCCCTCTCACACCGATAAATTGCAACTCAAGAGTGAAACTCCTCTACAACCCCCTTGCCACCCCTTCGACTGCTTCCATGAAGCAGATGCCTCAAACCCATGGCCTGCCACTTGAGACACATGTTGTAGCCCATACCAAAGGCGAACCTATCCCATTTCGACGAATGGCTCAATGGCAGAGCTTGTTGTAACAAGAGGGTGCGGGGTTTGAATCCCTACGGGTGCACTTTAGTATTCGAGGTCGCTGTCAACCGCCATGGAAGCTTTGTCCAGGCAAAGTAGCAGCCCGTTATCTACCGCCGTAAGACGAGGCTCCCTTAATACTACAAACCACCAGGTGTTACCATCATCACTTAAGGGGAACCTGTCCATGATAGCCATCAGTGCATATCAAACGCTGGAGCTCATACCTAAGTGAAACCTATCCATGTTAGCTTTAAATGCAAATATAATCACTCAACCTATCCATGTTAGCTTAAAATGCAAATATAATCACTCAACCTATCCATGTTAGCTTTACATGCAAATATAATCACTCAACCTTCATCGCACCTGCTGAGGATGCACACGCCCAAATAGAGCCTTAGTCATGAGTGCAGCTCGATCAGGCGCCACCTCGTACTGGCAGACCACCATCATCAACCCTCCTTGATCCTCTCCACAGCTATAGATGAGGCAGGTGCGGTCTTGCAGGGAAGGTTCTATGCTGTTACCTTTCATGGGCACCTCGGGCAATACTAACGAACCAATTAACTGCGAGGAGGAGGCAGGTGTGTTATCTTGTCAACGAGCAGAAGTGGGGATGTCCATCTGTTGCTGCATTACGAAGCAAGTCCTATGCAGCGTCGCAAGCGACGCGGAAAATTGGCGGAGTGTGATGGCAACAGAACGAAAGGTGGCAACGATGGAGCTGACCGAAGCGAGTTAGTTACGCGACCGTTGGCTGATGTGTCAGGCTTCAAGTTTTTCTTTTTTCGGTCGGACGGACAGTGGGAAACCCTGGGGGCTCCCGCCCCCTTGAAGAGGGGGCTCCGCCAAACATGCTAAGAGAAGAAGGCCGGTCATCCTTGGATGGGCCTACACCTCCAAGGATGCTAACATGGATGATGTATATATACATATATATAGGGAACGGCAACTAATATTAGTATATGCAAAACTTTTATTAACTAATATTATTATAGTGTCACACAGGGGGGGGGCAACTTCGAACAAAAAATGCACCATCCCTCGACTTTGTAGATATCATAGAGAGGATGAAGAATTAGGTTTTATTTCTTGATTTGGCCCAGTAGAAGTGTTGGTCCTTCAAAGTTTGGGGCCGCAGGGGGGGGGGGGGGGGGAGGAGAAAATCTGCCATTTTCAAAAAATTAGGTACTTTTCAGACACATTTTTTTAGCCCTCAGAATGACATGGGAGTGGAACTAGGGTGTTCCTCTACTAAATACCAGTCCATATATGCTATTGGGGGAGAGATCCCCCACACATTATACCCAGGGCAGAGGGGTGTGGGGGTGTGTGGGGGTGTCCAGGGTCTCTCTCTCTCTCTCTCTCTCTCTCTCTCTCTCTCTCTCCTCCCTCCACACGACGCCCTAACCAACACTTGTACAACGACGTTTAGAGCGAGACCTCATTCTTCTTTTTCCCTTCCCGTCACTGTGCGTCTGTTTTCGTTCTGGTGACTAGTGCTAGTTGATGTTATTTGATGGACCGACAATCAAAGGGGTGCGATAACCACTGAAACCAGGGATTTCTGGAGCACATGTCAGTGCAGATGCGAACCCAAGACCTCCGGCTGTGGTGACCATATTTAAATACCTGATTATTGAAGAGTATTCAAGGTGGGCACATCAGGGGCCAAGGGGCCCTAACCCCCAAGCCCCACCACACAATGTAACATTGATGATGATGGTTTTCTATGCTTCAAACATCCCCAGTGGACTTTAGACCAACCTCAGTGGATAGGCCTTTAAACACCCTGTAATATGAGCATAATTAGACACCATAACACTAAGTGGTGGCTGAGATACTGGCTGTACAGTGGGTTCTAGAGCCGGGGGGGGGGGGGGGGGGGGGTCTGCAGATGGGTGCCTCAGCACTTTTTTGAGATGGTGTATTTCACTTTTTTTTTGCCCCCCCCAGTGTTATTAATTTCAGATTTCTGCAGTCCAGGTTGAGTAGCTACTTGGGCTACTCAACCCTGATTTCAGGATATTTGCGTAGCCATCGCATGGCGGAGCGCGGAGCCTGGGGGGGTCAGGGGGCAGCGCGTCCCGATATCGGGGGGCCCAGGGGGCGTAGCATTCTACGGAATGGCGACGGAATGGCGACGCGTCGTCGAAAAATGAAACACTGCCCCCCCCCCCCCCCCCCACCCCCCTTGGTGTCTCAATAATATTAGTTTTTTCAAATAAATTCAAAATTCTGGTGAGATGGCTCGACAGTCTAATATTAACCAACATTCACTAATTTTATATAACATAGCCGACCACTACATATATATGCATACATACAGGTTTATAAGGATGAAGGACGAGGTAAATGATACATGTACGTATGTGTATGATGTACGTACATACAGATATTCATACCCCCATATTTTAGGATCCTTTAGAGCATGCTGATACTTTTCCCACTGTACCTCAAAATCACACCAAGGCATCTCATATTTGAGTCTGTGTTTGTGTTTGTGATTGTGTTTGTATCTGTGCTTGTGGCTGTGACTGTGAATCTGGTTGCGTCAGTGTCTGTGTTTGTGCTAATGTTTGTATCTGTGCTTGTGTCTGTGACTATGAATCTGGTTGTGTCAGAGTCTGTGGTTGTGTTTGTGCTCATGCTTGTGTTTGTGTTTGTGTTTGTATCTGCATCTGTGCTTGTGTCTGTGATTATGAATCTGGTTGTGTCAGAGTCTGTGTTTGTGTTTGTGCTCATGCTTGTGTTTGTGTTTGTATCTGTGCTTGTGTCTGTGAATGTGAATCTGGTTGCGTCAGTGTCTGTGGTTGTGTTTGTACTCATGCTTGTGTTTGTGTTTGTATCTGTGCTTGCGTCCATGATTGTGAAACTGGCTGCGTCAGTGTCTGTGGTTGTGTTTCAGTCTGTGTGTAAGTCTTGTGTTGGGTGTACAATGTTTTGTGTGCCGAGTCTGTGTTTCTAGTGTGCTGGGTGTGAGTGCGGGTATGACCAGGTGGTCGGAGATGCTGAACCCACAAAAACATTCCACACAACAGACTGCTAGTGAACAATTGCTATCAACTGACATCAGCACATAGGAGCTCACTTGCACTGTTTTTGTGTGCGGCGCGTTGCAAATTAAAAACTCGGTGCTACCCCAGAACGACGCACTGCCCGGGCTATTTCTGGCTAATTTAGCCAGACCCATGCGTCGCCATACAGCGACGGAATGGCGACGTGTCGTCGAAAGAAGAAAACAAGTGCTCACCTGTTTCTTTCCCCTCAAGGCATTGTTGAGCAGTGAACAAGAAGGCTTGGTGGTGGCTACAACCTGCAAGCATGATCGGTATCAACTGATGCTTATGCTGGAGCATAGAAACTGAGCGCGGTGCGTAAGTTTGCATTCTACCCAACCGAATTTGCTCGGCTTACAGAGGGTGAGCAGCCTGAATGCTGATACACCATGTAACAAACACAACTAGAAACCGACGCTTGCACATGCATCTGGATGAAGGCTTCAAGGATGTGGCTAGATGCTGTGTTCATCTTAGTCAGCATGGTAGCTTTGGGGGTCGTCAAGCAGGACAGGCTGAAATGGCCCAGATCCACTACAATTAGAGACTCTCGAAAAGATCTCTGAACTTCTTTGAGGGCCTCTAAATCAGGTTCTCAACAATCTCATTACGCTGCATGCTTATCAGCTGCAAATGGTAGCTGCACCTGCATGCGAACTGCGGCTGCAAAATATTACATTTTTGTAAGATTGCCTGAAGGCATGTGCCTTTTCTCAGTGCAGAGGTGGGAGTGGGGGCAAGGTAACTGCAAAAGGTCCACAATTGTAAAGACCGCCTAGATGCATGACCATGTTCAGAGTGCGTCGGTGGGAGTGCCGGAGAGGTGGCTCAAACTCGGGCGCACTCACCAATGCTTGGACGTGCATGCCCTGAGAATAGCACTTCTTGCACAAATCCTCATTCCACTGCAGACACGAAACATAGGAAGGTTGTGAGCTATGACACAAACATACAACAATAATCTTGATATTTCCTGGGATCTGTGGTTGTGCATGGTGCACAGAGAACACCCGAGTTGATGTGAAAGCAGGTGAAGGGAACAGCAAGGGAAGTATTCAGCAAGGTGAGGATTCAGATGCAAGGGCACAGCAAGGGAAGCATTCAGGCACTGTTTCTTTTTTAGCTACGCATAGCAGCTTCTTGACAGCTCCTCTCCCGTATCCTGGGGGCAAACCTGAAGCTTGCTAGTGTGTCTTAAAAACTGATATGACCAGGCATTCCAATGAAGTTGGGAGATTTGGGCTTGACCCAGTGTCTGGCTAAGGGAGCTGGATGGACGCTGCTACGCGTAGCCCAAAAAAGAAACAGTGCATTCAGGTACACACGGCAAGGGAAGCCATTCCCTCACAGCAGGCTGCCCACCAGAAGGAGTGGAGGCATCTTCTCTTCGGCTTCATTTCCGCAGATGGCCGCTTCCTCTTCGTCTTGCTGCACAGCGCGTGCGGCTATTCTGGCTGTGAAGGAGAACACATGCGGGTGCTTAGTCGGATGGGGAGCAAAATGACCCGGATCTGGAGGCTTGCTCCAAACTGACCGCTGTGCGAGATCAGACCCTTACCCTCTTGATACTCGAAAAGATCCATAGAAAATATAACATACAATTTGAAGGAGTGACAAGCGGGCAGGCGTATGGGATGCAATAGAACGACTAGAACTAGTCGTGGATAGTATCCGGGAATATTCAAGGGAACGGATTTGTTGGGGGCGTGGGGCCGAGGTCATTGCGTCAGGATGACGTGGATCGCGAGGGCTTGTGTTGCCAGCTGTCCGGATATATTATGCCAGAACTCGTCAATGATTTGGGCAGTCGGGCGCGGATCGCCTGATGCTTCATTGCTTCCACGCAAGGAAAATGTAGGAGCCCGATTGTAGTGTAGTACTGTCGGATTGACAACCGATAGTCGCCTACGCCAGATATATACATACCGTATCCGATGCATCCCGGGATGAGGATCGATGAGACATCTTTCTCTGTGCACCTTTTCCTAGTCATGCTGAATGGTTTAGCGGCCTCTTTAGAAATCCCTGCTTCCACGGATGTTGGGCGCGCTCTGAATCCCAATTATGCATTCGACAATACTACCGGTACCTTGTTTTTAATTGTTGATGTAACTGCCGAAGACAGGAAGCAGCCAATATCCTGGCTGGAGCAATCTAAAAGTTGAACTTCGTTACTTGGCTCCAGCATTTAAGGCTGCCGTTTTGGGAGCACTGTGCACATGTACCGTAATCGCACGAACTGTTGGCGGAAATGGAGAAGGCGGAAGGCACCCAAAAAGGCCAATAATTATTTCTGCGCATTAAGGTTGGCGGTTGTTGCAGATTTGGGGAGCTCCATAAATTGGCTCAAGTGACAAATGGCGGAAGTGTTTTTGAATTTAATTCCCCCCCATTCAAACCGGATTCAAGAGTGTCTCCAACTGAGTTATTCTGGGCCTAGGCATCAATAATATCATGGGCTTGGACATATCTAACAGTATATACACAGGCCCCCCTGGCATATAACACTATATCCTTGGTTAACGCATAATTGCACAAACTACCGGTGTTGTGAAGTGGTCATACCATAAAGACTATTGTGTAGTCTTCATACCATCCCATATATACTTGACATGCAGACACTGAGCATATTTCATTGCATACTACATTTAATTGTAGAGAGTGCAAGAACTTTAACCTGGCTGTATAGCTTCAGCCAGTAATTTGGCTGCTCGCCTTCTTCGGCAGTAAAATAAATTTCCAGGGGAAATGTAATCGTGAAACACGTGCAGTCGTGCAGACCGTGGATTGCATGTATGTTACAGTCCAGGGGTAGGCCCAATAGGCTAAAGGGACTAGCCCAACCGTATAGGAAGGGCTTAAAAAGAAAAATCACTGACGAAGTGAAACCCAAGCAATCGTTAAACCGACGGGGGCCCTGAGTTCGTGCTACAGTGATAATTTAATTCTAACCACATACTGGCACTTCACTCTTGTGCGGTGTCACTGGGCTGACGCTATGTAACCAAGTTCAAGTTCAAACATACAACGCAAAGTCTCCCTTCACAGATATACCGGAGTCAATATAATAATACCCGAAAAACACCGAATAGAGTGAAGCATGAATATTCAGCCATGTTGAAGGAGGACATATAACACAACCAATGTTTTCCCCTATATTTTTTCCGCTTCCTTGCTTGTACCCTTTGATTAATATTTGGAGACTAGTGGAAGACCCCCCCCCCCCCCCACACCCCTCAGACCCCCAACAGAGGCAATGAGGAGTACGGGAGTGCGGGTGTAGAGACAGCAAGCTTCACAGCCATGTGCATGTGCGCCTCGGATTCTTCAAGGTGGCCCAGGTCCCTGGCTACAAGCCCTAGTTGGTAGCTGGCACCCGGAGCTGAAGGATCATACAACTTGGCATCAGTGAGCAGCTTCCTCGCCAGTGCCAAATCTGAGCTATCTCCCTTCCTTCGGGATGCAGTTCCTGCAGGGGAGCCAGAACACAGTAAAAAAACAGTGCTAGGGTTCAGCTAGCGCCTGTACCTTTGGGCTGTCTACCTTCCTCCGGGATGCAGTCCCTCCTGGGGAGCCGGAACGAAGTTCAGAGCTGAGACCTGGACACGACTATTAACTGTCTACACATGTATGATCGCATTTTGTGAAAACTCTTTCAATAAAATACAAAACAGTACTAGGGTTCAGCTAGCGCCTGTACCTTTGAGCAGCCACAGGGCGGTAAACGAAGACCAAGTACTACTCACCTAAACGCAAGAGGGATGGGGCATGGCGGGGATCCAAGGCGATGGCTGTGTTGTAGGATTGAACAGCAGCGTCTAGCTCCCCAGCAGCTTCCTGCACCATGCCTGTGGCATGGTACGTGGCAGGCTGCCAGGCTTGGACTTTGGCAGCATGCTGCACACAGAACATGGCATCCTGAAACTCCCCTTGTGTGATGAAGAGCGTGGACAGGTCGATCCATATGCTGGCCTCTGCCTCTGCTAGCGATGCCACCAACGCCTTGGAGCCC
This sequence comes from Chlamydomonas sp. ICE-L, assembly GCA_013435795.1. Classification (NCBI taxonomy): domain Eukaryota; kingdom Viridiplantae; phylum Chlorophyta; class Chlorophyceae; order Chlamydomonadales; family Chlamydomonadaceae; genus Chlamydomonas; species Chlamydomonas sp. ICE-L. The sequence continues at coordinate 17,451,981 of JACBWV010000610.1, read as the reverse complement.
TGATCAGCAGCGTGCTTACTGGCTAGGTCCTTCTTCAGGTGCACCAGGGAGGACAGGGCATCTGGGTGGCTGCCCCCTGCAAACTGCAGGCGAGAGCGCAGTCGGCCGATCAGGACTTCTGACTCCAAGGAGGCTTTCTTTGAGAACATGGATGCGCCGCTAGTGCTGGAGCCCACGTTTGATGCACTCAGAACCTTAAGCGCGGCTTCTTGCTGGCGCCTGGGAACAGCAACAGTGTAATGAGAACGCTTGGTGGGGCGTGGTATGAAGGGAGCCAGTCGTTCGGAGGTAGAGAACGGGCGGCTACCTGACCTGGACGTAGCTACCATGGCGGTTAAAAGCGAGCGCGAGTGCTCAGGCACACCCGGAGGGATTCAAAACCCGCACCCGCATCGCCCAGATGAATGGTCAACCATCCAACCATTCATCGAAATGGGATTGGAACAGCACCAGTGAGAAGATGGGATAAGCAACTCGATCAGCAACATAATAAAGTAGGAAGCATGCAAGGGCACCTAAACATCCATCTGTTCACCCATCCATGCTCCTCACGCAATCCTCACAATTGCCATCTGTCTCTTCCTCTCCCTCTCCTCATATCCCACAAAATCTTGACCAGGGCATGTCTTTGAACTGTCCAATTGCATGTGATTGCAACTGTTTCGAGGACTGTGGTGAAGTTGTAGTTAGACAGCCCATCTTAAGTCCACTCAAAGTAAGTGAGCACCCTGCAGGCTGATGATCGCCATGACGATGGGTGAGAGTGCGAATGAGACCATGCAATCAAACCCCATGTCGCACAAGTACCCCTATTTTGCATATGCTGCTTCTCCCTCTGACCATGCGCCCCACCCCAATCCCTAGCCCAGCCTCCCCCAAGTACACCAATTTCCATATGACGGCTCTCCCACTGACTCCGCACCCCAACCCAATCCCTAGCTGAAGCATGCTAGCCTGAAGCCTGTACCTTGCCAATAACTCAATAAGGGTCCAATATATCTGGTTTGCTAACGTTTTTTCCTCGCAGCTTAAATCTTAAATTTCAGAGTAAATATATGAAAGTTATCAAGACTGTTATTTCATAAATTTCAACAACAGCGAGGAAGCGAGGAATGGAGCATCTGCCGTACGGGTCCAATATGTATAAAATATACAAATACATATCCTGAATCCCATACCTTGCCGATAACAACAACGAGATAAGTATGAGGCATGCGTTTGTTGCATGCTCAGCTGTTGGAGATAGGACAGCACTTGGGGATGAAGACCGTGTTGCCTTGGCAGTGGAAGCAATATCCAAAGCTTCCTTGGCCTTGGAGAGGGCTCCACCGTGTGTGCCCGACTCAGCTAGAAGCACGGCCCAATTGTATAGCTGAACAGCTTGCAGGACTGTGCCTGAGGGGCATTCAGCTGAAGACAGCACCTCCATGGCCTCATTCCTGGTTGTAGCCAAGCGATTAAATGGAGTGGGTGAACAGCGACTTGGCAGCCGTAGTAGGGATTTGTGCACATGCACGCACTTGTACATATACATGAGTGCGTGTGTGTGGCGCCTAGTTGTCGTACATATACATGTGTGTGTTCATGGTGCCTAGCTGAATGATGGGAAGAACGTTGCAAGGGAGCTTTGACCATATTTCTTACAGCGCAGGACTCTAGACCAGATACCGTGCATGTAACCCTGGTACGCCCCAAATACGACCACCATGCCCTTCCTGTTCTCTTTAAGCGCATAGTTGTTTCGGGGGAGGATACACCCTTTGTCCTAGCTTGCAGGCTCCTAGGCTACATGCAGCTGTACATGCACACTTCCCCCCCCCCCCCCTCCCCTCCCCCACATATCACCCCAGGCTCCTGAGGCAGATCCTATACTGGAAGAAAACCGAAGCATCCTACCTGAGCATCTGCTTCTTCTCCACATCAAAACATGACTGCCGAGATTGCTGACTTAGAGAGACCGCTAGTGCGACAGATGTTTCGGCACGCTCCTCAGGTTTGCAGGTCTTCAGAGCCCACCTTCGATACCACAAGCATTGCAATGGGCAAGGTTGAGAGAGGAGAGATAACGCGCACAAATCAGCAGGCATGCAGGCAGAAGGAGAGCTAGAAAAACGCGATAGCATCATGAGCATCTGGAGCTAGTGCGAGTGTTCGCGATACTAAATAACATAGGAAGTGTATCACGAGTATATCCCACTAGATTTGAATACGCAATGGAGCCCTATGCGAGTCTGACATATCGCACCTTGCAACTGATACCGCCTGCGCGCAACTAGCCAAGCTGTTCTCCGCCATACAAGCTCGCACGAGTAGCATCGATACCGGGAAACCCCCATCAGACGAATGTGACACTGCTTCAACAACTAGCTTTGCCTCCACTAGCTCTCCCTTTTCCATCAACGATACGGAATGTTTAATCCAGGCATCCGCAGGTTTGCCTGCGAGCTCTTTTAGTTGGCCCAGCTCTGGGACGGTCATAGTTCCCGATCGGTTAAAGTAAGGAAATGGCGAAAGTGCCTTGGTACTCTTGTACCTGCGTTAGGCAAGGAGGGCAGCCGAATTGATTAACTAGCATGAAAAGCGATCTTCTACGGAATTAAACTGGGAGCAGAGGCATTACGGAATTAAACTGGGAGCAGAGGCATGGGAGCCGCGGACCCCGGAAGTTAGGCACGGTGGTTATCAGCAGAGGAGGTAGGCGGCGGGTAGGGGCCCGGGCGGGGGGCCGGGCCCGGGCCCTGCCACCAGAGGGCCTGCCACCAACCAACACAAAGCTTGTTTTCCAACATGTTTTCCGACTTGGGGTTCCGACTTGTGGGAAAACATGTACTGCTCATGTGTACACCTCGCTGTCAATCCGGCTGTTGCCACAGCAATAAAACCTTCTCACTTTTTCATTCCGCGTCCAGGTCTGTAGTCGATTGAATCCGTGCCGGCTTCTGCTGCCTACATGCCTCCCGGCTCGGAATCGCGCTCTTAGCGAGTCCTTGGTTGTCGCTATCTCCCGAGCTTTACATCTATCAAACTTAGAGCTGTGAACATATTGTTCGTGGAAGACAATTTAGGCTTCTAAGGGTCTCATTGAAGCTCTGTACTGAGTTGTTTTCCTGTAACCCAGGATTTAGGAGTTGCTACGTCCTCGCCCATAAGTCCTACTACGTTTCCGAGCAGCTGATTTGCGCCTGCTGTGCTCCACCGGTACACAGTGCTGATACTGCTGCCAGTTTATTTTTGCGAATTTCATAAAGAGCTCCTCAGACGAGCCAACAGCGCCCTCCACACCCCTTGACACAACCGACTCCTGTGCCGAAAGTCGACACCAAAAGTATGACAGGGCTGTCTGCTTCGGTTCCGCTTGGCGCTTCCCTTAGACAGCGACTGGTATCCAGCGGATACACTGTGCAAGCCGAGGTCGCTGGTGGTGGCGCGAAGCGAGGTGTCGTCGCTTGGGGAAGCTCGGATAAGGTAATTTGTGTGCTCATAAATCAAATACCACATAGCGTACATCACACAGAGTTTGCATGTACCATAACGCAGCAAAAATATAGGTTTGAGACCCCATTGGTTTGAGTTGTAATGAGATGATAAGATATTCCCATGAATCCAAAGCAACAAAAAACGTAAAATCGTAACGACAATGTCTACACCACAGCAAAAATATAGGCAGCAAATATATAGCATACAGCATATAGAGATTGCATATAGCATATAGCATATATAGTTTGCATATACCATATAACGTGCAAAATATAGAGTTTACATGTACCATATATCATACAGCATATAGAGTTTGTTGTGGAGCATCGAGCTGATTTTACCACACCGTCATGTAGCTCAGCTGATTTCTTCGCTTTGCAGGAGTATGCGGCTCTGTTTAGCCATCATATGTGCATTTAAAATACTTAACATCGTCATAAACAGGTGACAGTTTACCCAAGACACAACAACATCCGGTGGGGTGGGGTGGGGTGGGGGGGTCTTTCAACCACCATCCAATAGGAAATCACAGAGTACAAGCAATAAAGCAATGAGTCAAAAACATATATCAATCTCCATGCTAGGATATATTTATGTAATGTACGTGCATGCATGTGCATGTTACAGTCCAGGGGTAGCCAAGCAGGCTAAAGGGACTTTCCCAACATCTTATGAGTCCTATACAGCGTCGCTTGCTTGGAAAATTGTTGGCAACTGGAGCTGACCTAAGCCAGTTAGTTGTAAGACAGTTGGCTGATGTGTCAGGCATCAATTTTCGGTCGGGCGGCAGACGCACAATGTCGGTCAAACGGACAATGGGGTAACCCTTGGGGCTCCCGCCCCCCTGAAGGGGGGGCTCCGCTAAAAAATCAGTATCAACTCTAGATTAATATAGGGGCTAGTTGAAAGAAACACTTGATGATCTGGTCCCTGATTTCCAGGAGGGGTTAGTTAAAAGAAACACTTGAAGATCTGGTCCCTGATTTCCAGGAGGGGCTAGTTAAAAGAAACACTTGAAGATCTGGTCCCTGATTTCCAGGAGGGGCTAGTTAAAAGAAACACTTGAAGATCTGGTCCCTGATTTCCAGGAGGGGCTAGTTAAAAGAAACACTTGAAGATCTGGTCCCTGATTTCCAGGAGGAGCTAGTTAAAAGAAACACTTGAAGATCTGGTCCCTGATTTCCAGGAGGGGCTAGTTAAAAGAAACACTTGGAGATCTGGTCCCTGATTTCCAGGAGGGGCTAGTTAAAAGAAACACTTGGAGATCTGGTCCCTGATTTCCAGGAGGGGCTAGTTAAAAGAAACACTTGGAGATCTGGTCCCTGATTTCCAGGAGGGGCTAGTTAAAAGAAACACTTGATGAATTGGTCATGTATGTATTAGAATGCGTAGTGGAGTATGTATATTTGTTAACCAACCATGTAGCTCTCTTCATGTACTCACACACTTATGTATTTGTTAGAATGCGTAGTGGAGTATGTATTTTTGTTTACCAATCATATAGCTCTCTTTATGTACTCAAACACTTATGTATTTGTTATAATTTGTGGTAGCACTATTTCATTTTTGGGGTACGCATGGCAGCTTCCCGCCAGCTCCAACAGCTAGCCCCTGGGTCTAGCCAAAAGCTTTCAGATGCATTTAAATGCCTGTTATGGCAACTGTCAGACACACTAGCTGGCTTCAGGTTAGCCCCAAATACGGGTGAAAGGAGCTGCCAAGAAGCTGCTACGCGTAGCCCAAAAATGAAACAGTGCCACTACGCATCCAGCCTGCTCTTTATCCACTTCGTATTTCTGCATGATCTAGGCCCACAGCTGGAGTGAAAGGGATGAGGTAGGTAGCAGGGGATCACGCGTGCGTGCCGGTGGTTGGGGAAAGGGAGGGTGGGAGGGGAGGGTCGAGGGTGACCCACCCTGGGTGGGGATGACTGGGGTGTGGGGAGGGGGGAGAAAGAGAAAGTGTGTACATGGGGTGGGGTGAGGGGCAAGGAGATATCAAGAAATGTGTGGACGCTGTGGGTCTGGCTTAGGTTGAGTTGGAATGGTATGTGTGTGATACATATGGGTAGGGGAGTACATACAAGGACGTAACCCGTTCTGTTGCCCAGACCAGAACCCAGGGCCTGGGTGGGGGGGGGCCACCGGCCACTTGGGCTACCATACTAGTACATACATACATACATACATACATACATACATACATACATACATACATACATACATACATATATGCAGTAACTCCCTTCAATACAATGTTGCCACAGGAGAGTGACGGGAATGTGATTTCTCCCACTGCTGCTCATTCGCCTAAGGAAGCTGCTGCTACACCTTCCTCCGGATCCAGGCCAGGTGCAAATGGAAACAGTGACCTCAAACCTACACCGGGGCTATCCACGTCGTCATCGCTTGCTGCTGCAGCTCCTTCTGCCAAAGAGCGAAGAGCATCTAGCACATACACACCACAAGCTGAGCTCGCTGCTAGTAGCCCAAAGCGAGGTGCAGCTGCTTGGGGGTTGTCTGAGGAAGCTGCTGCTCCACCTTCCTCCAGATCCAGGCCGAGCGAAAATGGAAAAAATGACCCCAAACCTACGCCATCTACGTCGCCATCGCTTGCTGCTGCAGCTCCTTCCGCCAAAGAGCGAAGAGCATCCAGCTTATACGGACCACAAGCTGAGCTCGCTGCTGGTAGCTCGAAGCGAGGTGCAGCCGCTTGGGACTCTCCTGTGGAAGCTGCAGCTCCACCTTCCTCCAGATCCAGACCGAGCGAAAATGGGAAAGGTTGCCTCAAACCTACACTATATACGTCGTCATCACTTGCTGCTGCAGCTCCTTCTGCTAAAGAGCGAAGAGCATCTAGCACATACACACCACAAGCTGAGCTCGCTGCTGGTAGCCCGAAGCGAGGTGCAGCGGCATGGGGCTCGCCTGAGGAAGCTGCTGCTCCACCTCCCTCCAGTTCCAGGCTGAGCGAAAATGGGAAAATTGGCCTCAAACCTACACTATGTACGTCGTCATCGCTTGCTGCTGCAGCTCCTTCTGCTAAAGAGCGAAGTGCATCCAGCTTATACGGACCACAACCTGAGCTCGCTGCTGGTAGCCCGAAGCGAGGTGCAGCCGCTTGGGACTCTCCTGAGGAAGCTGCTGCTCCACCTTCCTCCAGACCCAGGCCAAGCGAAAATGGGAAAAATGACCTCAAACCTACACCAGGGCTATCCACGTCGTCATCGCTTGCTGCTGCAGCTCCTTCCGCCAAAGAGCGAAGAGCATCCATGACCTACGCACCACAAGCTGAGCTCGCTGCTGGTAGCCCAAGGCGAGGTGCAGCCGCTTGGAGTTTGTCTGAGGAAGCTGCTGCTTCACCTCCCTCCAGACCCAGGCCAAGCGAAAATGGGAAAAATGACCTCAAACCTACACCAGGGCTATCCACGTCGTCATCGCTTGCTGCTGCAGCTCCTTCCGCCAAAGAGCGAAGAGCATCCATGACCTACGCACCACAAGCTGAGCTCGCTGTTGGTAGCCCAAGGCGAGGTGCAGCCGCTTGGGGTTTGTCTGAGGAAGCTGCATCTCCACCTCCCTCCAGATCCAGGCCAAGCGAAAATGGGAAAATGGACCCCAAACCTACACTATCTACGTCGTCATCGCTTGCCGCTGCAGCCCCTTCCCCCAAAGAACAAATTGCTAAAGTGCGAAGAACATCCAGCTTATACGCACCACAAGCTGAGCTCGCTGCTAGTAGCACGAAGCGAGGTGCAGATGCTTGGGGCGAAAATGGAACAATTGACCTGAAACCTACACCAGAGGTATCTACGTCGCCATCGCTTGCTGCTGCAGCTCCCTCTTTCACCGAGCGATCCCCCAAGCTTGGAAACAGTGACCTCAAACCCACACCAGGGCTATCTACATCGCCATCGCTTGCTGCTGCAGCTCCTTCTCCCAAAGAGCGATCCGCCAAACTGCGAAGAGCATCCAACACATACACACCAGAAGCTGAGCTTGCTGCTGGTAGCGCGAAACAAGGTGCAGCCACTTCTGGCAGCGCTGAGAAGGTATGTGTAGTTTTTGTGTGTATGCGAGAGTGTGTGTAGGTTTGAGTGTATGTCTAGGTTTGTGTGTGCGAGTGTGCGTGTCTGTGTGTAGGTTTGTTTGTGTGTGTGTGCGCATATTGCAACCCAGCTTGGTGGTTGGCCCTAGTGCAATCAAATAGGCTGGCCCCCTCACGCCTCGTAATAAGGCGTACTATGTATATATATATATATATATATATATATATATATAAAGAAATCATGGTCGTGGTCGCGGTGGTCGTGGTGGTCGTGGTGGTGTCATCATCGCGTGCCCACATGCCATGGGCGTGCGAAGTGTAACCGACTTGCAACCAACTTTTCGTTCACCCAACTAGCAACTCCCCGCCTAGCGGAATTTTCAAATACCAAAACTGCAGATGCGCTAAGCTAAGCGCGCGCGCTCATAGCATGTCCACAACTGCCTCCGATACTATGACGGCAAGACATTTAGAATCAGAAGATCCTCTCCTCGGAGGTCACCAGCCGACCCTCATATGGCTTGGCATGGCGCTCGGAATAATAGCTTTCAGTTCTTCACGGATAATGCGACCATGATGCATGGCAACGGTCCTAATGGGCAGGAGGGCCTGCAACACCGCCAGCCAGCGCTCAAAGCGAGCTTGCCAGAGCAAGGAAGACAGGGAAATAGCCAACAAGCGTCGACGTGATGCCCGCGCTGCCTGATCCGAGGAGCTACGTCATGCTGGTAATCTCGCAAGGAGTCAGGAAGGAGCTACCGTGCCTGATGAGGAACACGAAGCTGGTAACCAATCCAGGCGCGAAGACTATGCTGCCCAGCCTGAGGAGTTATGCCAGGATCATAATCAAGCCAGACCTTCATATTGTGATGCTTTTTCTCTCCGTCTGCGAGCGTTGCCACCATTCATCTCACGCATGCGCAATTTTGCCATGCCATCGCATCACATTCGTAGTGATTGGCATCCAGTTGCGATTAATTACCTTTGTTCAGATCGCCATGGCCATTCCGTCCCCCTGGACACTCTCGCGCTTGCCACGATCATCCCATCTTTGCAAGCTCTTTTCGTTGTATAGAATATGAAGTACGTTGCTGCGATTTTTGCTGTTCTGAGTTGACCGATTCTCGACTGGGGCACTGTACAAGAAGACGAAGCTGCAGGTGTGTAGCCATGCAATTGCACCGGTCCGGTGCTCTCGGGGCGATCGGAATCTGAGCGCTCGCAATGTTGGTAGGTTCGAAGCACAGCAGGTCCCTCTTTCTGCACAATTGAATCAGGGTGAAGTGAAGGGTACGAGGTAGGGAGAAGAAGATTGTGTGTGCGTGTTGGTGGTTGGGGGAAGGGAGGGTGGTGGGAGGTAATGTGAGAGAAAGAGAGTGCGTGTGGATGGGGTGGGTGAGGGGTAGGGAGAGGTCAGAATGGGGGGCAGGGGGGGATGGTATGTGTGTATGACAGGGTGGGAGGCCACACCTGAAGCAGAAAGGGAATAGGTAGGGAGAAGAAGTGTGTGTGGGTTTGGGGGGAGAGGCAGGGGAGCGTCGAGCAAGGGCTGAGATGGCTGATTTCTTGACTGTCTGTAAGGGAGGGGGGGGGGGGGGGGGGGGGGGGCATACAAGGGCGTTACCCGTTATGTAACCCAGACCAGACTAGGACCCATGGCCTGGGTGGGGGGTGGCCACCGGCCACACGGGCTACCGTACTAGTATATATATATATATCAGTCCAGGGATAGCCAACTAGGCTAAAGCGACTTGCACAACCAACCAGGAGGGGATAAAGGTGATTGTCCGAGAAGGTGATTCATTCCCTCGTGTAACATGTAGAATGTGCAGCAAACACTTTTTCTGACGATGCTTGGCTGCATGGCGACGCATGGTTCTGTCTAAACTAGTCAGAAATGCCCCCCCAAGGCAGCGCATTGCACTGGGGTCGCACCAGGTTGCTCAAATTGTGATGCGTCGCACACGAAAAAACTGTGGCAGCAGACATTAAAAAGGCTGAAAACTTTCCTCCATGCTGTCACGCGGTAGTCCAAGCTCAGGCGCAGCAGCTTTTTTCCGTTTCAAAATGGGGGCTTCTGGTAGCTTTCAGGGATTTTGTACTTTCCAAATATGGGCTCCAGGTAGTGATATGTCCCAAAGGGCTGCCTGGGGGGTTCGGGGGGCAAGGCCTATTCGAGTCTCAGCGTAGCGGAAGGTTTGGCCGAACAGTGTCCCAGGTAGCGATCGGTATAGGTAGCGGAAAGTAGTCCTAGGCACTTTTGACGGGAAAAACTGGTGGAGAGTGTTGGCTATCGGTGTATTGACAGGTGGCACCGGAATCGAGCGCAGCAGATCAAAGCCAGGGTTAACGATAGGGCCAGGGTTGGAACGTAGGGACAAACATATAGACAGACAGACAGACAGACGGACGGACGGATGGACGTTCGGACGGATGGACGTTCGGACGGATGGACGTTCGGACGGATGGACGTTCGGACGGACGGACAGATAATCGAACAACGGGGTGACTCTGGGGGCTCCCTCCCAGAAGGGGGGGCTCCGCCAAAAAGGCCTGATTGAGTGCTTTTTATTATGCCCCTCTTCACCTCTTGGTAGTTTTGAGTTATCTTGCTTATGCAAGTTTGGGCACGTCCCTATCTATAGCCTAATTGCCAGTGTTTCTTTTTTCAACGACGCGTCGCCATTCCGACGCCATCCCGTCGAATGCTACATCCCCACGGACCCCCCGATATCGGGACGTACTGCCCCCCGACCCCCCCAGGCTCTGCGCTAGGCGCTCTGCCATGCGATGGCTACGCGACTATCCTGAGAGCAGGGTTGAGTAGCCCAAGTAGCTACTCAACCTGGACTACAGATATCGAAATAAAAAACGCTGCTAATTGCCTACCCCTGGACTGTAACATTCCTTCAAATCTGCAGTTCAATTTGTGATCGCTTTGAGGATATTTCTCATTAAAAAGTATGATTGTTTAATGACCCCACCCCACTAACCCACCCCACGCACCCTACCCATCCTACCCATCAACACTGTTTCATTTTTGGGCTACGCGTAGCACTTGCCACCCAGCTCTATTAGCCAGCAACCGAGACAAGCCCAAAGGTTACACCTGCATTGGAATGCCTGCCATGCCCGCTTTCAGACGCACTAGCTAGCTTCATGTATGGTCCAAGGGGGGTGAATGGAGGTGCCTAGAAGCTGCTACGAGTAGCCCAAAAACGAAACAGTGCCCATCAGCCCATCCTACCCACCAACCCACCACCCACCCACCCTACCCACCATCCCTACCCACCAACCCTACCCACCAACCCACCCCACTCACCCTACCCACCCACTCTACCCACCAACTATACCCACCAACCCACCCACCCTACCCACCCATCCACCGTACCCATCAACCCACCCATCCTACCCACCCATCCACCCTTCCACCAACCCACCCGACCCACCCATCCACCCTACCCACCCTACCCCACAACCCACCACCCTACCCACCAACCTAGCACCCACCCACCAACCTAGCACCCACCACCCTACCCTACCACCCATCCACCCCACCCAGTCCTACCACAACCACCCTACCCACCAACCCACGCACCCTACCCACCCACCTACCCTACCCACCTACCCCACCCACCCTACCCACCCACCCTACCCACCCATCCACCCTACCCACCCATCCACCCTACCCATCAACCCACCCATCCTACCCACCCATCCACCCTTCCCACCAACCCACCCTACCCACCCATCCACCCTACCCCGCCCTACCCACCCATCCTAACCCCACCCACCCTACCCATCCTCCGTACCCACCAACCTAGCACCCATCCACCAACCACCCTCCCCACCCACCCTACCCACCCATCCACCCTACCCACCCTACCCACCAACCCACCCATCCTACCCACCCACCCTACCCATCCACCCTACCCACCAACCTAGCACCCATCCACCAACCCACCCTACCCACCAACCCACCCTACCCACCCAACCCACGCACCCTACCCACCCACCCTACCCACCTACCCTACCCACCCACCTCATTGTGCCCCCAGTCGCAGCCCAGTCCCACCTTTAAACCGACGAACTTTGGCTCTTGGATAAGCCACAAAGTGAAGCGCCCATCCACCAACCCTACCCACCCTGCCCACCCACCCACCCTGCCCACCCACCCTGCCCACCCACCCTGCCTACCCACCCTGCCCACCCACCCACCCACCCACCCTGCCCATCCACCAACCCTACCCACCCTGCCCACCCACCCACCCCACCCACCAACCCACCCTAACCACCCACGCACCCACCCACCCATCCACCAACCCACCCACCCACCCTGCCCACCAACCCACCCTACCCACCCACCCACCTCATTGTGCCCCCAAACGCAGCCCAGTCCCAGCTTTAAACCGATGAACTTTGGCTCTTGGATAAGCCACAAAGTGAAGCGCCACAGCAGCAACGCAATCTGCACTGAAAATGCCGCGGGGGCACACATGATAGCACTGTCCGCCGCCTCAGCCATCACCCCGAGTAAGCGGATGCAGATCATCAGCCCAAGCCTCCGCTCAAACCAAAGTGAGAGCCACCCTAGTTGGCTCCAGCACCGGGCAAAGCTGGGGTGTCCCCCGAGCCCGGAAAGCCCCTGCAACAGCAACAACCTTGTCCCCTCCTCAACTCCCTACACGGGTCCAGACTCAGCTCCGCTCAGCTCACCAACCTCAGTTCCGCTCCGCTCACGCTCCTCAGCTCTGCAAGTGGGGAACCCCTATGCCAACGCTTCACAGGTCAACCGGGCGAAGGAGATGTCCCTAGACATGGGCAGAGCCCAAAGCTGGGACATAGCAGGCTCTGCGACTCACCCAACCAAGACCCAAGGCTTCCATGACCAAGAGAAGACGTCTGCTGAGGTAGATCGCAGGGACCTGTCGAACCAGCGGCTCTTGGTGGACGAAGATAATGGAGAGGATCGACAGTCTCCCACCTCACAGGTAGGGGAAAGCTGGTCAGCACTTTGCTGGTCGGCGCTTTTTTTCCTAAACCACCTGAACCGCCTATACCTACTGCCTTATCCTCAATCACCTAAACCCTGATCCACCTAAACCTTAGCCACCTAAACCCTAAACCACCTAAACCAAAGTGCTGGCCTGCTAAGTGCTGACCAGCTTCCCCCTAACCACCTCACAGCTGGAGCAGGCTGAGCAGCGAGTAACGATGGAGTCGAACGGCTGTGAGTCCGGCATCTCAGAGAAGTTGGTCCGCCCGTCCTTCGACTTCCCAAGCCGTTCAGGTGGTCGGGAGAATCCTAAAGCTTACAAGGAGTCTCTGGTATCACGCCCCTCAGTGGTCCGGTCCGCACTTTCCGCATCGCCTGTGTCCCACCCCTTAATAGCCCGGCCCCATATTTCTGACTCAGATTTGCGTTCCCCCTCGGCGACCCGATCCCCTCTTTCCGCTTTGGGCTTGCTCGACCCCTCAGGGGCCCGGTCCGACCTTTCTCTCCCGGCTGGGCCTTCTAACAGTGCTGCAGCTGAGAATCCACCCCAGCTGGCTGGCGACGATATACCCGAGCATTGCGTGAAATCCGCCTGGAATGAGTTCGAAGACACACCTAACAGTGGCAAGCCCCATGCCTTTACCAAACCCACCCTGGAGATACCAGGCCAGGAGGACCCTGGTGCTCAAATCACCCCTCGCTCTCAACACTTGGCCTCCAACTCCACCTTCCCCGAGTCCTTGCCCAAGCACTGTCCCCTGCCATCGCCTGGGCGCCTGAGTAGCCCCGGACGCTCCTTCATCCGCCAGAAGAGTGTGGGCTTTTCCAACGTCCACCACGAGCCCTCACACACATCGAGCAACGGCCGCATGACCAACCCGCTGTCCCCCGCCCCGCTAGCTGACCCGAGGACGGACTCTTCCAGCGTTTGCTACGAGCCCACACACACATCGAGCAACGGCCGCACGAGCAACCGAATGTCCCCCGCCCCACAAGCTGGCTCAAGGAACGCCAGGCGGCGTTTCGTCTCCATGATCACCACGAGAGAGGAGGACGTGGATGCCATTGCGGCGGAAGCAACTGCAATCTTCAACGAGGTGCCGACTAGCAATGATTCAGCTCGCATCACCGCAACAGGCAAGCTCCCACGGGAGTCATTGGCCGCGACGCCCCCCTCATCGCTGGCCCCAGGTGCCCGGGTCCTTGGGGGAGTGGGCCGCAGCCGGCGGGCTTCTATGCCACTGCAGCTCTCCCCAGAAGGTACAGCTCTGATGGAAGAGGCTAGAGCTCTGGACTACACCTACGGCGTCGGCCAGTTTGGGGACTCCCGGGCACTGCAGAATGTGAACCGGGTGGTTGCGAACTGGGCCCCTGATGAGGCCACCCCCAAGCAGGACGTTTACTCTGAGCAGCAGATGAACCAGCTGTTGGACACCTTCACTAGAAAGCCTGGGAACATCCACCACCCAAGTCCAGTGAGCAGTCAGGTTGACGTAGGGCCAAGCCAAGCCACCATCTCCCCCAGGATTCCCATCATCTCCGGCAATGCAGGAAGCAGTGCTGTCCAGCCCAAGCCTTCGTCCTTTAGCGTAGGTGCACGTGTGCTAGAGTCCCGTCGCTTTTCCTCCGCAACTACTGCTGTGGGCCCTGCTCCCCATACCAGTGGGTGGGACGGCCATGCAGAGCGGGGGGCTTACGGGGAAAGCCCTAGCACACTAGCTGCACCCTCGGGCGAGGGGCAGGGAGAGAAGTGGGGGGTGGAGAAAGACAGCGCTGATGATAGCACTTATGAGGAGGACAAGGAGGAAGGGGCTGTGAAGGTGGTGAAGGGGTGCAAGGGAGAGCGGCTAGCTCATGTGAATGAGCCGGATAAGCTGGGTGCGGCCAAGGTGAAGGTGAAGGAGCATCGCTCCCTGGCCAACCGATTTATGAAGAAGTTTAATATTTTCTCATCACGCAAAGTTGCATGATCTGTGGGGAGGAGGACAAGAAGGGTGGTGGTGTGTGTGTGTGGTTGTGGGTGTGTGGGGAGGGGACTGTTAAGGTGAAGGGGTGGAAGGGAGAGCTGCAGCCTCATGTGAAAGAGCCCAGTGTTTCATTTTTCGACGACGCGTCGCCATTCCGTCGCCATTCCGTAGAATGCTACGCCCCCCGGACCCCCCGATATCGGGACGCGCTGCCCCCCGACCCCACCAGGCTCCGCGCTCTGCCATGCGATGGCTACGCAACTATCCTGAAATCAGGGTTGAGTAGCCCATGTAGCTACTCAACCTGGACTACAGAAATCTGAAATAAAAAACACTGAATGAGCCCAGGGATTCGTTTCCTGCTATTTTTGGCGATCGCTACTTTTGACCCCGTTTTGGCCCAAATTGTCGCTATAAAAACATGTTTGCCCCCAAATGGTCCTAAAAGGTATAAAATGCTGCCCCAGGAAGAGGCCTACAACCATAAAGCTAGAAGAAGAAAAAACTTTCAGATTTGAAAAATAAATGCCTGAATGAGCCTGAGAAGTTAGGTGCGGTCAAGGTAAGGGAGTATTGCTCCCTGGCCAACCGATTCATGAACACGTTGCATATTTTCTCAACACACACACACACAAACTATCAGCCACAGACACACACCTACACACACACTGGCCAACCGATTCAACAACACGTTGAATATTTTCTTGTTATGCAAAGAGATGATGATCCTATTTTCTTATCTAAATACATGCAGAGACGATGATCCTATTTTTGGCGGAGCCCCCCCTCCTGGGGGGCGGGAGCCGCCAGGGTCACCCGTCGTCCGTTTTTTTCTTCTCTGGACACTCATCTTCACCTCTCTGACGCGTGCCTTACAAAACATTGATGACATATGTATGGGTACCAGGTGATTTATGACAAACATGACTGCGGTAATGCTAAAATGAAGTATTCTGGGGATTGGTGATTGGCCCCAGTGCAAGCAAACAGGCTGGCCCCCTCAACCTCACGCCTCGTAATAGGGCACAACATGTATTCATTTATTTTAGGGGGATGATTTCGTTGAAGATATCTTGCGCTCGGATTTCACAATTTTGCATTTTTGCTTTCTTGCTCGTTGAATCCAGAGTCGAGGCCAGGGTTGTTCAGGACGCTGCGTCGTGCGTCGCAGACGCAACGTTTGAGGGTCCGTTGCGTCCTGAGACGCAACGTGGGGAGGGTTCGTTGCGTCACTATGTGTCGGTTGAGGGTCCGTTGCTTATCAGTACGCAGGCTGTCAAATTGGTTGCGTCTCGGGACGCAGAGGTGGGGGTCCTCCTGAACAACCCTGGTCGAGCCCCTACCCTTAATCTGTGCAGTTTACTTAATAGGTCGTCGCAGATATTGAAAACGGTTGCGCCTTGAGATGCAGATTTTAAAGTCCCCCAGAGCAGCCCTGGACCCTGCCCTTGATCTGTGAAGTTCACTTTAGATGGAAGGCTGATTGACAGCACGCCCATAGTCCCAATTTGTGTATTCTACTTGTATCATTGATTCTGTCTGAAAAGTGTATCGATTTGTTCGCATCTAAATTTCCCCTGGTAAAAAAGAAACTGCCAAAGACGGCGAGCAGCCAAATTGCTGGCTGGGGCTATGTAACCAAGTTCAAGTAAACTGTAAGCAGTCGGGCAAGGGGACTTCTCACTGAATACACACACACTGTCACTGGAAGTAGTCAGACAAGTTGACTTCTCCCTGAATACTGTTATAGACCGGTTCTCCCGGTCCTGCTTGAGTGCCCTAGTGCGCCAGGCTTCCCGCCTGGCAGCTTCCGCTGTAGTGCCTCCGCCCGATAGGGCCTGCACCCAGCGGCGTCAGTACCCAAAGGTACTGCCGCCTTTCTCTTCTTATACCTGCTCTGTCGCCTGACATGGTATCTCGCATATATATGTAAGCATTGCATTCCTTCAGTCCATTCCCTGTGACATTTAAGTTATATCGCTTCGGAAAGCTGAAGGTTATCGCCCATCAGACCCGCCAACGCGTTATCCACTGCATCAGATCTGAGCTGCATCAGAGTCTGTCGCCCTTGCCCGTTGATCCATCGTTCCCCGGCATACGCAGTGTCTTTGCTTGTTGCCGCCCAACTCCCGAAGAAGAGGATTACAGGCCCAGAAAACCTGTCATCGCTTTGGCTCCACCCGCTGGATCAACCCAGCTTGCTACCCCGCAACAACCAAACCAACCACCACACTGCGTCTACCCATCAGTTCCCCTCTCCTCCCCTCCCGCCGTCCCCTATAACCCCGTCGGCCTCGCAAGCCCCCCCCCCCCTCCCCACCCCTCCCCCAGATCCTTCAAGATCTACTCCACAATGAACGCACCCTTGGCATCCACAGCCGCAGCATTTGCACAATGGATCAAGGACGTCTCCAAAGACCTTGAGGTGATGCGAGCAACTACTCTAGACCTGCCCTTATCAAAAAGAAACCACAGAGCTAAGAATTTCATTTTGAACCAGCTCTCAACAGACTACAAAACCGTCTACTGCCATTTCGCTCATCCAGATAACATCATCTCCTCCCTCAAAGATGCGTATGCAGACTTTTACTTCTCCCAAGTCAAAGACATAGATACAGACCCTCTACCCTACCCATGGCTCACGTTCCCATCCCTCTGCAAAAGAAGTGCATCAACAGAACCTCACAGTGAGAACATAGCAAGCACTTCCCACACTACTCATTTTGCACTCAATGCATCCAAACACACGCGCCGCATATACAGAAATTGGATCATGGACACAGGAGCAACCTCACATATGACTGGCGATCCCAGTCTCCTCCATGACATCAGAAACATAGACCCCATTAAGTTCCTCACTGCTTCTGGTCACACCTACATCACTAAGTCTGGCACAGCTCTCATTAAAGGAGACAACGGGAAGATCCACAAACTTCTCTGTCCATCTAAATTCAGATCACACCACACCCAACTTGTTCTCCATGGCATCAGCTATAAAAAACAATCCTACCATGGAGATCCAATTCAATTCTCATGAATGCACCATGTCCATCAACAACAAAGTACTCATCTCAGGACCAAAGAAAAGAAGTCTCTACCTAGTACCAGTTATCAAGGCTGATCCTACTATGATCAGAGGTTCTGACTACCAAACAGCTTTAGCAGCCGTGTCCAGAAAAACCCCTATGATGACAGCTGAACTCCAACACATCAGACTAGGGCACCTGGCCTACAGTTCCTTAGCTAGGATGGCTTCAGAGGACATGGTCATTGGCAACAACATCACCCCAGCTGCATTTAACAAAATAAGAAAACAAACCTGTGAAATCTGTGTCCTCTCTAAAATGGACAAGAACCCATACCCCACGTCCCATACCAGAGCTACACGACCCATGGCCATCATTCACATTGGCATGAGTGGAAAGATGAAAATTCCCAGCCTCCATTGAAGTCTATATTTCCAAGGTATCCTAGATGACTACTCCAAGTACTCCATTGTCACCTTCCACAAAACTAAAGATACAGTAGCCAAGGACACCATCATAGAGCTTGAACGGTATGAAGTACTCACCCAGAACAAAATAGGGACAATTTTCTGTGACAATGGATCTGAATACATCTGCACAAGATTAAAAAATTTGTGCAAAAAGAAAGGAATTACCCTAAACTTCACAGTCCCAGGCAACCCATCCACCAACGATGCAGCAGAACGCCTCAACAGAACTTTGCATGACAGATTAACAGCCCTCCTTCTTTCCTCTAAATTCCCCAAGAGGTACTGGGCATAAATGGTAAAGAATGCAAGCATCCTCAGAAACCTCTCCCCTACCTCTGAATCAACTCAAACCCTACATGAAATGTTCCATGGGACCAAACCTAAGATTGATCATCTCAGGACCATTGGATGCACTGCATATGTCCATGTCCCACCAAAGTCAATATCATTCAAGTTCTCACCCTCAGCCAAGATCACTAGACTTATTGGATACTCATAGTCAAGAAAAGCCTACAGAGTTGTAGACTCTGCCCACAAAATCTTTGATGCCAGAGACATCACTTTCAATGAATTTGAAAACCTAGCAGGACAGAAAGGATTCCCAGGCCCAGATGCAGTAGTCCTAGGGAACTATGAAGAAGATGTCCCTGTAGAGATAGATGATGACATGGTTCCTGCTCCTGTTACAACACCTTCTGATCTCAAAGAAATGGAACTCTGGAATGACAGACAAGCCAGATTTCAAGCTAACCCTCCCCAATGGGGATCTCCCAGTGAGTTCTCCTTTAGCCCTAGCACTGTGTACCAACCTACAGGACCTAGCATTCTGCCAGAAACAAGTGCGCCCAAACACAACAATACTGTATAATAAGGAGATGAACACAATCCCGCCCAACAACCAACAGCAGATCCCACCAGCCCAACCCCTTTGCAAAACCAAGACACAGTCATCCCTGACAGCCCTGACATCCCCCCACCACCCCAAATAGATTCCTCTCTAGTTGAACCCAGGCACACTGGAAGAGAAAGCCACTCCCCAAACTTCCTAGCTTTTCTAGCTGCCGACCAGATCATCATACCTAAGAATGAAAGAGAAGCACTATCTGGTCCCCAAGCTAAAGAATGGAAAGCTGCTATGCAAGAAGAACTAGCGGCACTTGCAGAAATGAACACCTGGTCCCTCTCAGAACTCCCACAGGGATCCAAAGCAATAGGTACAAAGTGGGTCTTCGACATCAAGCAATCTGTTGATGGTGAAATTTTCAGATATAAAGCAAGGCTAGTAGCCAAGGGATATGCCCAACGCCCTGGCATGGACTATGATGAAGTGTTTGCCCCAGTTGCTAAGCATGCCACTATCCGCTATATCCTCTCCATGGCAGCAAACCCCAAGGCACACTTAGCACAACTAGATGTCTCCACTGCATTCCTCAATGGCATAGTTGAAGAAGAACTGTACTGCAGCCAACCACCTGGTTTTGAAAAAGATCACAGAGTCTGTCGCATGTGGAAATGCCTCTATGGCCTCAAGCAAGCATCCCGCCAATGGTACCTAAAAGTCAAGAAAGACATGACTGCTATTGGATTCAGAGAAGTTGATGTAGATCAAGGCCTGTTTGTGTTACCTGGACCTACCCACAGACCCCTCATATGGGTACTCCTGTGGGTTGATGACTTCCTGCTACTCTCATTTGACAAAGACATCCTCCACCAGTACAAGAAAACCATCATGCAGCTCTACAAGACTAAAGATCTAGGTGAACCATCTGTATTTGTTGGCTATGAAATCACCAGGAATATCTCAACTGTAACACTGCACATCTGCCAGTCCAGATTCATCCAGGATCTACTTCGAGCCCACAAAATGCTCCCTGAGCACAACAACACCAGGTTCCCTGTGCCCCTCCAGCCAGATGCACACCTGCCCTATGCTGACAAGGACACTCCAGCCACTGGCCATCCCCATGCCCAGATTGTAGGTTCTCTCAACTACCTTGCAGTCAACACCAGGCCTGACATTGCCCAAGCTGTCAACAGGTTGGCCAGGCACAGTGCACACCCCCTGCATGATCACATGGAAGCTGCCACTGGTATCCTCAAATACTTGTCTAACACCCCAGACCATGGCATCACCTACACCTACTCCAACAAGCCCCTCATTGGCTACTGTGATTCTGATCATGCTGCCTGCCCCATCACAAGGAATTCCACAACAGGGTTTGTCTTCCTCAACCAAGGGGGAGCAATCTCATGGGCATCCAAGATCCAAGCATCTGCAACAGCCCTGTCCACCACAGAAGCTGAGTTCATGGCAGCCACCTCTGCAGCCCAAGAGGGAATGTGGTTGAGAAAGCTACAACACTCTGCCACAGGAACTGTTCCTCCTGCCCTCACCATTAATGGTGACAACCAAGCTGCACTCAGTGCCTGGAACCAAGAGAAGCTGTCCTCCAGGCTGAAGCACATGGAGACCAGTTTCTACTTTCTCAAGGAACAGTCCAAGAAAGAAGGCATCAAGCTTAACTGGATCCCTACTGCTGCCAACATGTCTGACATGCTCACCAAGGCCCTTCCCAGGGCCAAGTTCTGTGACTTCAGAGAAAAGAATGGCTGCATTGGAAACACCTACAAGCACTAATCAAGCACCTTTGATCTGGCATCTTTCATATCCCTGATCAGGGGGAGTCACTGCTTTGCCACTTGATTAATTGACTAGAGCTTCTCCTTCTAGCCTTTAGTCTATGCTTGACCAGACCATCTTTCCTGGCAGCCATCAGCTGGAATCCAGTCCATGTTAAATTTATCCTGCCTTAGCTTCCCTCTATCCCAAAACAGGATTCCTCCCTCACACTGTACCTTCACATGTACATCTGAGTTCTCCTTCCCCTGTGACAACCTTTTCAAGCTTACCCTACGCTTCTCTTCAGTCACATAGTTACATAGTTCTTATATTTTACACTCTAGCTTCCCTTTTCTTTTATACCTCCTAATTCCAGGAATTCTTCTGAATGAAGAATGCCAGGAATTGGGGGGGATGTTACAGACCGGTTTTCCCGGTCCTGCTTGAGTGTCCTAGTGCGCCAGGCTTCCCGCCTGGCAGCTTCCGCTGCAGTGCCTCCGCCCGATAGGGCCTGCACCCAGCGGCGTCAGTACCCTAAGGTACTGCCGCCTTTCTCTTCTTATACCTGCTCTGTCGCCTGACATGGTATCTCGCATATGTAAGCATTACATTCCTTCAGTCCATTCCCTGTAAGTTATATCGCTTTTAAAGCTAAAAATACACACACACTGTCACTGGAAGCAGTCGGACAAGGTGACTTCTCACTGAATACACACACACTGTCATTGGAAGCAGTCGGACAAGGTGACTTCTCACTGAATACACACACACTGTCACTGTAAGCAGTCGGACAAGGTGACTTCTCGCTGCAAATCTGCCATCTCACCCTTGTTATTGAAAAGATTTGAACTCCAGGAAGTGGTGCCTGATAATTGTTACAAGGTTCAAAACGCCAGGTTTGGCTTCTAACCGTCTGCACATTGCAGCCAACAATTACCTCCCCGTGCGAGAACCACGGGAACCAGGGATTTCTAGCGGACATGTCGGGGTGCAGGTTCGAACCGGGGACTACTCCGGTTGTGGTGACCATGCTTACACGTACACAAGCCAAGCCAACTGCCCTTGGTTTTCACCCCCCAGGATGTGGGTCCCCGTACACAATACAGAGGCAATGGAGGGTTCAGAAATGAAGGCGGAGATAATTGTACATAACTGCCGGAAGACGGCGGGTGGTTTCTCGTGTCCGACTTTAGGGCGGTGTTGTTTCACTGCTAAGACATGAGCCCCTTGTAATCTTTCTTCTTTCATAACAACATGCGTATGAAGTTCATGTTGGAAAGGTAGGGCGTGCCATAACACGGCCGACATTTGACAGATACTTGGACTTGTATACATGGCACCCGCTTTTAAGGCTGCTCGCAGTCTTCGGCAGGAACATAATCAATTCAAAGCAACACATTATGATCTAAATTTGTTTCGACAGATACCCCAACTAACTTTTAAATACCCCAACTATCTTTTAAATACTCCCATTAGCAGATGATATACCTTCGCCACTATCTCACCTAAGATGGACCTTGCCATAAACCACCTTTACAAATAGCATAATCCATAAACAGCAAGCTTATTTGGCCAGCCCTGGACTGAAACAACATACAAACCACAATGGCCTGTCGAGGACAATGTAATGTAATGTTACAGTCTAGTAGGTACCGGTAGAGATTAGCGTAGCAACCAACTAGCCGTACCCATGCGGTTTGGTTGCAAGTGTACATGCAAGCTTATCAAGCGAAATGGCAGCAGCTGCAGCTTCCAAGGCATGGCAGGCTCGATCTGCAGCTTCATCATCGACATCCAAATGAGTCACCAGACGAATGCTACTTCCCCCCATGGAGCAGGCCTTCACCCCATGCTCACCGAGGATGGCAAGGAGTCGGTTGGGATCCACTGACTCTACGACGTAAAATATGACGATGTTGGACTCCACTGGCGCAATACTGGCCACGTACGGGAGGCCAGACAGTTTGTTGCTCAATTGAACAGCTCTGCGATGGTCGTCCTTCAGCCTGTACAGCCAGCAGGGGAGGATGACAGGGTTCTATAAATGGCCTATTTATAGTGTTTTACATAACAATATGGTTAGAGGGGGGGGGGGGGGGGGGGGGGGGGGGGCTTAGGAGCTTAGTGCTATTAGCGCTATTAGCACTAATTAGCGCTAAAATAAATCCCGTAATTATAGAGCTAACTCGAGGTGAAGAGAAGAGAAATAGCCCGTACTAGCCCGTAGTAGCCCGTACATAGCCCGTAGTAGCCCTACGTAGCTTGTCGTATGTACCCTACATAGCCCTGCGTACGTAGCCCTTTGTAGCCCGTCGTAAGTATCCTACGCAGCCTGACGTACGTAGCCCGTAGTAGCCCTATGTGGCCCGTCATACGTACCATACATTGTCATATTCTGTTATGTACTTCAAGACTTATTCTCCTCCAATGTAACGCATTGATAAAATAATACGGCAATCTCCTTTCGCTCCCGCAGTTATGAGCTACTTCATCATGAACTCATGACGGTCAGGTCATACACTATTGCCACACAGGTCAGTAGGATGCATAAAAACACTCTCCTACATACACACTTTTTCTGGGTTGTTTGGCTAAGCTTGGCTAAATTAGTTGTGCACTATTAGGGCTAATTTAGCTAATAGGTCTAGAGTTTGGAAAGACCCACCCAGGACTTTTGCCATGTTCTGTTATGTACTCAATACTTATTTTCCTCTAGTGAAATGCGTTGATATAATAATACGGCGATACGGCGATCTCCGTTTGCTCCCGCAGTCATGAGCTGCTTCACCTTGAACTCATCATGGTCAGATCATACAACATTGCCACAAAGGTCAGTAGGATGCCTATCAACACTCTCCTAGACTCATGGCACTTTTTCCGGGTTGTTTTGGCTAGATTGGCTAGATTAGGCTAAGTTTGGCTAAATTAATTGTGCACTATTAGGGCTAATTTAGCTAGTAGCCCTCTCAGGGCTAATTTGGTTCGCCGTTAGCCCTAAACTCTGAGACCTAAAAATGACACACACTCACAGCAATGCAACACACCCACCTGTCGATGTTATGCTCCAGGCCATAGAGCCCAGCGGCTGCAAGGAATCCTGCTTGGCGCATACCCCCCCCAAGTACCTTGCGGATCCTGAGAATAGTACAACATAGCAGTGTTATATTTCAGCGATTTTTTTTTCAAATCTGAAAGTGGGTTTTCCCTACCTTAATAGTTTAGGCCTCCTCCAGGGACAGCGCTTTAGTGCTTTCTATAGCTTTTTATAGCTTTTTATAGCTTTTTGTAGCTTTTCAGGGCAAAAACAATCCCTGTTATATTTACGTTTCGGTGCTTGGCCCCAGTGGAAGCAAACAGGCTGGTCTCCCAAGTTCACGTCTGGTAATAAGGCGTACTATGTATTCATATTTACGCAGGGGACCAGGGTACTTCCATTGACCAAATCGGCCAGCGCTTTAGCGCACTTGAAAGAAAAAAAACTGCGCTTTGTAGTGCAAAACGCGAAAAATTGCTTGCTGCGCCCACAAGGGGGTTGCAAAAAACTCTTTGCTCTGTGGATAAAAGTACCTGTTCCTAGAAGACATATTCCAAGTGTTATTTTGTGTGTGTGTTTCAGTACTATGTGGCTGGACTGCAATTAAATTGTGTAACACCATTTACAAGAGAGAGAGAGAGAGAGAGAGAGAGAGAGAGAGAGAGAGAGAGAGAGAGAGAGAGAGAGAGAGAGACAGAGAGAGAGAGGGGCTGGACTTACCTCTTTGCTCTGTGGATAAAAGCGCCTGTTCCTAGCAGCAAGGATCCCACTGGGCAGCCAAGACCTTTGCTCAAGCAGATGCTGATGGAATCGAACAGCGGTCCGAGATCCTTTGCTGAGTACGCCCCATCACTTGCAACAATCGCGTTGAAAACACGAGCCCCATCCAGGTGGATGGCAATTCCTTTCTGCCTGCAAAGCTGGAGACATGTGGGTGTAATGTGTAATGTATGTGTATGTGGGTGGTTATTCCTTGCTGCCTGCAAAGCTGGAGACATGTGTGTGTAATGTGTAATGTGTGGATGTGGCTATTCCTTGCTGCCTGCAAAGCTGGTGACATGTGTTTGGAATGTGTAATGTGTGCGTATGTGTGTAATGGATGTGTATGTGGGTGGTTATTCCTTGCTGCCTGCAAAGCTGGAGACATGTGGGTGTAAGGTGTATGTGTGTAATGTATGTGTGTAATGTATGTGTATGTGGATAGCAATTCCTTTCTGCCTGCAAAGCTGGAGACATGTGGGTGAAGGTGTATGTGTGGATGTGGGTGGCTATTCCTTTCTGCCTGCAAAGCTGGAGACATGTGGGTGTAAGGTGTATGTGTGTAATGTATGTGTATGTGGATAGCAATTCCTTTCTGCCTGCAAAGCTAGAGACATGTGGGTGTAAGGTGTATGTGTGGATGTGGGTGGCTATTCCTTTCTGCCTGCAAAGCTGGAGACATGTGGGTGTAATGTGTGTGTACATTTATGTGTGTAATGTATGTGTATGTGGGTGGTTATTCCTTGCTGCCTGCAAAGCTGAAGACGAGCAAGCAAAAAAGAGAGGGAGAGGTATTTAGCTGTACGTATGTTGTATGTATGTTACAGTCCAGGGGTAAACCAAATAGGCTGATGGGACTTGCCCAACCGTATAGGAAGGGCTTACAAAGAAAAAGCACTGATGAACTGACCCCAAACAATCGTTTAACCGACGGGGGCCCTGAGTTCGTGCTACAGTGATAATTTAATTCTACAATATTGGCATGAGTGTGTGTATGTGTGTGTGTGTGTGTGTGTGTGTGTGTGTGTAATCATGTGTGGTGCTGCCTGTGCTCATATCATCAAATCTCTTGTCTCATATCATCAAATCTCATATCATCAAATCCCTGAGTTTGTATGTTGGCCAAGGTCATTTGGCTAAGCTGGTTCACGGCAACTATTGAGTCCCACACCTGTAGCCATGGGGCAGCCGCTAAGCCCTCCTGGGGTTGAAGTTGCGCAATGTAGATGTACCTTTTAATTAATTCAATGCAATTCAGGGGATGAACTGGACAAACGTTTCGTACTTTGTCGAGAATTGTCGAGAATTCCAGGCCAAATTGTTGAGAATTCTCGGAGTTCCAGGCCAAAATTCTTGACGAAGTACGAGTTCTCGCGGAAACGGTTTGTCCAATTCATCCCCTGATTGCTATAAAGGCGCCTTGAGGCGCGTCCCGAATGAAATGATGAGAGATCTCAATTGAAAATTCGTCAATTGATTTTCATTGATTTTATCTAATGTTTTGATTTTTAATTCAATTTAATGTCATCAAATTGAATTGCGTTTACGTGAATTGAATGCAGTTAACTAATTTGAATTTTATGAATTTGAATTGGATTCAATTTATTGAGGTCGCGCGATATAGACCTTTTAAAGAGTATACTCCCACAGTCACGGTGACTACTGCTAGCTCCGTCTTTCGCTGTGGTGTCCTTAATTTCACGTCCTATGAGTGACTGCATTACACGGATGTAACAATTTCAATTTCAATACCCCCACAGTCCAGGGGTAGCCAGTTAGGCTCAAGGGACCAACCAACACTGCCTAGGTGACACCAACCACCAACTAACCACCAACCAACTACCAATTCCTGGGCACTCACCTCGCTTATCTCCTTCATCACTCCAAATGGGTAGCACAGCCCGCCTGCTTTGTTGGCGGTGTTTTCTAAGCACACAAGCTTGGTCGCTGGGTAATGTGGATCATCATCGTTGATACTAGCTTGGACCTGAAAGAGGGGTGCGTGGGGTGTGGGGTGTGTGTGGGGTGTGGGGTGGGGGGGTGGGCAGGGTAATGTGGATCATCATCGTTGATACTAGCTTGGACCTGAAAGAGGGGTGGGTGTGTGTGTGGGTGGGTTTGGGTGTGTGTGGTGTGTGTGTGTGGGGGGGGGGGGGGGGGGCAGGGTAATGTGGATCGTCATTGTTGATACTAGCTTGGACCTGAAATAGATGGTGGTGGTGGTGTGTGTGGGGGGGAGGCGGGTGGTGTGTGTTGGAGGGTGTAGGTTTGGAGGGTGTGTGGGGTGGGTGGGGTGGGTGGGGGTGGGTGGGGGAGGGTGATGTGTGTGTTTGGAGGAGTGGGAGAAGGGTAATGTGGATCATCATCGTTGGTACTAGCTTTTACCTAAACGGGGTGGTGGTGGTTGTGGTGTGTGGGGGAAGGTGTGTGTGGGGGGGTTGTGTGTGTGTGGGGGGGGGGGGGGGGGGGGGGGGGGGGGAGGGGAGGGGATGTGTGTCTGGAGGGGGTGGGGGTGGCGTGTGTGTGTGTGGGGGGCAGGTAACGTGGAAGGTCATCATTGAAACTGCCCCCCCCCCCCCCCCCCGCCATGAGCCACGCCACCTGTGCATCGACCCGCGACAGGCAACCACAGTCCTGCAGCCCCCCAAGCCACGCCACCTGTGCCTTAAACTGCGACATGCAACCACAGTCCCTGCCCCCCCCCCCCCCCCCCCCCCCCCCCCAGAGCCACGCCACCTGTGCCTTAAACTGCGACATGCAACCACAGTCCTGCCCCCTGCCCCCCCCCCCCCCCCCCCCCCCCCAGAGCCATGCCACCTGTGCCTTAAACTGCGACATGCAACCACAGTCCTGCCCCCCCCCCCCCCCCCAGAGCCACGCCACCTGTGCCTTAAACTGCGACATGCAACCACAGTCCTGCCCCCCCCCCCCCCCCCCCCCCCCCCCCAGAGCCACGCCACCTGTGCCTTAAACTGCGACATGCAACCACAGTCCTGCCCCCCCCCCCCCCCCCCCAGAGCCATGCCACCTGTGCCTTAAACTGCGACATGCAACCACAGTCCTGCCCCCCCCCCCCCCCCCCCCCCCCCCCCCAGAGCCATGCCACCTGTGCCTTAAACTGCGATATGCAACCACAGTCCTGCCCCCCCCCAGAGCCACGCCACCTGTGCCTTAAACTGCGACATGCAACCACAGTCCTGCCCCCCCATCCCCCCCCCCCCCCAGAGCCACGCCACATGTGCATGAACCTGCGACATGCAACCACAGTCCTGCCCCCCCCCCAAGCCCGAGAACCACAACTCAGGCGTGCCCCCCCCCCCCCCCCCACACACACACACAAACCCTCCCGAAGGGGGATGGTCACCGGTTATCTGACAACAAGAGCATAAGGTCACCATAATGACACACTAAATGTGTGGATGGATGGATGGATGGATGACCACAGCAAGAGCATGTGCGCATAATGCCACACTAAATGTATCGCCCAACTACATTGAGATGGGGAGGTCAATTTATCCCCCAACTAAATGTATGAGACGGGGAGGAGATACCTCGCATTGCATTTTCTTATTTTGCTCCACTACACACACACACACAAGCACACTTTCCTGACGCGCATCTCCCCCCCCCCCCCCCCCCCCCCCCCCCCCCCACACACACACACACACACACACAAGCACACTTTCCTGACGCTCATCTCACCCCCCATCCCCACAGCATGGACAACTTGTGTCGTACATAGTACCCCCCCCCCCCCCCCCCCCCCCCCCCCCCCACCACCACCACCACCACCACATTTTCTTATTTTGCTACCAGCTAGGGCCACTTCTGGATGAAAAAAAGCAAACCCACCTGAGATGCTTTAATTTGACCATGTTCACTTTTCAGCAGCTTTGCTTGGACACCTGCCAGGGGGTGGGGATGGTGTGTGGGTGTGGGTGGGTGGGGTGGGGGTGAGGGGTGGGGAGGGGTGTGAGGGTGGGTGGGTGGGGTGGGGGTGAGGGGTGGGGAGGGGTGTGAGGGTGCGTGTGGGTGGGGTGTGGGGATGGGTGTGTGGGGAGGGTGGGGAGGGGGGGTGGGGGTGAGGTGGGGGGTGTGAGTGGGGGTGAGGATGAGGGTGGGGGGTGGGGGTGGGGAGGATATATAGCTGCCAGAACTAGACAAGGGGTGGGGATGGGTTGGGTGTGGGTGAGGGGTAGGGGTGGGGAGGGGGGAGGAGGGGATGGGGAGGATAAATAGCTGCCAGAAGTAGCAGCCCCTCTAATAATAATAATAATAATAATAATATCTCCAATGGTGCCTAATCCCCAAAACGCCCTAATTCGGGACAAGAATGTGGGACAGAGCCGTACACACCCCAAAATGCTCGGAATCGAATTCTGAGTAGACAGCGTTTCTCGTCAGTGTTTCAGCTAGACGCGCAGCTATTTTTTTGTTCCGATGGGCATTCGGTCGCGAGCAGCCCAGGCCGGTAGGCAGTTTACGAGATGTACGAAATATTTTGGGACAAATTCAGTCCGCGTCAAATACGAGGTCGCGCAAGATATCGCGAATCAAGTTTCCGCGGGACGAAAGGCATATCTAGCCCCTACCGCAAGGTTGGAGGCTGCGCTTCAGCCTCAGCTTTTGAGTGAACTGCAATAGCAATTCCACCTGCCATTTCAGCCGATACCAGCGTTCCATCTACCAGTTCGGTCTATACCTGGGAAATTTCCAAATCAAAATCTAACTTCAGATGTGGATGTTTGATGAGAAAAGAAAAACAAGTATGTTTTTAGCAGGGGGCCATCAGGAAGTTTTTAAAACCTGCCTTACCCCCCCCCCCCCCCCCCCCCCCCCTCAAAGGCCCATATCTCCTTCAGGAATTATAATCAGGGGGTCAAAGTGTCAATAGTGCTCCTTTCGACGAGCTCTATCCATTTGCAGTCTTAAATTTGGATTTGATCAAAGTTTCACAACATGGTCAAGCAAACACCCTTTCTTAGTCCTGATTCTGAGCTGGGCTAGCTAGTGTTGGTGTTTGAGAATTTGAAGGTTGTGTTGAGCCTAAGTTGCATGCCTAAGTACTCTCCTCATACCCAAGAAGTTTGGGGATGAAATATCGAGTTTCTGTTTTGACTAAACTTTCACACTTGGTGTACTTAGAACCTCTGGAGGTCACTACTCGAGCACTACCACGACACATTGACTCAGTCTCGAAAACAAGCGCGGATTCGGAATGCTCTCGTCGAACCAGTTTCGTGAGTATGCTTAACTTCGTCAGATTCCGTCTGGTGAGGAAGTTACGAAGATATTTCTGAAACCGGCTCGACTTCTGTACTATCTGCAGGTGCCTTGACTTGGATCTAGAGGATCACGCCTCCAGATTTACTCGGAAATAAGCGTGGATTCGGATAGATCTCGTCGAGCTTGTGTCATAGGTCTGCTTAATCAGAGACCGAGTCCTGAGAAAAGTTGGCCTCTAACAGTTTTCACCAGAGGATATTTCTGAAAGCCGTCGGACCCCCCCCCCCCCCCCCCGACACATTTTTCGAGTTTTTCGATGGTTTCGGGGCTCACGACCCCTTTAGCCCCGGATTTCAACGTGCGGTACACGAGCAACTTCCTGAGGGCCCCCCGGTTTTTAGGATATTTAAAATTGGGATTTGAAATTTCAAAAAATTGCGAAAAGTTATTCTGTTCCCTTGGCTGAAAAGACGAAGACACAAAACGATGCAGTTGCCGCTGTGCAGCTTGTAACTTAATTAGGGACTCCCAAATTGGCAAAAAATGTGCAAATTCTGAGTGATTTTTGGCTTTGTACAGCCCATACTGCCTGCACAGTATCTTCCATAACCTGTTGAGGCAATGACTTGAAAGGGAAGATGTGAAAAGCAGGCCTACCTAATTCAATTAAAAAAAAAAAAATTGACTGCGTTTGGCTCCGTCCCACATTTGTGTACAATCTGTCCTGAATTAGGGAACCCCATAGTGAAAAAAATAAAAGGTTTTACTTCATCTGGTTTACAAACCCTGAGCATACCCAAATCCAAGTATTTATATGTTGAGCTGATGTGGTTAAGCAACTCTGTGGCATTTTTTGTTTTCACTGGACTGGAGTCCATGGTCAAAACCGTCTGCCCCGAAAGGCCAATAATTAGGCACGTATGGAGATAACTGATCTGATAATAATATAATAATAATAACTGATATAATAACAATATGATAATAACTGATATAATAAGCTCACCACTGTTGAAACTGATTCCTCCGCCCTCATAGATATATATGTGAGACAAGTCAGAACAGAGCAACTCATCCCCTGGGTTGGTGTGGCACTTGATGGCTATCTGCAAATGTCAAAATATGTGGGACAAGTCAGAACAGAGCAATATGTGAGACCAGTCCCCCAATATGTGGGACAAGTCAGAACAGAGCAATATGTGAGACCAGTCCCCCAATATGTGGGACAAGTCAGAACAGAGCAATATGTGAGACCAGTCCCCAAATTTGTGGGACAAGTCAGAACAGAGCAATATGTGAGACCAGTCCCCAAATTTGTGGGACAAGTCAGAACAGACCAATATGTGGGACAAGTCAGAACAGAGCAACTCATCCCCTGGGTTGGTGTGGCACATGATTGCTATCTGCAAATACTAATAGCAGGCATCGGGGCAGGGATTATATTATGAGTTTTTCTTAGCAGTTACGGCGGTAGAGAACGGGCTACTACTTTACTTCTCTCCTGGTTTGGTGTGGCACTTGATTGCTTTCTGCAAATACCCGAATGAAAAATGTTTTTGGGTACGATTACAACTCTTTTTTTACCCAAAATAAAGTTGGACAGGAAGTTTGAGGGGTCCAAAGTGTTTTAGATCCAAAGCGGCCCAAATCTTAACTTTGCGATGAATCATATTTGGGCAACCCCATAAAAGATGGAAGAGCATAAATGGATAGGGCAAGAAAATATATTTTTAAAGACCCCTATTCGAGGTGGGGTAGGGTGGGGAAAAGGGGTTTCTAGGAGGAGGAGGGGGGGGGGGGGGGGGGGGGGTGAACAATTGTTTTCAACTTTATTTCCCCCCTCCTTTTGTTTAAAACTTCCACAATTCCAACACCCATTTGAATCGGACACAGTTTTAAACATGCGGTCCAAAATCTGTCTTCCTGTATATATATATATATATTCAGAGCACTGTAGCTATATCAAGAAACTCAACATCATGAACATAATATCACTCCTTGACACACATCCTCTAGGACCACTGTTTTTCTTTTGTGCGACGCGTGGACATTCCATAGCAGCATAGCGACGCCCGGGTCCGGCTAAACTAGTCAGAAATGCCCCCACATCGCCTGGGGTTGCACTGAGTCGCTCAATTTGCGACGCGTTGGATGAAAAAAGTATTGACAACGCCTGGTAGGGCGTGGTATTAAGGTATTTACCCCTTTTTCAGCGGTAAACTAGTCAGAAATGCCCCCCCCCCCCCCCCCCCCCCCCCCAAGCCCCTGGTCTCCATGCTTTGCGCTCCGCGGGGCTCGGGGGGCTGCACGTCGTACTGGGGTCGCACTGAGTCGCTCAATCTGCGACGCATTGCAAAAGAAAATGTGTCTAGGACTGATGATTGCAGTACTAAACACCTCGGAACAGAAGAAGAGTACACGTAGCCAATGGTGTACTCCAGTACTGGCACTACATATTGTACCCAATTCAAAATATATGACAGCCTCCCCAAAACCACTCCCCACTCCCCAGCTTCCCATATCTTCTTTCCTGCACCCCAATCCTTTAACACTGACCTGCCCGCTCACCCATGTCCTCACCCACGTTACCCAATCGCCAGTTCCCAAGCCCCAGCCCCCAGCCTCTGACCCCCAGCCCCCAACCTTCAGCCCCCAGCCTCAACCCCCAGCCCCCAACATTCAGCCCCCAGCCTCAACCCCCAGCCCCCAGCCTCAACCCCCAGCCCCAACCTTCAGCCCCCAGCCTCAACCCCCAGCCCCCAACCTTCAGCCCCCAGCCTCAACCCCCAGCGCCCAACCCCCAGCCTCTAACCTTAAGCCCCCAGCCTCCAACCTCCAGCCCCAACCCCCCAGCCCCTAACCTTCAGCCCCCAGCCTCAACCCCCAGCCCCCAACCTTCAACCCCCAGCCTCAAACCCCCAGCCCCCAACCTTCAGCCCCCAGCCTCACCCCCCAGCCCCCAACCTTCAGCCCCCAGCCTCAACCCCCAGCCCCCAGCCTCAACCCCCCAGCCTCAACCCCCAGCCCCCAAGCTTCAGCCCCCAGGCTCAGCCCCCAGCCCCCAACCTTCAGCCCCCAGCCTCAACCCCAGCCTCAACCCCCAGCGCCCAACCCCCAGCCTCTGACCTTAAGGCCCCCGCCCAGCCGCCTCCAACCAACCTCCACCCCAACCCCCAGGCCCCCAACCTTCACCCCCCATACCTCAACTCCCATCCCCCATCCCTAACCCCCACCCCCGCCCCAGCCTCACCCCCCCCCAACCTTCACCCCCCAGCCTCAACCCCAGCCCCCCCAACCCCCAGCCGCCCCCAGACCTTCAGCGCCCCCACCTCGACCCCACACCCCAACCTTCAGCCCCACCTCAACCCCCAGCCCCCCACCTTCAGCCCCAGCCTCAACCCACAGCCCCAGCCCTCACCCCCAGCCCAGCGTCCCAAACCCCAGCCTCTAACCTTAGCCCCAAGCCTCCAACCCCTCCACCCCACCCCCCACCCCTAACCTCTCCCCACAGCCTCCAACCCCAGACCCCGACCCTGAAGCGCCCAGCCTCCAGCCCAACCTCCAACCCCCCCAAAACCCGACCCCCAGCCTCGAACCTTCACAGCCCCCAGCCTCCAACCAACCTCCGCCCCGCTTTGAGCCCCCAGCCTCCAGCCCAAGCCTCCAACCCCCAACACCGACCCCCATCCGTCTTAACCCCTTCGTCCCCCATCCTCCACCTCCAGCCCCCGACTTTGAGCCCCCAGCTCCAGCCCCAGAGCCTCCAACCCCCAAACCCGACCCCCAGCCTCTAACCTTCACCCCCTCCGCCAACCTCCATCCCCCCTACTTTGAGCCCCGCCTCCAGCCCAAGCCTCCAGCCTCCCAGCCCTAACCTTCAGCCCCCAGCCTCCAACCTCCAGCCCCCGACTTTGAGCCCCCCAGCCTCCAGCCCCCAGCATCCGCCCCCCAAAAAAACCCGACCCCCAGCCTCTAAACCTTCATCAGCCTTCAGCCCCCAGCCTCAACCTCCAGCCCCCGACTTTGAGGCCCCCAAGCCTTCCAGCCCCAGCCTCCAACCCCCAAAAACAACCCGAAAACCCACACCCAAGCCTCTAAACCTTAGCCCCCATCCTCCAACCTCCAGCCCCCCGACTTTGAGCCCCCAGCCTCCAGCCCCCAGCCTCCAACCCCCAAACCCGACCCCCCAGCCTCTAACCTTCAGCCCCCAGCCTCCAACCTCCAGCCCCTGACTTTGAGCCCCCAGCCTCCAGCCCCAAGCCTCCAACCCCAAAACCCGACCCCCCAGCCTCTAACCTTCAGCCCCAGCCTCCAACCTCCAGCCCCCGACTTTGAGCCCCCAGCCTCCAGCCCCCAGCCTCCAACCCCCAAACCCGACCCCCAGCCTCTAACCTTCAGCCCCCAGCCTCCAACCTCCAGCCCCCGACTTTGAGCTCCCAGCCTCCAGCCCCAAGCCTCCAACCCCCAAAACCCGACCCCAGCCTCTAACCTTCAGCCCCCAGCCCCCAGCCTCCAGCCCCAAGCCTCCAACCCCCAAAACCCGACCCCCAGCCTCTAACCTTCAGCCCCCAGCCTCCAACCTCCAGCCCCTGACTTTGAGCCCCCCAGCCTCCAGCCCCAAGCCTCCAACCCCCCAAAACCCGACCCCCAGCCTCTAACCTTCAGCCCCCAGCCTCCAACCTCCAGCCCCAACCCCCCAGCCCCAGCCCCCAACCTTCAGCCCCCAGCCCTCACCTGATTTGTCATAGTTCCAGATGGACAGAAAAGGGCGGCTTCCTTGCCAAACATCTCTGCAGCTACCTCCTGAAAAAGTGGAGCAGTGCAGGGCAGAAACAAAGGTTTTTTAACGATGTGACTTTAGTGCAGGGCTTTTCTTTTTTTCGGCTTTTGTTTTCAGCTTTTCTTTGCAGCTTCTAGGCGGCTTCCTTGCCAAACATCTTTTTAGCTACCTCCTGAAAAGTGGAGAATTGCAGGGCAGTGACGTAGGTTTTGATACGATGTGGCTCAGGTGCAGGGCTTTTGTTTTTTCCGGCTTTTCTTTTCAGCTTTTCTTAGCAGCTTCTAGGCGGCTTCCTTGCCAAACATCTCTGCAGCTACCTCCTGAAAAGGGGGGGCAGTGCAGGGCAGTGACGTAGGTTTTGATACGATGTGGCTCAGGTCAGGGCTTTTGTTTTTTCCGGCTTTTCTTTTCAGCTTTTCTTAGCAGCTTCTAGGCGGCTTCCTTGCCAAACATCTCTGCAGCTACCTCCTGAAAAAGGGGGGCAGTGCAGGGCAGTGACGTAGGTTTTGATACGATGTGGCTCTGGTGCAGTGTTTTTCTTTTCTTGTGTTTCTTAGCAGCTTCTAGACGGCTTCCTTGCCAAACATCTCCGCGGCTACCTTGTAAAATAGCCGGGCAATTACGAAGGTTTTCATAGGATGGTACTCAGGTGCATGGCTTTTCGTTTCGGCTTTTCTTAGCAGCTTCTAGGCAGCTTCCTTGCCAAACATCTCTGCGGCTACCTGCTGAAAAAGGGGGGCAGTGCAGGGCAGTGACGTAGGTTTTGATACGATGTGGCTCAGGTGCAGGACTTTTTTTCCCAGCTTTTCTTATCAGCTTCTAGGCGGCTTCCTTGCAAAACATCACTGCAGCTACCTCCTGAAATAGCGGGGCAGTTACGTAGGTTTTCATAGGATGGTACTCAGCTGCAGGGCTTTTTGTTTCGGCTTTTCTCAGCAGCTTCCAGGCAGCTCCCCGAGCCAGCTACTGAGCTAAACCCAAATATTTCAGCAGTTCTGGACAGCCGATTATGCCTGCTTCATAGTGCACTGGGACGCTAGAGGTTTGGCTGAATAGCTAGTCAGGGGAGCTGCCGAGAAGCTGCTGCTGGTAGCTGAAAAGAAAAGCATTGCTCTGATGTCTCCATCAGATATGCATAGGGAACGGGAACTAATATTAGTGTTTTAAACAGGGGGGGGGGTGCAAAAACAAAAGTGTTAGACCCCATCACAAAAAAGTGCTGAGGCACCCTTCTGCAGACCCCCCCCCCGGCTCCGAAACCCACTGCACAGCAACTGTCTCACCCACCACTTAGTGTTATGGTGTCTAATTAGGCTCATTTTACAGGGTTGTCAAAGGCCTATCCATTGAGGTTGGTCTCGAGACCATTGGGAATGTTTGAAGCATAGAAAATTATCATCACCAAAGTTACATTGTTTGGTGGGGCTTGGGG
Organism: Chlamydomonas sp. ICE-L; assembly: GCA_013435795.1. Classification (NCBI taxonomy): domain Eukaryota; kingdom Viridiplantae; phylum Chlorophyta; class Chlorophyceae; order Chlamydomonadales; family Chlamydomonadaceae; genus Chlamydomonas; species Chlamydomonas sp. ICE-L. The sequence continues at coordinate 17,416,153 of JACBWV010000610.1, read as the reverse complement.
ACAGGTTCCCTTGGCCCCTAATGTTCCCACCTTCAATACTCTTCAACTATCAGGTATTAAATAATCAGGTCTTCGATCCAAGCTTCAATCAGGCATTAAATAAGCAGGTCATCAATCTAAGCTTCAATCGGGCATTAAATAATTGTTTACCGCACTTGTCGCAGGGAGTGCCCTTTGATTGTCGGTCCATCGAATAACATCAACTAGCGCTAGTCACCAGAACGAAAACAGACACACAGTGACGGGAAGGGAAAAAGAAGAATGAGGTCTCGATCTGTACGTCGTTGTACACGTGTTGCTTAGGGCGTTGTGTGTGTGTGTGTGTGTGAGAGAGAGAGAGAGAGAGAGAGAGAGAGAGAGAGAGAGAGAGAGAGAGACCCTAGACCCCCCCCCCCCCCTCTGCCTTGGGCATAATATGTGGTGGATCCCTACCCTAATAGCATAAATGGACTGGTATTTAGTAGAGGAACACTTGGGGAACTCCCTAGTTCCACTCCCATGTCATTCTGAGGGCTGTAAAAAAAGTGCCTGAAAGTACCTAATTTTTTGAAAATGTCAGATTCCCCCCCCCCCCCCCCCCCCCCCCCCGCGGCCCCAACCTTTGGAGGACCAGCACTTGTTTTCTACTGGGCCAAATTAAGAAATAAGACCGGATTCTTCATCGTCTCAATGATATCTACAATGTTTGATGATGGGGTCATTTTGGTTTGAAGTTGCCCCCCCCCCTTGGTTTTAAAAACTAGTATTAACTAATATTATTATAGTGTCATAGTAATATTAGCTTTTCAAATAAATTTGAAATTCTGGTGAGACAGAATTGTTTAATATTATTTATTCACTAATATTATATAACATAGCCAACCCCTAGATATGTATTGATATTGCCTGCTCCAGGACCATTGTTTCGTTTTTGAGCTACGCGTAGCAGCTTCTAGGCAGCTCCTTTCACCCCCCCTTGGGCCAAACATGGCTACCTAGTGCATCTGAAAGCGGGCATGACAGGCATTCCAATGCAGCTGTAAGGTTTGGGCTTAAGTCAGTTGCTGGCTAATGGATCTTGGTGGAAGCTGCTACACGTAGCCCAAAAATGAAACAATGTATGTGTTGATATTGCTTGCACCAGAACCGGTTTCCAGATCCAGCTTGATCCTTAGAGAAAACCCGAGAAGAAAATAAGTTGTCTATCTCCCCCCCCCCCCACACACACACCCCCCACACACACACCCCACACACACCACCGATCCCCCCCCCCACACCACCACCCACCCACACAACCCATCCCCACCCCCTCAATCTTCTCTAACGTTTCACTTTCCCCATGGGATTCGTCTAGCCTTCCCAACATGCTCAGGGCAAGAATGGATAGCACAACATCTGTATGGCGCACTGTACCGTACTGTATTGTATTGCCCCCAACCATATCAAGTGCCCATCATCATAAATTGGATATGAGTACCACTAGCAGAAAGCTTTAAGATTAGGTTTCAAAATGACCTGGAGTTTGTTGACTGTAGGGTAAACAAACACAGACCTTCCGCTACCAGCAGCAGCTTCCAGGCAGCTTCCCTAGCTAGCTACTAAGCCAAACCTCTCGTTTCCTAGTGCACTATGAAGCAGGCATAATCAGCTGTCCAGAACTGCTGACATATTTGGGTTTAGCTCAGTGGCTGGCTCAGGGAGCTGTCTAGAAGCTGCTAAGAACAGCCAAAAAGTAAAGCCCTGGCAGGGTCGACACTCGAAGATTAGATATAAAATTACCTGGAGCTTGTTGACTGTAGGGTCATCATTCCAGACATCATCCCCCACCTGCAAACAGATCCATACATGACGAGGTTAGTTCATCTGCAACCCCATTGTAGTTGAGCAGATGTAAATATGGTCTCCACATCCCATTGTGGTTAACTGTAGGGTCATCATTCCAGACATCATCCCCCACCTGCAAACAGATCCATACATGACGAGATTAGATAATCTGCAACCCCATTGTGGTTGAGCGGGTGTACATATGGTCTCCACATACTTGACGGGGCTAGCTCATCTCCAACCCCATTGTGGTTGAGCGGGTAAACGTATGGTTTCCACATACTTGACGGGGATAGTTCATCTCCAACCCCATAGTGTACATATGTGAGTATGTATGTTATGGTCCAGGGGTAGGCCAAATAACATCTGGGTGTATACATGTTATTGGGCCTTCCCCTGGGATGTGCAGACCATATGTACACAACCACAACAATGTACAGGGGTAGGCCAAATAACTAGGGGTCGGCTATGTTATATAATATTAGTGAATACATAATATTAAATACTATTAAATAAACGAGCCGTCTCAACAGAATTTCGAATTTATTTAAAAAACTAATATAATTGTGACACTATAATAATATTAGTTAATATTAGTTTTTCAAATACTAATATAAGTTGCCATTCCCAACAAATAACCCACATGTTGTGGCTGTGTATGTATGGTCTCCGCATCCCAGTGAGTGAGGAGGTGAGTATTGACTGTACGTACTCACATCTCATAGGAGGGGCACTAGGATGTGTACAATCAATACTCACACCCATAGGAGGGGCAGTATGAAATGTACAATCAATATTCACACCCCATAGGAGGGGCACTTCGAAATGTACAATCAAGATTCACACCCCATAGGAGGGGCACTTCGAAATGTACAATCAAGATTCACACCCCATAGGAGGGGCACTACAAAATGTACAATCAATATTCACACCCCATAGGAGGGGCACTACAAAATGTACAATCAATATTCACACCCCATAGGAGGGCCCCTACGAAACGTACAATCAACACTCACACCCCAAAGGAGGGGCACTACGAAATGTGCAATCAATTATCACATCCCAGTCATGGGTCTGAATCGGCTTTGTGTGCTCCCTGGTTTCTGTGGGTACAGCACAGGGGACCTTAACAGTTGGAGGGCCGCAAGCAGCCCAGAGTTGGCTGAAAAAACATGTATCTTCAATGTATATCCAAACCATGTGTATTCAATGTATATTCAAACCATGTGTATTCAATGTATATTCAAACCATGTGTATTCAATTCATATTCAATGTATATTCAAACCATGTGTATTCAATTAATATTCAATGTATATTCAAACCATGTGTATTCAATTAATATTCAATGTATATTCAAACCATGTGTATTCAATTTATATTCAATGTATATTCAAACCATGTGTATTCAATTTATATTCAATGTATATTCAAACCATGTGTATTCAATTTAAATTCAATGTATATTCAAACCATGTGTATTCAATTTATATTCAATGTATATTCAAACCATGTGTATTCAATTTAATTCAATTCTTCTGACAGGGTAGACAACGAAGCTGGCAAACATATGAAGCTGGCAAACATATGAAGCTGTTTCATGCATAGTTTTCTTTTCAGTTACAAGCAGCAGCTTCTAGGCAGCTCCCTGAGCCAGCCACTGGGGTAGGCCCCAAGATTTCGACAGTTCTGGACAGTGGATTCTGTGTGCTTCCCGACACATTAGGTTGCATTAGCTTTGGCTGAATAGCCAGTATGGGGAGCTGCCTAAAAGCTGGTGCTTTGAGCTGAAAATAAAAACACTAGTTTCGAACAGACATCATATTGGTGAAACCTGCTCTGCTTAAAAGGTGGTGAAGGAGCTCGCCTGTGCAATCCTAGGTTGTGACTGCAAGTGCTGATGTATCTTGTTTGGGGAAAGTCAGATCAAGAAAAATGCTTAGCGATCCATGTCAACAAAAATGTAGTGAATATAAGTATATAAGTATATATATATACCTCCTTATTCCTGCGTCCTCTTCAGTCACTTTTAGTCTCTTTTACCCCTAACGCTACCACTTCCTTCCGCCCCCCATGGCCTCCTCCCACAGTGGTGTTGTCCAAGGACCCCCTACGAATAGCTTCCTTAAACCACGCCGCTTAGCGTTCTGTTTTCTTTTCCCAATTTCACCAACTACTGTCGATAGGTGCTACTTGCTTCTTGTGTGTGTGGTTACGGCTAGAAACGGGAATTAAGGCGGTACTGGGCAGTACTATGACTAGGCCATCGGGTAAGACAGCTGCGACTGGTACCTAGTACAATGATTTCTGTGTCAGTAACCAGATTTTAAAATGACGTAGTCAAGAATGACAAACTGACTGAGAAACTGTGAAGGATTTAAAAAAGGAGCTGCATGCTCCTGCTATCTACCCATGATGCAATATGGCTTACACAGGCCAGTCTGTGATAAGACGATTCGTTACAATAAGGCGCAAGTGTCCGCCTTTATACTCATGCCTGAGACCTAGCTACAAGGGTACAAGATCTAGGCATGCGTTCAGCACGCGCCCAGTGGCGTGGTCCGGTAGTCACCGGACCGTCAGTAGGCATTCATGTGAGCTTAGTAACGCGTCATGCTATTGCCATAAGGCACAGGGGAACCCTCATATGGTTAAAACTGGGCAGTTGGCAGGTTGTGCTGCTGTCCTGTCTCATAGTTTTTTTCAGTTCTGAAACATACTCCTGTCAGTCCTAGGAAAACCCTTGTCCACGCAAGTATTCTCGATCGCCATGCATGACAGAGATACCGCCCCCATTCGAATAAAATTGTCGTCCTTCTATCACCTCGGCAGTCATCATCGCCTGCAGCATCGCAGGACATGGTTTGGTGACGGTGTCGCTGCGGAGATCTACCGTGCGGGTCGTCTCCTGCCAGGACATTTTCTCGAACAGCCGGAGAGGGCAGCTGAGAGCTATAACTGGAAGAGTACAAGAGGTGGGTCGAAATTGAAGAAAATGAACGGAACAGTGATTTCTAAATGGTTCAACTTCAGATATGTCAGGCTACTACTAGGATTAATCACGCATATATAAACCCTGGAAGAAACACGACCCCAGAGAGAAAGCGGTAGGCGAGAATAGCTGACGTTTGGTTAGTCAAGTCATTGTTATATATGCGTACAAGCTAAAGCGTTGTGGAGTGTGGATTTTGACCACGATACCACATGGACCCGCCCCCCTCACCTGACCCGCCCCCAGCCCCCAGCCCCCACCCCGCCCCGCCCCGCCCCGCCCCGCCCCCCCCACCACCATCCACCACTCACCCGGCCTCACCCAGGGCCGCCCGCGCCCGGGGCCCTCTCCTGACTGGAGTGCCATGTCGACAGAGCGTACCGCGTACCTTTTTCCGTTGAGGTGGGTATTCCGGTGTTTCCTGAATTTCCAATTTCCATTTAACCGATGCAGATTCCCCAGGCGGCAACAACCTACAGCTCGCAGTAGGCCCACTGCCTGCTTTCTTGATTTGCTAAGCGCTATCAAGCTAAGAAACTTGTATCGAAACCAGCCAGATGGGATTCGAGCGCGGCGGTGGCCGAGGTGGTGACAGGCAAGTTTCCTTTTGCTGATGCTCTGAATCGATCCGATTTCTTATTGACGGCTGTTCTGACTTTTGATTTCCGTCTGGGTTTGTAGGGGTGGCCGAGGCGGGGGCGGCTTCGGAGGACGAGGAGGTGTTGAAAAGTTTGGAGGAGGCAGGGGAGGCAGGGGAGGTGGACGCGATGGTGGCCGGGGCGGCTTCGGAGGTCGCGGAGCCCCTAGGGGTGGAGGTCGCGGAGCCCCTAGGGGTGGAGGACGAGGCGGCCGGGGTGGAGGACGGGGTGCTGGAGGAGGTGCCAAGACGATCATTGAGGCCCATCGTCATGAGGGAGTCTTCATTGCTCGCGGAAAGGAGGATGCCCTTGTTACCAGGAACATGGCCCCTGGCGTTAGCGTGTACGGCGAGAAGCGAATCTCTGTCGATGGACCTAACGAGGGAGAGAAACTTGAGTACCGCGTCTGGAACCCTTTCCGCTCGAAGTTGGCCGCCTCTGTGCTGGCTGGCGTTGACAACATTCATGTGAAGCCTGGAGCTAAGGTGTTGTACTTGGGTGCTGCATCAGGCACTTCAGTGTCCCACTGCAGGTAAGGGGTCAATGTTGTTATGATGTCATTGCTTGTGTGCATGTGTAGCTCTTCAACGAATCCCTGATAAGTGATGTCACCATATGCCTGCTTGTTAATGACCTGGGACCATTACCTCCCTAAGCACTTCTATGAACTAACTGGCATGAGTTCCATGGAGACCTCGTGATATATGCTCCTCATTATCATAGTTTCTTCTCAAGTTATAAGGATTGATCCCTTAGAGCTACCGTGGACTGTACTGAAGCAGGATATTAAACGAACTCACGAACATCACACTTGTTGTATCGCAGTGACATTGTTGGACCTGAGGGTGCCGTCTATGCTGTGGAGTTCTCCCACAGGTAAGTTGGTTATGGTTTGCGTTCCTATGGGATTGGGCCTTACATGGCACATCATTTGTTGTGGACTTCCCAGCTAGGGCTGAGCCTTCTTGATTTGTCCTCTTTCCTCATCCTCATGGGTAGGAATATGGTTGGTATTCAGAAGGAAGCCAAAAGACCTGACATGGCAACAGCTTGCTGTTAGAATTTGCATCAACAATATCGAGGGGCTGTCCTGCCTTGGGGGATGTTCGAGAATCCAGGATAATATGTTTGCTATAAGCAGTGTAAAGGCCACGATGTGCATGTTGCTTTAACGCTTTCAATCTCCCTCTGATGCTTTCAATGCCGCCCTATGATGCTTTCATTGTCCCACTGACTCATGGTCTCCACCCTGCTATGTAGGTCTGGCCGCGACTTGGTTAACATGGCAAAGCAGCGCCCCAACATCATCCCCATTATCGAGGATGCCCGCCACCCCCAGAAATACCGTATGCTGGTCCCCATGGTTGACGTTGTGTTCGCGGACGTTGCCCAGCCCGACCAGGCCCGTATTGTTGGCCTCAACGCCCAGTACTTCCTCAAGAATGGAGGTCACTTTGTTATCTCTATCAAGGCTAGCTGCATCGACTCAACAGCACCCCCCGAGGCTGTGTTCGCCCGTGAGGTCAAGAAGTTGCAGGAGGCACAATTGAAGCCCAAGGAGCAAGTAACCCTAGAGCCCTATGAGCGTGACCACGCAGTTGTCGTGGGCGTGTACAGGGCCCCTTCCAAGAAGAAGGATTAGATTTGTTGTGGAAGTGTGATAGAGCTTCTGGACAGCCATCTCTTCACATCGCTATAGAGAACAGTTTTGGTTATTGATGCAACCTGTTATGGCTATCATTCCTTTAGAGCTAGATGAACATCAGCAATCCTGAAATAGGGGCGGCCGTCGCAATGGAAAGGGCCTGATGTAGACTGAGTTAGAATTATATAGTACAGCAACGGACATGCTATTGCCCGTTAGATTGCAAGATCGGGTCAGGTCCCTATCTATCCCCGCCTCTACATCCTTAGGATTATTTCCCCCGTACAGTCGAGTGCAGTTCACCATTTCTGGCACACTAACGCCAAGTGGATGTTGCCCCCCGTGCGCATCCACACATTTCAGTTCCCCTGGGCTGTTCATTTTCAGACCCTGAACACTTAATTGCACTTGCTGGTTATGTGGACTACAAATCTTAAGTTGTATTTCCCAATCTGACACCACGCTTTCCCCCACATGAGACGGGTGTCAGCATGAAGTTCCCCACTTAAGAATCGTGGTCTGCAGGTTACCACACACATTGACCTTGGACCATCCCACCAGCCTTGGTGTTGAACTTACCCTGGCATGCCTTAAACCTGGGCCTGACTACATACCTGTTGATATCAACTTTTTGACTTCATGGCCACTTATTCGGATAAAGTAGGCAAGTCCTATGCAGCCTTGTGGCTTGCACTAGAGTTTAATGTAAGAAAAATCTCTAGCAAAACGATGCATGTTCACATATCCAAGTTTTAATGCGCTGTTTACTAAAACTTTATTACATGGCCCCAGCCAGCAATTTTGTTGCCCGTGTTATTGGCAGGAAAATTAATTACCAGGAAATGTAATTGAAAATTAGTACGGGCTGCCTCAGGATGCGAGAGTGAGGGAACCCCCCTGTTCCCATGCATTTGCACGTACTGGAAATGGTCAGGAAAGTGTATTGCTCTATTAATATGTTATACCGGTATTAAGAAGCATTGTTACAATGTTGTCCTGCACCTTCCGATTCTACAACCCCCTTCTTAGAGCCATAGGAGGATAAACCCGGTGGTCCCACGAACTACAAGCAGATTAGTTGATGAGTAGTGCCCTAGATAGTTCCTCTCTTTAGTCTCATAAAACAAAATTGTCTTGTGATAAATATACATTTACATCCTTCCTCTGTTTTGTAATTTGTATACCTGCCTGCTAGCGGATGGGGAGGAACGACAAAGGTGGCCAGAAGCTGCGATAGCATAGAACAGGGAAGCAGAGAATACAGACGGTGGTGACCTGGTGGTGACTAGAGGAAAAGTCGGTGCTAAAGTTGCACCTTCAACCTCGCCGTTGAAGTCGTCTCAACTTGTTTCCGCTTGTCCTTGTGAGACAACACCGGTAAGTGGATTATGGACTATTTTTGACACGCCGCTGTAGTCGAGGAGTCGAGGTAATCCTCGATATTATCATGATAGAGTTTTCCAACCAATTCGCCCCAGTCGTCGCAGGTGAGGCAGGGACTGTTTGAAGGTGGGGATTAAAACGGTTTTACCGGAATTGGGCACCACACCACCCTCGTGACGACCGGCTGTAGGCTCTAGCATGGTGCGGGTAATTCGAGCTTGATACACGCTTCGAGGCAAAACGCATCTGTTAACCTGCATCTTATGAACCTTTGGACGTGCCTTCAAGCGACCCACGTTTCGTAGCTGTCCGCCTAGATTCCTTATATAACACCGAACGACGCTATGGCTAGACACAACCAGAAAAGTGATTGCGATTATTTAGTTAAGCTCCTGCTGATTGGGGATAGCGGTGAGTAATGCTGTGCGACACTCTCAACGCGACTTATAGCTTGGGGCCCTCGCAGATCGCCTCTTCGCGAGTGAAGCCCTGCCTTTTCTCAACTCGGGATCCTCTCCATTGTGCAGGCGTCGGTAAAAGTTGCCTCTTGCTTCGATATTCAGACGACTCCTTCACTTCTAACTTCATCACCACCATCGGGTAAGAGCAAGATGCAAATATTGCTCCAGTTAGCTACTCAAGCTTCTGAAGTCAAACATGTGCCTGGCGTCATTTGGCTGCAACCCAGGGACTGAACTTGTAGTCACCACCTTGAACATGAGTATGGAGACATTAGCCTTGACTCCATTCTGACTTTGCCTGGGTAGAGAACAACCCACATGCTGAAACTGTTTGACTGGGAGCTCTCTAGGGCATACTTAAAAGCGTGGGAGATCAAGCGTTTGCTTGGTGTCATGTGGCTACAACCTAAGGGCTCTACCTGTTGTTTCCCCCCTAACACAGCATTTAGCTGCCATGGCCCTTGTCTCTATTCTGAGTTACCTGGGTGGGGAACCGCTCACATGTGCGAACTTCCAATCAGGCTGCACTGGTGAGCCTTGCCATGCAATGGGAGCTCTTGTCGGCCATGTGCAGTAATCATACAAATCACCTCTGTATGTTGTTACAGTCTAGGGGTAGCCAAATAGGGTAAAGAGACTTGCCCAACCATGGTATAAGGAAGGGCTAAAACGAAAAAAACTGAACCCCAAACAATCGTTTTGCTGACGGGGGCCCTGATTTTGTTCTACAGCAGTCTACAGTGATAAATTAATTTTACAATTACCTGTTTTAATTGGTTATGTGTGGTAAGGTGTTGCAGGTAGTGATGGTGGCAGTGATGATGTTGTTAGTGTTGGGACAGGCAAAGGCTAGTCCTTGATGGACGGGGACTGCGCATTGAAAAGCAAATGAAGTGCCTTAACATGCATAGGTTCACAGCTCAAAAACTGTATTTTTAATTTTAGCATTATGTTCAAAAGCCCCCCTTGGCTCCGTCAAGCTGCGCTCACATTTGTATTCCAGTAGGGCACCAGGACAAATGTTACCATCATCATCATCATCATCATCATCATCATCATCATCATCATTTTCATTCACGCTCTCATTCACAGAATTGACTTCAAGATCAAGAAGCTGGAGGTGGCCAACAAATTGGTGAAGCTACAAATCTGGGATACAGCAGGCCAAGAACGCTTCCGCACTATCACCAGTGGTAGGACGATATTCTGTACTCAGTTCGTCTTTCGTAGTTCGTACCTCCACTTTTTCAGGCAAAATTTCCTACAATTCTCAGAATTCCCAGAATTCTCGATGCTCAGTCCAAAAATTCAGAATTAAGGCCAAATCCTTGAATTGGAGGTACGACCGACAAACTACGACGTGTTTAGAAACCTTAATCCAAATCATCCACATAATTGCTACAAGGTGATACAAGGAGCGCTACTTGTAGCACAAGTGCCAAATTATGTACCTTCGTGTATTGGGGCGCTACATTAGAGCCTGTTGGGGTTACTTTGGGGGCCAAAACGTTGCTAGCAGCATTCCCCAGGTTGCTAGAAGAACCACCGTGCTTAAAAGGACACCGTTTCATTTCCGTAGGAAACCCTTGCTCCCATGCCCTCACCCTTCTGCGGCTGTACCCCACGCCCTGCCTCTTAGCACCCTGTTACAAAGGCTCACGCTTGGCCACTCCTGTTCCTACAACCCCCCCTTCACCCTCACCCTTCTGAGGCTGTACCCCACGCCCTGCCTCTCAACCCCCTGATAATAGGGCTCACGCTTGGCCACTCCTGTTCCTACAAACCCCCCTACACCCTCACCCTTCTGAGCCTGTCCCTCTTGCCTGCCTCCTGACACCCTGTTATAATGGCTAACGCTTGGCCACTCCTGTTCCTATGAACCCCCCTACACTCTCACCCTTCTGCCCCTGTCACCACCCCCTGCCTCTTGACACCCTTTTACAAAGGCTCACGCTTGGCCACTCCATTTCCTTCGAACCCACCTGCACCCTCACTCTGCTGCGGCTGTACCCCACGCCCTGCTTCCTGACACCCTGTTACATTGGCTCATGCTTCGCCACTCCTGTTCTTATGAACCCCCCTACACCCTCACCCTTTTACCCCTGTCACCCAAACCCTGCCTGTTGGCACCCTGTTACAAAGCCTCACGCTTTGCCTCTCCTGTTCCTACAAACCCACCTACACCCTCACCCTTCTGCCCCTGTCACCCAACCCATGCCTCTTGGCACCCTGTTACAAAGCCTCACGCTTCGCCACTCCTGTTATTATGGCCCACCTACACCCTCACTATTCTGAGGCTGTACCACACGCCCTGCCTGTGGTGGCACCCTAGGACTGTTACACCCTATGACTGGTACAAAGGCTCTGTACCTATATTGAAATTGAAATTGAAATTGTTACATCCAAGTAATGAGGTCACTCTCAGGACGTGAAGTTAAGGACACCACAGCGTAAGCCGGAGCTAGCCGTAGTCACCATCTCTGTACCTATACCTATACCAAAGGCTCACGCTTCGCCACTCCGGTTCCTATGAACCCACCTAGACCTAACACACACCCTCCCTCCACCCACATCAGCCCTCCACCCACAACCTACTCCATCCAACTACACACACCTCCATCCAACCACACCCCTTCATCCAAGCACACACCCCTCCCTCCAACCACACACACCTCCATCCAACCACACACCCACCCCCACCCTCTGCCCCTGCCCTCCCTACAGCCTATTACCGAGGCGCCATGGGTATCCTGCTCGTGTACGATATCACAGACGAAGCCTCGTTCAACAACATCCGCAACTGGATGAGGAACATTGAACAGCATGCAACAGAAAATGTCAACAAGGTGGGTTGCCTCGAACCTGTGATATAAAAGTAGGGAACGGCAACTAATATAAGTGTTTGAAAATCTAATATTAACTAATATTATTTTAGTGTCACAGTAATATTACTTGTTCAAATAAATTCGAAATTCTGCTTAGACGGCTCGTCCGACTAATATTATATAATATTGTTTATTCACTCATATTATACAACATAGCCAACCCCTAAATAAAAGTAATGATAACGCCTGGTGGGGCATGGTATTAAGGGGGCCCTGTCTTACGGCGGTAGAGAACAGGCTGCTACTTTACCTGGACAGTGCTACCATGGCGGTTGACAGCGACCGCAAACATTCAAGCGCATTCGTAGGGATTCGAACCCAGCATCTTCATCAGTCCAGAGAAATGATCAACCATTGAACAACTCAACAATGTAGAACTCAAAACACCAGTGCCCCTCCGACGCTACATCGCATCACAGTTTGTCACATCTGTACGACCCTTCAAGCGCATCCGTGGGGATTCGAACCCCGCACCTACGTCGTTCAAGGAGCTCTGCCATTGAGCCATTCGTTGAACGAGGATGGATGTGGGAGAAGCAGCGTCTGCCTATTGTCGTGTTTCTAGGGTGTGCATGGCATGGTTCTAGGATATGCATGACATGTTGATAGGTTTTGGGGTTGGAATGTTGGAGGAGGAGGATGCCTACAGACGCCTAGCTAGGACGCCTATGGATGCCTAGCTAGGACACCTAAGGACGCCTGGGTAGGATGCCTATGGATGCGTAGCTAGGACGCCTATGCATGCCTAGCTAGGACACCTAAGGACGCCTAGGTAGGATGCATATGGATGCGTAGCTAGGACGCCTATGGATGCCTAGCTAGGACACCTAAGGACGCCAAGGTAGGATGCCTATGGACGCCTAGCTAGGACGCCTATGGATGCCTAGCTAGGACACCTAAGGACGCCTAGGTAGGATGCCTATGGACGCCTAGCTAGGACGCCTATGCCCCTCCTAATTTCATCGAGCTCTACCATTGAGCCAATCGTCGAAACGTGATCGCCTGGTGATTTCACTACTCCAAGTTTAAGGTACCATGCATTGACTCAATACGTGATGTACTCATGTATAATTCCTAAGGACCGGCATATCATAGGATGTTGACCAAAGGCGAGTATGGCATCATTGTTGAATTGTATCATATAATGGTGCATATAAATGGTAACTTAAGGCTAGTCAGACTGCCGGCATCATATGATATCATATTGCCGTTCCCTAATCATACCTCGTGCTTATACCTTGTGTTTGTCATGTATGATAATGATAACGCCTGGTGGGGTGTGGTTTTAAGGGAGCCCGTCGTACGCGGGTGGGGAGCGGTCTCCTACCTCAACTGGACAAGCTACCATCCCGGTTGACAACGACCTGCGACGACAAGAGCGACCGAAGGGGGATTCGAACCCCCGACTCTTCATTCTTAAAGTGACTCAGTCTACCACTAGACCAATGTACATCACTGAAAGAGGCTGTCATGTATCATGCTTCATGTACAACATGTACCATGCCTCATATATTTGTATACATATCCATGTCATGTTATTACCTCATGTTCATTACATCATGTTCCATTCATCATGTATTTCATGTTATGTCATATTCCATACATCATGTACTTCATATTATCATATTCCATACATCATGTACTCCATGTTATATCATGTTCCATACATCATGTACTTCATGTTATATCATATTCCTTACATCATGTACTTCATATTATCATAATCCATACATCATGTACTTCTTATCATATTCCATACATCATGTACTCCATGTTATATCATGTTCCATACATCATGTACTTCATGTTATATCATATTCCATACATCATGTACTTCATATTATCATATTCCATACATCATGTACTCCATGTTATATCATGTTCCATACATCATGTACTTCATGTTATATCATATTCCATACATCATGTACTTCATATTATCATATTCCATACATCATGTACTTCTTTTATTATCAATGATTCCATACATCCATTTTACTCAAGTTATATTAATGTTTCAATAAATAGGTACTTCATGTTATATTCATATTTTCCATACATATGTACTGCAATTATTCAATTTCCAAAATTCATGTAACTCATATTATTTGATTCATATCAATACATCGGTACTCCATGTTACCCTCATGTTCATACAATAACTTGTTTTTTCATAGAGCGGTCGGTCGTCGTCGAAACAACTTAGAGAACAGGTTACGGGGGGTACAAAAACGTACGGGGTCGTACATGGAGACAAAATCCAGTAAGCCTTGCTTGGTGGCCTTTGGTAGCCTCGGTTGGCGCGTTCAATCGATGGTGGATAATTCTGACGGCGGGCCATGCCTTGCATTCCTGCTAATGGGAATTGCTCTGCGATTCAACTAAGTTAGTCGCGCTCTGCCATTCTGCTGAGGTTCTTGCGCTCAGCAATTCTGCTATGCTTCTTGCACTCAGCAATTGTGCTAAGTTTGATGCGCTCTGCCATTCTGCTGAGGTTCTTGCGCTCGGCCATTCTGCGATGGTTCTTGCACTCAGGCATTCTGCTCAGGTAGATGCGCTCAGCAATTCTGCTGAGGTTCTTACGCTCTGCATTTCTGCTCAGGTAGATGCGCTCAGCAATTCTGCTCTGGTAGTTGCGCTCAGCAATTCTGGTATGTAAGATGCGCTCAGCAATTCTGCTGAGGTTCTTGCGCATCGCAATTCTGATCAGGTAGTTGCGCTCAGCAATTCTACTCAGGTAGTTGCGCTCGGCAATTCTGCTGAGTTAGATGCGCTCAGCAATCCTGCTGAGGTAGACGCGCTTTGCAATTTTGTTAAGGTAGGTGCACTGTGCGATTCCGCTAAGGTAGGTGCGCTCAGCAACCCTGTGAAGGTAGATGCTCTCAGCCATTCTGCTTATGAAGTTGCGCTCAGCAATTCTGCTAATTTAGATGCTCTCAGCCATTCTGCTTATGAAGTTGCGCTCAGCAAGTCTGCTAATGTTGATGCGCTTTGCAATCTTGCCGACTCGAGGTAATAAACTGCCGAGGTAAAAACGTACAAGCGGCCACACCTGGAAGTAGAAGCAGCCCCCCCAGTAGCACCACCCGTAGCACCCCTCTTCAAGCCACAGGTCGACCAGGAGCGGAACATGAAGCAATGGTATATCCGCTAGCAACACTGAGTGGTTCACGAGCAGGTACAAGAGGAGGCGCAGGTATAGACAAATCAAAAATTGATGGCCAAGTCATTGAGATGAACTATAGTACTGAAAACGGCAACTCGTGAATTACTCGCACGGCAATTTGGTCCTCTTTTAGCGGCAAGTCGTCTAGGAGCGGAACATAACTCAATGGTATAAACAGGCATAGGGACACGGATAGTCGGCAGCACTAACGGTCCACGACCACGATTGGGAGGAGGCGCATGTATAAATATATCAAAAATCGATAGCCTAGACAATGATATAAACTACAGCACAGAAAACAAAAACTCAAGAATAACCTGCAACTGCAATTTGGTCAAACAAGTGTGCAAGTGGTCACTTGTTTTTCAATCTCGCAGTTTGGTAACACAATGTACATCAGTACTGCAGTTCATCTCTTGGCAGAACATCTCACTAGGCTGTAATTTTGTAATGTAAGAGTACTTGTTCGATATAACTCACAGGCAGGCATCAGCAAGACACCCGTACGTCGCAAGCTCGAGACCGACCCCGGGCAGAATTGTCTTTTACAGAATATCCGCAGCATGCCAGCTCAGCAACGACGTACGAAGGACGGTGTACAAAGTACGTGAAGTCGACAAGTGTGCAAGTGGTCACTTGTTTTTCAATCTCATGTAATATTCAATTTCATGTAATATCATGTTACTACATTAAGTTAGATCCCGTGTGTATCATACCTCATGGATCATACATCATTTCACTTTCTCATGTTACATACTTAGGGTTGGGAAAGCCCGTTTCAGTGATACCATTGGTCTAGTGGTACACCAAATCGCTGAAACGAAGCAGGGTCGGGGATTCGATTCCCCCTACGGTCGCCCTGAGCGTTGCGGGTCGTTGTCAACCGCGATGGTAGCTTGTCCAGTTGAGGTGGTAGACCATTATCTGCCCGCGTACGACGGGTTCCCTTAATACCACGCCCCTCCAGGCGTTATCATTACTAGGGTTGGGAAGCCAACGTGTATTCAGATTTGTATAAGCCGTATAAAGTATATTTACAAGCCGTTCACGTAAAAAAACGTATGAGTATTTGTTTTTGACGGAGCCCCCCCTTCTGGGGGGCGGGAGCCCCCAGTGTTACCCATTTGTCCGTTCGTCCATCCATCCATCTGACCGTGATGAAGCCTGACGCGTCAGCCAACGGTCTCGTAACTAACTCGCTTCCGTTGCCACCTGTCGCTCCGTCGCGATCACTCTCCGCCAATTTTCAGCGTCGCAGGCGACGCCGCATAAAACATGTTCCTTATAGAGAAAATACTTTTACATGGGTTATAAGGATCGGCATATCATATGATTTTGACCAAAGGCGAGTATGATATCATATGATATCATACAAATTGCATCATACGATATTGAATATAAATGGTAGCTTTAGCCTAGTCAGACTACCGGCATCATATGATATCATATGATATTGTATGATGACATGATATCATATGATTTAATATCATATGATATGATGCCGTAGGCCAAAGATACCTAGTCAGACCGCCGGCATCGTATGATATCATATGATGACATGATATCTTATGATATCATATTGCCTATCCCTACATATCAACTCTGAAGACAATTTAATTAATGAATTGGCATTAATTAATTGGCAATTAGCAGTAATTAATTGGCATTAATTAATTGGCATCACATATCAACTCTGAAGACCATTTCTGGCGAGTTAGGAACTGAGCAGATTTCTGGTGAGTTAGGAACTGAGCAGATTTCTGGACAGGTTCAGGCCTTGGAGCCTCAGCTCCAGGCAGTAGGGCCTGCATATGCTGCACTAACGGGTTAGAGAAAGGGATGCAAAGACGTCTTCGTTACAATACTCCTATTTCAAAGCAGGCGGATATTTGCAAGGGATGTTTGCTGTACTTTTCGAAGTACAACTCATACGTTCCTATACAACGTATACTCATACGTTTCGAGAAAACTTGCGGCTTATACATACTTTTTAGCTTTAAAACGTATGAGTATACATTCAATCTCACGCCCCGGAGCAAGGCGAAACAATTTGCAATTTGAACTCCTCCCTTTGACAATTAACGCCTTGGACCTGGACCATTCTGAGCCACACCACATACCACCACACCACAAACCACACCACATACCACACCACAAACCACACCACATACCACACCACATACCACACCACATACCACACCACATGCCACACCACATACCACACCACATACCACATACCACACCACATCCCAAACCACATATCACACCACGTTCATATGTCGGCCCAACCCTATACAAACTTCATTAATCATACCTGATGTTAGAAAGCACCCCTGAGTCAGCCCACTCCTACACCCCTGTACACCCACCCACCCACCCACCTCCACACATACTCTCTTTCTACTCCCTTCAACCCCCTACCCCCACCTCAACACCTCCACACACACACCTCCACACACACACACACATCTCTACACATACACTCTTTCTCCTCCCTTCAACCCCCTACCCCCACCTCCACACACACCCTCACACCTTCACACTCACACACACACATCTCCACACATACTCTCTTTCTCCTCCCTTCAACCCCCTACCCCCACCTCCACACCTCCACACACACCCTCTCACCTCCACACACACACACACACATCTCCACACATACTCTCTTTCTCCTCCCTTCAACCCCCTACCCCCACCTCCACACCTCCACACCCACCCTCTCACCTCCACACCCACACACACACATCTCCACACATACTCTCTTTCTCCTCCCTTCAACCCCCTACCCCCACCTCCACACCTCCACACCCACCCTCTCACCTCCACACCCACACACACACATCTCCACACATACTCTCTTTCTCCTCCCTTCAACTCCCTACCCCCACCCCAGGGGTACGGTCGCACCACGCTCTTGTTTTGGTGAGGCGTGCAATTCCCTTGCAGCCTACCTGACTACCTTACGACAGCAATCCTAACTATCATATTATAGATAATGAGTCTGTTGCCGCCTGTTGCTTGCACTGCAGCCAACAAAGAAAGAAGCTCAACTTAGTAGTTTGCTTAATAGTGTAAATCTTATATAAATGCCAGGGTTAAATACATACATATGTACATAAACATGCATTCATACGCATAGATACGCATATACATATACATTTTAATATATCCTGACAGGCATCCTACATATCTACTTTACATTGTTCCGTTTTCTGCCATATCCAGATCTTAGTGGGCAACAAGGCAGACATGGCGGATCAGAAGCGTGCTGTACCGTACAGCAGAGGGAAGGCTCTGGCTGAGGAGTTCAGGATCCCCTTCTTTGAAGCGTCTGCCAAGAGCAATGAAAGTGTTGAAGAGGTAGGTTCACTGCACGTGCAACCTGCAGTGCATATGCAACATGCAACATATATACAACATGCAACACACATGCAACATATATACAACATGCAACACACATGCAACATATATACAACATGTGACACACCTGCAACACACATGCAACATGCGACACACATGCAACACACATGCAACATGCACCACGCATGCAACATGCAACACACATGCAACACACATGCAACATGCAACACACATGCAACACACATGCAACATGCAACACACATGCAACATGCAACACACATGCAACACACATGCAACACACGTGCAACACACATGCAACACACGTGGAACACACACGCAACACACATGCAACACACATGCAACACACATGCAACACACATGCAACATGCAACACACATGCAACACACATGCAACACACATGCAACACACGTGCAACACACATGCAACACACATGCAACACACATGCAACACACATGCAACACACATGCAACACACATGCAACACACATGCAACACACATGCAACACACATGCAACACACATGCAACATGCAACATGCAACACACATGCAACACACATGCAACACACATGCAACACACATGCAACACACATGCAACACACGTGCAACACACATGCAACACACATGCAACACACATGCAACACACATGCAACACACATGCAACACACATGCAACACACATGCAACACACATGCAACACACATGCAACACACATGCAACACACATGCAACACACATGCAACACACATGCAACATGCAACACACATGCAACACACGTGCAACACACATGCAACACACATGCAACACACATGCAACCTGCAGTACATTTGTCTCCTTCTTTGAAGCGTCTGCCAAGAGCAATGAAAGCGCTGAAGTTGTAGGTTCACTGCACGAGCATACATACATGGGGACTTGTACTGCCGAGAGCACTCTAAAGCGACTCTCGGCTTCACCACACTGCACACACCACCCATCCACACCACACACTCACAGCCACACCACACACACGCACACACAAATACATACCTGTAGTTCAGAATCCCCTTCTTTGAAGCATCTGCCAAGAGCAATGAAAGTGTTGAAGAGGTCGGTTCACTGCACGTGCAACCTGCAGTGCATATGCAACATGCAACACACATGCAACCCGCAGCACATTTATTCTTCTTTTTTTAAGCGTCTACCAAGAGTAATGAAAGTGTTGATGAGGTAGGTTCACTGCACGTGAAAACTGCAATCCACATTATTTCCCATGCATGTCATAACCCTACCACCTACAGCTACCTACAGCTACCACCTACAGCTACCTACAGCTACCTACCATGCATGTCATAACCCTACCACCTACAGCTACCTACAGCTACCTACCATGCATGTCATAACCCTACCACCTACAGCAGTCACTTCACGTTATTCCAGCTGCAGGACTTCATCACACCTGCAGCATGCAGCACACATGCAACATGCAACACATCTGCAACACGCAGAGCACATGCAACTGGCAACTGGCAACACACATGCAACATGTAATATGCAGCACATATGCAACGTGCAACATGCACCACACATGCATCATGCTACACGCATGCAACATGTAATATGCAACACACATGCAACATGCAACTGGCAAGTGGCAACACACATGCGACATGCATCACAATGCAACATGCAACTGGCAGCACACATGCAACATGAAACACACAGCACATATGCAACATGCAACATGCACCACACCTGCAACATGCACCACACATGCAACATGCAACACACTTGCAACATGCACCACACATGCAACATGCACCACACATGCAACATGCACCACACATGCAACATGCACCACACATGCAACATGCACCACACATGCAACATGCAACACACCTGCAACATGCAACACACATGCAACATGTAATATGCAACACACATGCAACATGCAACACATGTAATATGCAACACACGTGCAACATGCAACACACATGCAACATGAAACACACAGCACATATGCAACATGCAACAAGCAACATGCAGCACATATGTGAAATGCAACATGCAGTACGTATGTAACATGCAACATGCAGCACATATGCGACATGCAGCGAGCAGTACATGTGCAACATGCAGTACATATGCAACAAGCAACATGCAACACATATGCAACATGTAAAATGCAGCACATGTGCAACATGATACAAGCATGCAACATGCAATGCACATGCATCATGCAACATGCTACACACTTGCAACATGCAAAATGCAGCACATGCATCATGATACGCACATGCAACATGATACACACATGCAACATGCTACACACATGCACCATGCAATGCACATGCAACATGCTACACACATGCTACACACATGCAACACACATGCAACATGCTACATGCTACACACATGCTACACACATGCAACATGCTACACACATGCAACGTGCATCATGCAACATGCTACACACATGCAACACACATGCAACATGCTACACACATGCTACACACATGCAACATGCAACACATATGCAACATGCAAAATGCAGCACATGTGCAACATGCAACGCACATGCATCATGCTACACACATGCAACATACAGTTCACACTATTCCACCTGCAGGTCTTCACCACACTAGCAACAGAAATCCTAGAACGATTGGAGTCCGAGGGGGCTGCTGGTGGGCAGAGCAGTGCCCAGACACCTATGAAGCTGAGTGCGGGCGGAGACAGCAGTGGCCGCTCATCGTCATGTTGCTAGGGCTTTCACATCAAAGTTTGTTTTCATTCCATAAAGGTGGTCTCCTGGTAGTGATCAGGGATTTGGCGTCTTCTGAGGTTGAGCTCCTGGTAGAGATTTAGGTTGGCGGTCCGAAGGGCCGGCTGGGGGGGGTGGGGGGCGGGGCCGAGATACGAGTCTCATGGTAGCGAAAGGGTTTGGTCAAAACAGGGTTCCAGGTAGCGATTGCTACTGGTAGCGGAAGAAAAACCTTTTTTTGCATGCCTTGGGTTGGGCTCAAACGGGTGAAGGAATTAGGTGTAGAGGTCACCAAAAACTCATGTTTTGCTACTTTTGATTGCCCAGGGCTATGCCTGTGCATGGCATGCTGCTAGGCTTCAGGGTTGGGGATTTGGGAGAAGCAGCAGCCGCCTATTGTCATCTTTCTAGGAAATGCATGGCGTGTTGATATGCTTTGAGGTTGGGGGTTGGGGAGAAGGAGCAGCCGCAGATAGTCATGTTTCTAGGGTGTGCATGGCGTGTTGGTAGGCTTCGGGGGTTAGAATGTGGGAGAAGTAATGGTAACGCCTGGTGGGGCGTGGTATTAAGGGAGCCCCATCATACAGCTGTAGGGAGCGGGCTGCTACTTTACCTGGGCTAATCTACCATGGCGGTTGACAGCGACCGCGAACACTTACGCTCACCCGTGGGGATTCGAACCCGGCACCTACGTCGTTCAGGGAGCTCTGCCATTGAGCCATTTGTTGAACGGGGATGGATGTGGGAGAAGCAGCGTCTGCCTATTGTCGTGTTTCTAGGGTTTGCATGGCATGTTTCTAGAGTTTGCATGGCATGTTTCTAGGATATGCATGACATGTTGACAGGTTTTGGGGTTGGAATGTTGGAGGAGGAGGATGCCTACAGAAGCCTAGCTAGAACGCCTATGGATGCCTAGCTAGGACACCTATGGACGCGTAGCTAGGACGCCTAGGTAGTACACCTACTAGTAGTATAGACTAGAACGCCTAAGGACTCCTAGTTAGGATCCCTTTAGACGCCTAGGTAGAATGCGTATGGGCGCCTAGCTAGAACGCCTATGGACGCCAAGATAGGATGCTTACGGATGCCTAGCTAGAACGCCTATGGACACTTAAGTAGGACGCCTATGAACACTTAAGTTGGACGCCTATGGGACTCGCAGATACCAGGATTGATGTTGTGTGCTATATATCCGATAACGGATCCACTATTTAGATTTATATATAAATCAGATCACGGATCCACTCTTTATATTTTAAATTATTATATTTTTATATAAATCCGATAATGAACCCACTGTTTATATTTTTTGATACTCATGGCACCTTTCCGCCAGCTCCATAAGCCAACCACTGGGACAAGCCCAGAGCTTTCAGCTGCATTTGAATGCCTGTCATATCAGATTTCAGCCGCACTAGCTAGCTTCAGACAACTTTATTTCTGTATAACTTGAACTTAAACTTGGTGACATAGTTTCAGCCAGCAATTTGGCAGCTCGCCTTCTTCGGCAGTCAACATAAATATTTATGTAAGATAGAAAGCATGCACGTGTACACGACTGACAGAAACGGTATACCGTAGAATATGTCGGAACTCGAGACTAGAAAACTGAACTGATTATGTTGTTTATGCATTAAAGGGCGAGCAGCTATGTAACCAAGTTCTTAGGACAAGATGTGATGGCGAGAACTGGGACTCATCAGACACCCCCACCACCACCACCACACACACTAAGGACAAGGTGTGATGGCGAGAACTGAGAAGTATCCACTTGACTGTCCTGTGATTTGTTTTTCTTTTTAGTTGGGAAAGAAATTTCACCCCAGGAGGTGGGTCTCCCGACACAAACCAGCGAGTGTTAAATAGACTAATAGGTTTCAGTGCTCATCGTGACTTATAACTTATTCGTCAATTTGCGAGCAGTTGCTTCAGTTAGAGCAGCTTCGCAATTTGTTTCGTGTAACATTTAACGTAAATATTCGCAGTTTGCAAAGACCAGGTACTATCGATATGTTATTGTTTTACTGCCCAAGACGGCGAACAGCCAAATTTATGGCTGGAGCTATGTAATCATTTAATCAAGTTCAAGTTACAACATGCCACAATCACAAGTGATACCTCCACAGTAGAAGCCTACCAGTGCGCCTACTTTGCATATTGTAGGAGTGGCACCACCATTCGAACTGAATCCTCCGTGTCGCTGGTTTGTGTCGGGAGACCCACCTCCTGGGGTGAAAGTCCTTTCACAACTTCAAAAAAACTGTTTAAACAAATAATGAAAGAAGTACATTAATACTTAGTTCGCCTTATTACGAGATGTGAGGTTGAGGGGGCCAGCCCGTTTGCTTGCACTGAGGCCAACCACCACAGGGGGGGGGGGGGGGGGGGGGGGGGGGGGGGGGGGGGGGGGGGCTATCATCCTCCTGGAGGACGGTTGTGGGCCTGTCCCATGTGTAGGGCTGTCAATACCGTACGGTATTTTCAATTACCGTACGATATATCGTGATATACCGTACGGTATCGATACCGTACGGTATTTTTATACCCTTTTTTGGGAAAATAAGACCAAGGGGATATAACAGGAAATACCGTTTACACGTCCAACACTTAAAATCAAGTCAAATGGACCAATACTGAGGGAGAAAGAAATAAACGGTAATATTGTGGTCTATTACCGTACGATATATCGTGATATATCGTACGGTATAAATTCCCTGACCCAGACTCAGGTGCTCCTGACGAGAATCGAACCGCCGACCTGCCGAGTCGCAAGCCCAAGCCAAAGCCGATTTGGACCAAACACGATATATTGTACGGTAAACACGATATATCGTGTTTACCGTACGATGGATCCCAAAAATACCGTACGGTTTGCTTATTTTACCCTACGATATATCGTACGGTACACGGTAAAATAAATACCGGGCGTTATAAAGCTTGACAGCCCTATCCATGTGTCAATGTAACAATTTAGTACCGGTATATCACTTAATGACCCTGATCTTTCAGAGCCTGTGATAGGATCTTGTGCTGATCCCCCTTTTCTGAATATTTAACCGAGTGTTTGGTGTCAGAACAGTAGCTGACTCCTTTCCTTAACAATTCACGTTCAAAACTTCCATACATACCAAGGACTCATAAGTGGACAGATTAAGGGAAAGGACAGATGCGATAGGTAGCGGAGTCAATAGGACAGGTAGAACCAACAAACAGCTTAAGCTGACACCTAATTCAAATACCAAGGACTCATAAGTAGGGATCGGCTTTGTTATATAATATTAGTGAATAAATAATCTGATATCATATTGTATGCTATCAGTTGGAAGAGCCGTCTCACCAGAATTTCAAATTTATTTGAAAAACTATTATTATTGCGACATTATAATAATATTAGTTAATATTATTTTTTCAAGCACTAATGTTAGTTGCCGCCCTTTACTCATAAGTGGCTCTTAAGTGGAGCCGCTCCTAATTCAAACATCGTGGCAAGGAGAATTTGAAAAGAATCCTGGTATCCTGATACAAGACCTGGACAAGTCCTTAAACTGTCTTATCCACATAGGTGTCTCCCTGGTTTCCGTGGGTGTGGATGTTCCAGTCCAGGGGTAGGCCAAATAGGCTAAAGGGTATGGTGGGCATCGCACAGGGGGGTTGGGAGGGGGGGGGGGGGGGGGGGGGGGGGGGGCATTGGAAGACAGTGAGCAGCCCAGAGTAGGCTGAAAAACCATGTAACAATCCAATCCAATCTCGCAGCCTTGTACTGTTCAATGAGTCTGCTCCATGGCGTATCCAGGGGTGCGAAGGTTTACTCCTTCAAACTTTCTTGAGTTTTGACTGGACGCCTATCTAAGTAAACAGAAACTGGACAGACCTTCTGACGTTGCATCTGCGACGGAGGTCGCACATCCTGAACAACCCTGGTCTGGACCAGGGCACTTCAAACGGACCCTCCCATGTTGCGTCTGCGACGCAACGAACCCTCCCCATGTTCATCCTGCGACGCAGGACGCTGCGTCCTGCACTACCCTGGTCTGGACACCTACCTAAGTAGACACAAACTAGACAGACCTGCCTCGGGGCAAACAAAGAGCCAAAGTGAAAGAGCCAGAAGCTCTGCTGGCTGCCTGTTGGCCAAGCAAATCAAGCTGACAAATCGCGTTTTTTGATGGGAGTAGTTTCAGCCAAAAGGATGGGTCTCCTTTCGTTAGCCAAAGAGACGTTGGGTTTTGTCGGTGACACAGGCAGAGCCATTCCTACAGAAGAAGGCGCCCTTAGGTGGACATCAGTAAGTCTGTGATAGTAACTCTGGTATGATGAGGGACGTTGCCCTTGCCGAACTCAATATGGCTAGACAATCAGAGATCTAGGGTCTAGAGTAGGGTACGCGTATAGCTGGTACAGCAAGGACACGGACACCGGAGACAGTTGGGCAAGATGACTGATAACGCTGACAGTGACTAAGGCGGAGACTTACAGAAGTCGGCGTGAAATGTCAGCCCATGACTAATCACACCTGCACCACTGTATGTACAGTCCAGGGGTACAGAAGTACAGTCCAGGGGTAGCAGACGTACAGTCCAGCGGTACAGAAGTAAGTTTTGAGATGCCGGCCCACAACCAATCACACCTGCACCACTAATCCAATAGTGTCAATGCCAAAGGGCAACAGACAGCCTAAACATAGAGAGCGCCTGTCATCAGACCATTCCCGTGTAGGGTGGTAGTGCAATCTGCAAGAAATTGAAATTGAAATTGTAACATCCGTGTAACACAGTTACTCACAGGACGTGATGTTAAGGACACCACAGCGTATCTTGCCCCTTCCTTTGTTGAGTTCTCTCTTCCAAGAGTTGCCATTATAATTATACTTCTGCTTGAACAGAAGCCCTTTTTGTACCCCACACGCACACACACCCCCCACCCCACCAACCACCAGCATACCTAGCGAGCACCCCCCTCCCCACCACCACATCA
The DNA here is from genome assembly GCA_013435795.1 of Chlamydomonas sp. ICE-L. Lineage (NCBI taxonomy): Eukaryota > Viridiplantae > Chlorophyta > Chlorophyceae > Chlamydomonadales > Chlamydomonadaceae > Chlamydomonas > Chlamydomonas sp. ICE-L. The sequence goes on along the minus strand of JACBWV010000610.1, from coordinate 17,390,090 downwards.
GACCATTCCCGTGTAGGGTGGTAGTGCAATCTGTAAGCAAGATAAAGGGGTCGGGCTCAGGGTACTACTAAGCGCGGGCGGCAGCGCGGTGTCACGCTACCTTTTTGAGCCCCTCTGCGCGTTTCGCGCAGATTTTTCAACCCCCTGTGGGCGCAGCGCACAGCTTTTGCGCTTTTTGCACTAAAAAGCGCTGGCCAATTTAACGTTTGTGCGCTGTAAGCGCTGACCAATTTGGCAAGAAGTAGTACCCTGGTCGTGCTGATGTGACAAACTGTGATGCGATGTAGCGTCCGAGGGGCACTGGTGTTTTGAGTTCTACATTGTTGAGTTGTTCAATGGTTGATCATTTCTCTGGACTGAAGAAGGTGCTGAGTTTGAATCCCTACAGGTGCGCTTTAATGTTTGCGGTCGCTGCCAACCGCCATGGTAGCACTGTCCAGGTAAAGTAGCAGCCTGTTCTCTACCACCGTAAGAAAGGGCTCCCTTAATACCACGCCCCACCAGGCGTTATCAGTACAGTGTTGAATACCCGAATGAAAAAAATCTCCAGATTTTACCCGAATGAAAAAAAACAATTTTTTATGATTTGAAGTGAAACCTGCTAAGTAGGTTGTGACACACACACACACACACACACAGTTTTGACAGGCTAATCCCTCAATCAAATTTTTTGTAATTTTTTTCATTCGGGTAAAATCTGGAGATGTTTTTCATTCGGGTACCACGCCCCACCAGGCGTTATCAGTACAGTGTTGAATTATGCAGTGTTGTTTATGTTGTGTTGGCTTTGTGTTCTGCTTTGTTTTGCAGTGTTAAGTTTTCTTGTATGGTGCTCCGCTTTGTTTTGCGGTGTTCTGTTTAATTTGGTGGTGTTCTGTTTTGTTTACAGGTATTCTGTTTTGTATCTTTTCTTTTGTGATGTTCTGTTTTTTTTATTCGTGGTGTTCTGTTTATTTTTCGGTTTTCTGTTTTGTTTTTCGGTGTTCTGTTTTGTTTCGCGGTGTTCTGTTTTGTTTTACAGTGCTTTTTTTGTGTGTTCTGTTTTTTTGTGTGTTCTGTTTTTTTGTGTGTTCTGTTTTTTTTGTGTGTTCTGTTTTTTTTGTGTGTTCTGTTTTTTTGTGTGTTCTGTTTTTTTGTGTGTTCTGTTTTTTTGTGTGTTCTGTTTTTTTTGTGTGCTCTGTTTTTTTTGTGTGTTCTGTTTTTTTGTGTGTTCTGTTTTTTTTGTGTGTTCTGTTTTTTTTGTGTGTTCTGTTTTTTTGTGTGTTCTGTTTTTTTGTGTGTTCTGTTTTTTGTGTGTTCTGTTTTTTTGTGTGTTCTGTTTTTTTGTGTGTTCTGTTTTTTTGTGTGTTCTGTTTTTCTGTGTGTTCTGTTTTTTTGCGGTGTTCTGTGCTGTTTGGTTTTGTTTGGTGGTGTCCTGTTTTGTTTTGTTCCGTGGTTCACTGTTTTATTTTGCGATGTTCTGTTCTGTTTTGTGGTGTTCTATTTTGTTTTGCGGTGTTCTGTTCTGTTTTGTTTTGTGGTGTTCTGTTTTGTTTTGCAGTGTTCTGTTCTGTCTTGTTTTGTGGCGTTCTGTTCTGTTTTTTTCGTGGTGTTCTGTTCTCTTTTGTTTTGCAGTGTTCTCTTTTGTTTTGCAGTGTTCTCTTTTGTTTTGCTGTGTTCTCTTTTGTTTTGCGGTTTTCTGTTCTGCTTTGTTTCGTTGTGTTCTGTTTTACTATGTGGTGTTCTGTTTTATTTTGTTTGTGGTGCTCTGTTGTGTTTTGTGGTTTTGTGCTTCAACCACATATGATGGACAGATCATTCAATGCCTGGAAGACTGCTTGCCTGCCTGGAAGACTGAGTGGCTGGCTGACTGAGTGGCTGAGTGGGTGGCTGAGTGGGTGGCTGGCTGGCTGAGTGGCTGAATGAGTGGCTGAGTGGCAGATAAATTCACCCATTCACCCCCCCCCCCCTCCTGTTTTCATTATTTACTCCATTTACTCATCCGTATGGGTTTCAGCCAGACAATGGTTCACACATGTGCAAGGGGTCCCACCTCCTGCCGTAGAAATCCTTTCAAAAAAGAAAAAACTACCTTGGCATTAATTTTATCCAAGAGTATGCCCCCCCCCCCCCCCCCCCCCCCCCACACACACACACCACACACACCACACACACACACCACACACACACCACATACAGGATATATACACACACACCTACCTTGGCATCCATTTTTGGCGGAGCCCCCCCTTCTGGGGGGTGGGAGCCCCCCGTGTTACCCATTTGTCCGTCCGACCATCCATCCGACCATCCATCCGTCTGACCGCGATGAAGGCCGACACGTCAGCCAACGGCCTCGTAACTAACTCGCTTCCGTTGCCACCTGTCCCTCCGTCGCGATCACTCTCCGCCAATTTTTAGCGTCGCTGGCGACGCTGCTTAGAACTTGTATCCAAGAGTATGCCCCCCCCCCCCCCCCCCCCCCCCCCCCCTACACACACCTACCTTGGCATTCATTTCATCTAAGAGTGTGGCATCATCTACCTCAGCCAGCTCTCCAATGGCCCTGTGGGGGTGGGGGTGGGGGTGGGGGTGGGCGTGTGTGCGTGTGTGTGTGTGGGGGGGGGGGTTGGAGGGGGCAGCCAGCTCTCCAATGCCCCTGTGGGGGTAGTGGTGGTGGTGGTGGGGGCGTGTGTGTGTGTGTGTGTGTGTGTGCGTGTGTGTGGGGGTTGGGGTTGGGGGGGGTAGGGGGCAGCCAGCTCTCCAATGGCCCTGTGGGGGTAGTGGTGGTGGTGTGTGGGGGGGTGCGTGTGTGTGTGCGTGTGTGCGTGTGTGTGGGGGTGTGGGGTGTGGGGGGGAGGGGGGGGGAGGGGGCAGCCAGCTCTCCAATGGCCCTGTGGGGGTAGTGGTGGTGGTGTGTGTGTGCGTGTGTGCGTGTGTGTGTGCGTGTGTGCGTGTGTGCAGGGGGGTGGGGGGGGGGCAGCCAGCTCTCCAATGGCCCTGCAAACGTGTTGTGGTGTGCTGCTGGGTGCTAGCTAGGTATGATGGTGGGGGGTGTGTGGGGGGGATGCTAGCTAGGTATGGTGGTGGGTGGTGGTGGTGTATGTGTGTGCGTGTGGGGTTCAAAAAAGGCTTCTGCCCAAGCAGAAATAAAATTATAATGGCAACTCTGGGAAGAGAGAACTCAACAAAGGAAGGGGCAAGATATGCTGTGGTGTCCTTAACATCACGTCCTGTGAGTAACTGTATTACACGGATGTAACAATTTCAATTTCATTTCAATTTCAAGGGGCAATTTGAGACAGTGAGGAGATGCATGCTTTGGAATTTACCACAGAGATTTATTTACCACAGAGAATTATTTACCACAGATTTATTTACCACAGAGATTCACCACAGAGAATTATTTACCACAGAGATTTACCACAGAGAATTATTTACCACAGAGATTTACCACAGAGAATTATGTACCACAGAGATTTACCACAGAGAATTATTTACCACAGAAAATTTACCACAGAGATTTATTTTTCAAATCTGAATGTGGTTTTTTCCTACCTATATGGTCTTAGGTCTCCCCCAGAGACAGCGTTTTAGTGCTTTCTATAGCTTTTATAGCTTGTTGTAGCTTTTTAGGGCCATTTATAGGGCAAAAAACCCACCTATTTTTACCTTTTTACAGCGATAATTTCACTGAAACGGGGTTGAAACTAGCGGTCGCTATATATAGCGGAAACCCCCAAAACATCCCTGGTAGGAGGGTATTTAAGCTTGCCTACAGCGATCATTTCACTGAAACGGGGTTGAACCTAGCGGTCGTTAGAGATAGCAGGGGAAACAATCCCTGCACCACCACTGACCTCATGCTTTATGTATCTATTCCTTTTATGCCCAGTGTTGCTGGGTAGCTGATACCAGTGTTGCCAGTATAACCTCATGCTATAGGTATCTATTCCTTTTATGCCCACAACATGTGTCACTTGAAAGATAAGTAAACAAATAGATAGATAGCATGCCTTATTACGAGGCATGAGGTTGAGGGGGCCAGCCCATTCGCTTGCACCGGGGCTACCCGCAGTACATATGTTACAGTCTAGGGGTACCTACCTACCTACCTACCTACCTACCTACCTACCTACCTACCTACCTACCAACCTACCTACCTACCAACATACCTACCTACCTACCTACCTACCTACCTACCTACCAACATACCTACCAACATACATACATACATACACATATACATACATACATACATACATACATACGTACATACCGTGGCCACCCACAGACTAAGCATGCATCACACCTGCAGAAGTTGTGTCCCAACATCATGTAGTCCCTAGCTGAGAAGTGGGCCCGTGTTGTTGACTGCCCTCCAAGGGAGGCTTCCATGGTGTATGAGCCAGCAACGCCCATTTCACGATTCACCACCTGCTCAAAGGATAAGGTTATGCTTGGTTTGTTTGTCCTCGACACACCCCTAATGTAATGGGTTCTTTTGCTTTGTGGGTGCTTTTTCTTTTTGTTTATAGCACAGAGTCTCATGCACCCTCTCGGCGTCAAGTAGACTTTAACATGTAATGTAATGTAATGCAATGTCATGTAATGTAATGCGTACGTTATATGTTTATATACATGGTTATACGTACGTTATATGTTTATATATATGGTTATACGTAAAATACATATTTATATATACGGTTATGCGTACGTTATATGTTCATATATGTTGGCCCCAGTGAAAGCAAACGGACTGGTCCCCTCAATCTCACGATTCACCACCTGCTCAAAGGATAAGATTATGCGTACGTTAGATGTTTATATATGTTGGCCCGAGTGAAAGCAAACGGCTGGTCCCCTCAACCTCACGCCTCGTAATAAGGCGTACTATTTATGTATACATTTGTGTATATATCTATGATCCAGCAACGCCCATCTCACGATTCACCACCTGCGCAAAACCCCACCCAGCACCCCAACACCGTGCCACCAGCCCCCCCCCCCCCCACCCCCCCCACACACACACCCTACACACACCCCACAGGTAGATAGGGGACGTACCACGTCAGGATGCCTGCGGGCATCGTAACCCACACACAGCAGGTGCGACAGGTGTGGTGGCTCGTCACACAAGCGTGTTCCCTCAGCTCAGGCTGGTCAAGTACAACTGCAACAAAGCTTACTTATTTGGAAATATTTACCAGTTTGTTTGCAATTTTGCGCATAACGAAAAATTGGCACTTCAGTAGCTATCATAGATAATAGCAAGTATGTTGGGCAGGTTCGGAGCAGGGAATTGGACAGGTTACCAATTGCGCAGTACTACTGTCCAGCAACACCCATCTCACAATTCACCACCTGCTCAAAGGATAAGGTACGTTATATGTTTATACTTTTGTGGGGTATCCAAGTAGTCTAAATGGATGTGGTTGTGTGTATGTTACAGTCTAGGGGTAGCCAAATAGGCTAAAGGGATAAGTCTGTATGTCCCACACCCACACCCATACACACCTCACACCAACATAAGGTTGTATGTCCCACACCCACACTCATACACCTCACACCCACACCCATGCACACCTCACACCCACACCCATACACACCTCACACCCACATAAGGTTATGCGTTTGTTATATGTATGTACATATGTACGTCGAGCCGCTTAGAGCTTTGCCTTCCTGATTCTGAAGCTGCACTTGGGCATGGAGAAGTCCGGGGAGATACACGAGGCCAGGTAGGGTAGCATGTGGACCCACCCCCACACCCATACACACCCCACACCCACCCACACCTCACATAAAAAAAAACCTCACACCCACCCACACCCCACACCCACACCCATACGCACACACCCACATCCATATGCACACACAACCCACCACTCAAGCCGCTTAGAGCTTTGCCTTCCTGATTCTAAAGCTGCTCTTGGGCATGGAGAAGTCCGGGGAGATACGTGAGGTCTGGTAGGGCAGCATGCACACCCACCCACACACCCACCTCACACCCACACACACCCACACACATCCATATGCACATATGACCCACCACTCGAGCAGCCGAGAGCTTTGCCTTCCTGATTCTAAAGCTGCACTTGGGCATGGAGAAGTCCGGGGAGATTCGCGAAGCCAGGTAGGGAAGCATGCGCACCCTCAGCCTTGCTGACAGGCGTGCACTTAGCGCCGCAGGCTGTGCGGGAGGCTGCGTGGCACAACTCCCCCCACCGCCAGACAGCCCCGCGGCCCCTCCCACTTGGGGAGCCGCTGCAGGAAGGGATTGGCTCTGGAAGGACGACGTGGGCTGGGCATAACCGGAGCCTTGGATAGCCATGCCTGATCCGGCGCTGCCGCCCTTGAAGGAGGCGGTGGCCTGATTTGACTGCGAGGACGCGGAGGGGTCCATCTCGCCTGGCTGGTTTGGGCGAGCGTCCTTGGCGGACGCCGAGATGCCCATGAGGTTGGGCTCGCAGCTGTGCAGGGGTGGAGTGTTTTTGTCTTGTTTTGTTGTGTGTCGTGTGTTGTGAGTCGAGATTCCGTGTTGTGCTGTTGTGCTGTTGTGTTGTTGTGTGTTGTTGTGTTGGGTGGAGTGGGATTTTTTTTGTCCTGTTGTGTCAAGCTTTTTTTTGCTGTTTTTCTTTTTTAATTCGCTTGACTTGTTAGGGTGTCTTTGCCAAAAAAAAAAAAAAATGTTTTTTTGCCTATATTGTTTTCTCGACTTGTTGGGGTGAGAGGGCCATGCGTTCTGAGCTGGATTGGGTAGGACAAGACAAGGGTACCAGTGGCAGTTTTTCTTTTTTTTTACTGGTTGGGGTGATAGGTCAATGCGTTCTGAGCTGAATTGGGTAGGACAAGACAAGGGTACCAGTGGCAGCTTTTTTGCTTTTTTGCTTTTTTGTTTTGTTTGACTGGTTGGGGTGAGAAGGCAATGAGCTCTGAGCTGGATTGGGTAGGATAAGACAAGGGTACCAGTAGCACCTTTTTTGCTTTTCCCCATCCTGCAGCCCAGCTTCTTCAACGCGGTCGCCACTCTTCTTCTGATTTCGCTCTTTTCAACCTTTTCCCTAACACACAAACATGCCCACTCACTCACTCACTCACACACTCACACACAAACACACACACTCACAAACACAACCCCAAAAGGCTCTACCGTAGCAATCCCAAAACAACAAGGTCAGTAATGTAGCACTTGTGCTACAAGTAACACTTTGTATAAAATATAAATTAATAATCTAAAATATATAAAAATAAAATATTTGAGATATATAATATGAAATACGATCCTGGTTATATAAAATATAAATAATATGAAATATGTCAACATAAAATATGTGAGATACATAATATGAGATACATAATATGAGATGCGATACCGGTTATATAAAATATAAATCATACAAAGTTTGATCAGATAAAATATAAATAGTATGAAATATGAGAACAAGAAATATGAATCATATGAATATAAAAGCCTGTCGCACCCGTAGAAGAAGGTGTCCTCCTTGTTGGAGTGCCCATGGATATCCACGTAGAGGGCCAGTTTGCCAGCCGCTGCCAACTGCTGCAAGACCTTCTTTGTATGGTAGACGGTGCAGTGGGTCCACTTTACAGGTTTGTCCCATGACCTGTTGGAAACAAACAAAGAATATATAAATAAATAAATAAATAAACAGTACGCCTTCTTGCGAGGCTACATGGTACAATGGGTATTTTTCACAGGTTTGCCACATCACGACCTGTTTGAAACAAAGATATAAATGAATCAACCGTATGCCTTATTACAAGCCTAGACGGTGCAAACAAACAAACAAACAAATACATAAATAAATAAATAAATAAACGGTACGTCTTATTACAAGGCTAGATGGTGCAGTGGGTCCACTTCACAGGTTTGTCCCAGGACCTGTCGGAGACAAACAGTGATTTGTTTTCAAATCTGAAAGTTTTTTCCCCCTAGCTTTATGGTTTTAGGGCCTCCTCCAGGGACAGCATTGTAGTGCTTTCTGTAGCTTCTTACAGCATTTTGTAGCTTTCCAAGGCCATTTAAGCTAACGATCGCTATATATAGCGGGGGGGGGGGGGGGGGGGGGGGGGGGAAATCCCTGGAGACAAACATATAAAAAAACAAACAGTACGTCTTATTACAAGGCTAGATGGTGCAGTGGGTCCACTTTACAGGTTTGTCGCAAGACCTGTTGGAAACAAACAAAGAAACATATAAATAAATGAATACATAAATATATAAATAAATAAATAAACAGTACCCCTTCTTGCGAGGCTAGATGGTACACTGGGTCCACTTCACAGCTTTGCCACATCACGACCTGTTTGAAACAAAGATATAAATGAATCAACAGTATGCCTTATTACAAGCCTAGACGGTGCAGTGGGTCCACTTCACAGCTTTGTCCCAAGACCTGTCGGAGACAAACAGTGATTTGTTTTCAAATCTGAAAGTTTCTTTTCCCTAGCTTTATGGTTTTAGGGCCTCCTCCAGGGACAGCATTTTAGTGCTTTCTGTGGCTTTATATAGCTTTTTATAGTCTTTTTGTCTCAAGACCTAATGACAAATAGCACGAACCTTAGCTCCATTTCTTGAATTACGATGCTCATATGTGCTCTGGTGAGAATTTGTCCGGTATAAACAAGTCTTATAATTCATCTAAAATATAGAATGTTCAAGTTTTTTAATGTTTTTCATGAAACCTGAAAATGTTGTTTTGTGACGAACTAACTAACGGACGGACTTTTAATTGGTGTAATTTTTAATTGGTGTAATTTTAATTGGTTTTAATTTTAATTGGTTTTAATTTTAATTGGACTTTTAATAGGTGTAATCCCTTCTTCCAAAAATCTGGACATGTTTTTCAATGGAGATGGAGACAAACATATAAACAAACAGTACGCCTTCTTACGAGGCTAGGTGGTGCACTGGGTCCACTTCACAGGTTTGGCCCATGAAATTTTGGAAACAAACATAAATGTAAATAAATAAACAAACAGTTCGCCTTGTTACAAGGCTAGATGGTGCAGTGGGTCCCCTTCACAGGTTTGGCCCATCATTACCTGTTGGAAGCAAACATATAAATACATAAACAAAAAGATCGCCTTGTTACAAGGCTAGATGGCGCAGTGGGTATATTTCACAGGTTTGGCCCATCATGACCTGTTGGAAACAAACATAAATATAAATACATAAACAAACAGTACGCCTTCTTGCGGGGCGAGATGGTGCACTGGGTCCCCTTCACACGATTGGCCCATGAACTGTTGGAAACAAACATAAATATAAATACATAAACAAACAGTACTCCTTATTACGAGGCGAGAAAGCGCAGTGGGTCCCCCTCATAGGAGTGTCCCATTACGACCTGTTGAAACAAACATATAAATACATAAACAAACTGCACGCCTTATTACGAGGCGAGATGGTGCACTGGGTCCCCTTCACAGGTTTGGACCATCATAACCTGTTGGAAACAAACATATAAATACATAAACAAACAGATCCCCTTGTTACAAGGCTATATGGCGCAGTGGGTATATTTCACAGGTTTGGCCCATCATGACCTGTTGGAAACAAACATATAAATAAATAAAAAGAACGCCTTATCACGAGGCGTGCGGTTGAGGGGGCCAGCCCGTTTACTTGCCCTGACGCCAACGACCAATGCAGGTGAGTGTGGTGCACCAGGGTACTACATTTTGTCACATTGGTCAGCGCTTGAAGCGCACAAATATCAAATTGATCAGCGCTTTGTGGTGCAAAAAGCGCAAAAACTGCGTGCTGCGCGCACAGGGGGTTGAAAAAACTGTGCGAAACGCGCAGTGGGGCTCAAAAAGTGTGCGCGAAATCGCGCTGTCGCGCGCGCTTTGTAGTACTCTGTGGTGCACTACTCACGGACGGCCTGCCCTGATGAAAGTTGTTGTTCCCCACAGACTGAAGTTCAGCCGGTGTTCTTGCCTAAACTGAGGTCCTATGTTTCTTTTGGGGGCTACTCATGGAAGCTTGAAGGCGCACTACCTTTCAGCTGCACTAGAATGCAATTCATGGCAGCTTCCAAACGCACTACCTAGCTGCATGTCTGGCCCAAGGGCGCAGAAAGGGAGCTACCTAGAAGCTGCTACGCGTAGCCCCAAAAGGAAACAGTGCTCAGGTTGGAGAGAGACAGGGTACTACATTCTGCCTGGATGAAAGTTGTTGTTCCCCACACTGACTGAAGTTCAGCCGGTGTTCTTGCCTAAGCTCAGGTCCAATGTTTCTTTTTGGGGCTATTATTGTAGAATTAAATTATCACTGTAGCTGCCCAGGGCACACTCTACTCTTACGATAAAACAACCTTGTACATCAAATACAGTATCTGTCTGTCTGTCAGTCTATCGGTCTGTCTGTCAGTTTGTCTGTCTGTCTGTATGTCTGACAGTTACAATAAAACAACCATGTAGATCAAATACAGTATCTGTCTGTCTGTCTGTATGTATGTCTGTCAGTTACAATAAAACAACCATGTAGATCAAATACAGTATCTGTCTGTCTGTCTGTCTGTCGGTATGTCTGTCAGTTACAATAAAACAACCATGTAGATCAAATACAGTATCTGTCTGTCTGTCTGTCTGTCTGTCTGTCTGTCTGTATGTCTGTCAGTTACAATAAAACAACCTTGCACATCAAATACAGTTATTGTCTGTATGTCTATTACTGCCAGCCTGTCTGTCTGTTTGTCTGTTACAATATAACAACCTTGTAGATCGAATACAGTGATTGTCTGTCTGTCTGTTGCAGTCACTCTTTCTGTCTGTTTCAGTCCAAGGAATAAAACACGCAAGCACATCCACTATCACATCCACAAACACATCCACCCAGGGCTCACCTATTCATATCGCATCCACAAGCACATCCACCCAGCACTCACCTATTCATATCGCATCCACAAGCACATCCACCCATCACCCACCTATTCATATTACATCCACAATCACATCCACAAACACATTTTCCCAGCGCTCACCTATTCATAGCACATCCACAAACATATCCACCCATCACTCACCTATTCATATCACATCCAAATCACATCCACAAACACATTCACAAATACAAAAACCGTGCGCTCACCTATTCATATCACACCCTGCCAACGAGCAGCGGTAGCTACCGTTGATCACACCATCAGGATTCAACATGGGCATGATCTTGAAGATAAAGCTCGAGCGCAGCGTTTGCGCTGTTGGGTGATCAGATGTTAGGAAATCAAGAATGCCCTGAAAGAGATTTGTGGTGGTGTTAGAGGGATTTGCCGTGGTGTTGGAGATATTGGTGGTGGTGTAGGAGGGATTGGTGGTAGTGGTAGTGGTGGTGGTGGTGGTGGTGGTGGTGGAGAGATTTGCGGTGGTGTTGGAGATATTGGTGGTGGTGTAGGAGGGATTGGTGGTAGTGGTGGTGGTGGTGGTGGAGGGATTTGCAGTGGTGTTGGAGATATTGGTGGTGGTGTAGGAGGGATTGGTGGTAGTGGTGGTGTAGGAGGGATTGGTGGTGGTGTAGGAGGGATTGGTGGTGGTGGTGGTGGTGGTGGTGTTTGAAGGATTGGCGGTGTTGTTGTAGGGATTGGTGGTGGTGTAGGAGGGATTGGTGGTGGTGTTGGAAGGATTGGCGGTGGTGTAGGAGAGATTGGTGATGTTGTTGGTGTTGTTGGAGAGATTGTTGGTGGTGTAGGAGGGATTGTTGGTGGTGTTGGTGGTGTTGGTGGTGTTGTTGGAGGGGTTTGCGGTGGTGTTGCAGGGATTGGTGGTGGTGGTGGTGGTGGTGGTGTTGTTGGAGGGATTGGTGGTGGTGGTGGTGGAGGGATTGTTGTTGATGGTGGTGTTGGAGGGATTGGTGGTGGTGTTGGGCTAGATGCTAAGCGCTGTAGTGCACAAGCTTGATTCAGGTGAGTGGGTGCATTGGTGGGAGGGTGTATCTATTTTGTCGTTACAGTCCAAGGGTAAGCCAAATAGGAAAAATATATATAACGTACGCACATACATGCATACTAACATACATGCATACAAACACACATATGCACATACATGCATACAAACACATATATACATGGATTCAAACACACATACATGCATGCATACTAACACACATACGAACATACATGCATACAAACACACATGCACACGTACAAACATACATACACGCATGGATTCAAACACACATACATGCATACAAACAGACACATACATGGATTCAAACACACATACATGCATGCATACAAACACACATACAAACAAACATGCATAAAAACACACATGCATACAAACAAACACACATACATGCAAACAACCACACACACATGCATACAAACATGGATTCAACCACACATACATGCATACAAACATACATAAACTCTACTAACATACATACAAACACACATACATGCATACAAACATACATAAACTCTACTAACATACATACAAACACACACACATGCATACAAACATACATACACACGTACAAACATGCATGCTGTGACTTACATACACCCACCCACTTACCCTAACCCACCTACCCTACCCTAACCCACCTGCCCTAACCCACCTACCCTACCCTAACCCACCTACCCTAACCCACCTACCCTACCCTAACCCACCTACCCGAACCCTACCGACCCGACCCCCTACCCTAACCCAAACCCCCCTTCAAAAACCCCCTACCCTACCCACCGACCCTACCTTACCCACCTACCCTACCCGAAAAAAAAAAAAAAAAAAAAAAAAAAGAAAAAAAAGAAAAAAAAAAAAAAAAAAAAAAAAAGAAAAAAGAAAAAAAAAAAAAAAAAAAAAAAAAAAAAAAAAAAGGAGAGAAAAAAAAAAAAAAAAAAAAAAAAAAAAAAAAAAAAAAAAAAAAAAAAAAAAAAAAAAAAAAAGAAAGAAAAAAAAAAAAAAAAAAAAAAAGAAAAAAAAGGAGAAAAAAAAAAGAAAAAAAAAATAACCCACCTACCCTACCTACACCTACCCTACCTACCCACCTACCCTACCCTACCCCACCTACCCGACCCTAACCCACCCTACCTACCTAACCCCCAACCTAACCCACCTACCCTACCCTAACCCACTTACCCAATCCACCTACCCTAACCCCTTACCCTAACCAACCTACCTAACCCGCCTACCCTCCTAACCCCCCACCCTAACCACTACCGAACCCCCTACCCTAACCCACCTACCCTACCCTAACCCACCTACCCTACCCTAACCCACCTACCCTACCCTAACCCACCTACCCTAACCCACCTATCCTACCCTAACCCACCTACCCTAACCCACCTACCCTAACCTATCTCTACCCCACCTCCACGTCCACCCCACAAACATGCATGCATACAAACACACATACATGCATACATACACACATACATGCATGATCCATGAGGCACATGTCTCCCCAGGATGGACCCTTGCAGTGAGCATGATGCACTCCCTCTGGCGGAGCACATCCAGCGGCACTGAGAAGTCTGTGATGGTGAGCAGCTCGCTGTGGTTCCCCGATAAGCTGTGGCACAGGGTGGACCGCACGAAGAACGGCAGAGCCGGGGGTTGCTGCGCCTCTGCTGCTGTATCGGCCATAGCCTTGTTCACACGCTCTGAGAGAAGGGAGGGGTAGAGAGGGGTGGGTGGGGAGAAGGGGGGGGGGGGGGGGGGGGGGGGGATCAGGGCGGGCCAGAACATCAGTTACTATCCCTCACCCTACCACGGTCGGAAACTTCCTGGGGGGGCCAGTGCCAAGGCAAAGAAGAAGGTGAGGACTGGGTGTGTGTGTGTGTGTGTGGTGGTGGTGGGGGGGCGTTTGTGTGGTGGGGTGGTGAGGGGCGTGTGTGGTGTGTGTGGTGGTGGTGGTGTGTGTGTGTGTGTGTGTGGGGGGGGGGGGGGGGGGGGGGGGGGGGGGGCTGCGCCTCGGCTGCTGTCTCGGCCAGAGCCTTGTTCACACCTCTGAGAGAAGGAGGGTGGGGTGAGGGTGGGTGAGGGGGGAGGGGGGTGTAGGAGAGGGGGAGGGGGGTGAGGGGGTGAGTGGAGGGGGGGGTGGAGAGGTGAGGGGGGTGAGGGTGAGGGGGAGAGGGGAGGGTGAGGGAGGGGGGGGGAGAGGTTGCAGTTGAGGCGTGTTGACGGGGTACTGGGGTCGTGGGGAGGGGTCTGTTCTGGATGGTCTGGCGTGTTATGTTTGTTGGGGGGATCAGGGCGGGCCCGAACATCAGCTATTACTAGGGATCGGCATATCATATCATGTTGACCAGAGTCGAGTATGCTATCATATGATATCATACAAATTGCATCATATGATATTATATATTAATGGTAAATTTGGCCTGGTCAGACTTTCGGTATCATATGATATCATATGATGACATGATATCATATGATGACATGTTGCCGTTCCCTAGCTATCCCCCCTAGTCCTGTATGTATGGTACAGTCCAGGGGTAGGCCAAATAGGCTGAAGGGACTTGCCCAACTGTTAGGAAGAGCTTGAAAAGAAAAGGCACTGATGAACTGAACCCCAAACAATCGTTTAACCGACGGGGGCCCTGAGTTCGTGCTACAGTGATAATTTAATTCTACAATATAATTAAATCATCATCTCAGCTGGGATAATAATTTAATTGTGCGATTATTATCCTACCTGACAGGCTGTCCAGGTGATGCTGGAGGTCGGTGTACGTGTACGGGTAGCAGCTAGCGATGTAGTACGTCCCTGAGGCCTCGAATTGCAGGGTGAAGGTGCTGCAATAGAGGCCAGGGCCGACATCGGAGGGGCCAGGGCCGTACACCTGTGTGGCAGAGTGCGATGAGAAGTGTGATGAGAGTGTACACCTGTATGGCAGAGTGTGCTGAGAGTGTGATGATAGTGTACACCTGTATGGCAGAGTGTGATGAGAGTGTGATGAGAGTGTACACCTGTATGGCAGAGTGTGCTGAGAGTGTGATGAGAGTGTACACCTGTATGGCAGAGTGTGATGAGAAGTGTGATGATAGTGTGCACCTGGATGGCAGAGTGTGATGAGAGTGTGATGAGAGTGTAAACCTGTATCATATGGGGTGATGATAGTTATGACGTGTACACCTGTATGGCAAGTGGTATGAGAGTGTGTTATAGTGACACCGTATGAAACAGAGTGTGATGAGAGTGTGATGAGAGTGTACACCTGTTTGGCAGAGTGTGATGAGAGTGTGATGATAGTGTACACCTGTTTGGCAGAGTGTGATGAGAGTGTGATGATAGTGTACACCTGTATGGTTGAGTGTGATGAGAGTGTGATGATAGTGTATACCTGTATGGCAGAGTGTGATGAGAGTGTACGCCTGTATGGCAGAGTGATGGAGTGTGATGATGTGTGGAGAGGATTGAAAAATTAAAATAATAAATATTATAATGTCTATTTACAAGGCTGTGGTGAGGCAGCCCGTTTGTTGCACTGGGGCCAACCACCAATGGCCAAAGTTAATTTAACGGTAGCCAGAGGCTTAGGCCTCAGTAGTTATTTTAAGCGGATTATTTGGGGTTCAGTTCATTTCAAGTTGCCTACTTTATGTTTAGCCCCTCCTGATGTCGCGGTTACTTGGCTACCCCTGGGACTGTAACAACATAAACCCTATACAGTAGCCACCGCAAGGGAGGGGGGGTAGGCGCTTGGGACAGGAAACAGGGTGGGGAGGGGTGTGGAGTGGGGTTGGGTGGAGGCGGTGGAGAGGTGAGAGGGTGTGGGGGTGGGGTGGGTGGGAGGGGTTTGGGGTGGGGGGGGTGGGAGGGGTGAGGGTGAGAGGGCGTTGTGGGAGGTGGGGTGGGTGGGAGGGGTGGGATGGAGGGGAGGGGACTGTATATTAATTGGTGTGTTATTAAATTGGAAGGTGTGGGGGGGGTGGGGTGGGTGGGAGGGGGGATGGAATTGGAGGGGAGGGGAATGGTATTTATTGGTCGGGGTTTTAAAAATTGGAAGGGGTGGGGTGGGGTGGGATTGGAGGGGAGGGGACTGTGTTATTAATTGGTGTGTTATAAATTGGAAGGGGTGGGGTGGGGGTGGGGTGGGTAACAACATACAGACACACCTCTTTGATGGAGCCCGCAGTTTTGGCGCCGCCAGCACCGCCAGCACCGGCCTTCTTGGATGCGTCAGTGGAGGACACCTGCCGCAGGGTCAGGAGAGAGGGGCATGTATGTATATATGTGTGTACTAGTACGGTACTCCGTGTGGCCGTTGGCCCCACCCAACTCACTGCACCCCCCACCCTTCCTCTCTTCACCTTCCTTCCCTGGTCTCTACTTACTACCCCCCTCTTCACTGTTTCCTATCCTCTTCTACTTCCTCTTCACACTCCCTCCATCTTCCCCCCTCGCCCTGAACTTCCTCCAATCCTCCCTTCCGTCTTGGCCCCGGCATTCGCCCCCGCAGGAGGTTTCTGACCCCCGTAGGACTAGGGGTAGTAATTGATGTTATGGCCTGCCCTGATCTACCCACACCCTCCCTTACCCCCATCCTCTATACCCAGTCCCCCACCCCAACCCCTCACGCCCGGAACTCCCCCAGTCCCTCACCTTCTTCTTCGCATTGGCACTCGCCCCCAGGAGGTTTACGACCGCGTAGGCGAGGGTAGGGTAGTAAATGGACTGATGTTATGGGCCCTGAAATGACTCTCTCCCCTCCCAAACCCCCCCCCCCCCCCCCCCCACACACACACACACACACACACACACACACGCCCCCCCCCCAAAACACCTCAAGTCCTCCTTCTTTTCGCCTTGGCCACTCGCCCCCTCCCGGAGGGTTTACGACCGCCGATATGGTGAGGGATAGTAGCTGATGTTATGGCCTGCTCTGATCCACCCACCGCCTCCAGCAACCTGACTTAACATACTCGGCCTCTTCGATGTGCCATCTTGCACTTTCGAGTCCATGTTCTGGCTCTCACGCTCATGGTCGGGCACTGGAGGGTCTGGATCCGGGTGGTGGGCTTGGGGCCTCTGCTCTAGGGCTTGCCTCCTGCTCCCACAGAGGGGAGGAGCCAGGGGGCTTGCCCATACAGACCAGGGGTTGCTTGCCCTGGCTGAAGAGAGACTGTGCATATGGGTGTATGGGCGGGGGGGGGGGGGGGGTGGGGGGGGGCGGGGTCAGGAAAAAAAGGTGCTGGGTTGGGGATGGAAAGATTGGATGGATTCAGGAGGTGGGGGGTGGGGCGAGGGGAGGGGGGCAGTTGAAAAATAATACAACATGCACATACATACCGTGGGGTGGAGACAAGAGGCTTGCCCATACAGACCAGGGGAAGCTTGCCCTGGCTGAAGAGAGACTGTGTTAAGGGTTGGGTGGGGACGGATACGGGTGGGAATTGGGAACGGGTTTGGGGGGGGGATGGTTGTGCAGGGAGGGTGTAGGTGTGGGGGGGAGAGGGGGGGGCGGGGGGGGGGGGGGGCAACCAGTCTGAACACATGATCATACACATACATCGATGGTGAGTGATGAGAAGTGGCGGGTAGGTACGTACCATCATCAATTCCAGGGTGGACTGGGTGAAGGGTTGGTTGCACGGATGGATATGGGTGCATCAGCAGGATGGGGTTCGGGTGGTGGGGGATGGGCAGGGTTGTGGTGTGTGTGTGGGGGGGGGGGGGGGGGGGGGGGGGGGGGGATTCCCAGCTTTGAAACAAAACAGGACACATACAGCAGATGGTGAGTGGTGAGAAGACGGGAAAGCAGATGGGTAAGTACAGATACGGTACCACTAACCTCACTCCAGGGGTGATGACAGCCCCCCCCCCTACCACACACCCCAGGATGGTAAGTACAGATACGGTACCACCTAACCTCACTCCAGGGTGACGGATCAAGCCCCCCCCACTACCCCCACCCCAGATGGTAAGTACAGATACGGTACCACTAACCTCACTCCAGGGTGATGACAGCCCCCCCCCTACCCCCACCCCAGATGGTAAGTACAGATACGGTACCACTAACCTCACTCCAGGGTGATGACAGCCCCCCCCTACCCCCACCCCAGAGATGGTAGTACAGATACGGTACCACTAACCCTCACTCCAGGGTGATGACAGCCCCCCCCTACCCCCACCCCGAGATGGTAGTACAGATACTGTTACCACTAACCTCACTCCAGGGTGATGACAGCCCCCCCCCTACCCCCAACCCCAGATGGTAAGTACGCTACGTGGTACACACTAACCTACTCAGGGTGGATGACAGCCCCCACCCTACCCACCCAAGACTGGTAAAGTACAGATGGCTACCACTAACCTCATACAGTGGGTGATTGACAGCCCCCCTACCCCCCACCCACAGATGGTAAGTACAGATACGGTACACTAACCCACTCCAGGGGTGATGACATCCCCCCCCCTACCCCCAAACCACCACCCAAAGTTGGTGGTTTGGCCCCAGTGCAAACAAAGGGCTGGCCCCCTTCACCAAACTCACGCCTTGTAATAGGCGTTACTATTTATGTATTTACTAACCCTCTTCTCTTTCTAAGTTGACCAAGGTTTGACACTTGTAGATGAGGCAAGGGTGTGGACCATTACTTTATTTACTAACCTCCTTCTTTCTAAAGTTGACCAGGTTGAACTTGTAGCTGATGCCAGGTGTGACATTACTTTATTTACTAACCTCCTTCTTTCTAAAGTTGACCAGGTTGAACTTGTAGCTGATGCCAGGTGTGACATTACTTTACTTGTAGCTGATGCCAGGTGTGACATTACTTTATTTACTAACCTCCTTCTTTCTAAAGTTGACCAGGTTGAACTTGTAGCTGATGCCAGGGGTGACATTAGAGACGGAGAAGAAGAACCATTGACACAAGTTGCCGCCATCACTCCGGTCATTTAGGTCTGATGCCAGGAGTAGATCGTATTCGTTTGAATAAACCTAGGGGCAGGGGGGAGGGAGGAGTGGGGTGGGTGGAGGAAAATAATGGCAACGTGTGAAGCACAGCATAGCACAGCAATGCAGCGCAGCACAGCACAGCAAATCAAAGCAAATCAAAGCAAAGCAAAGCACAGGATGCTTGTACGTGGTCATTATCATTTATTTCTCATCGATTTAATTATCAAAATCCACATACCTGCATAGCCCCTCTCAAGTTGCCGCTCTCAAAGGCGGATGAGAACTTCAAGGGGGGAGGCATGCTGGCGCTAGCTGCATCCTTGTGGGGAGCACTGCTGACTGAGGCAAGTCATTATTATTATTATTATTATTATTATTATTATTATTGTTGTTGTTGTTGTTGTTGTTGTCGTTCTTCGTCTTCTTCTTCTTCATATTATTATTATTCTTATTATTATTATTATTTATTTATTGTGTATTTAATGCAAATATCCACATACCTGCATAGCGGCTCTCAAGTTTCCGCTCTCAAAGGCAGACGAGAACTCCAAGGGGGGTGGCATGCTGGCGCTAGCTGCATCCTTCGGGGGAGCACTGCTGACTGAGGCAAGCTCTGAGGGGGCCTGGCTCCTTTCACTGTTCCCACTGTTGCCCCTAGACCCTCCCTTGCGCCCCCCGCTGCGCTTACCCCCACTGCCACTCAGGCCACCCGTCTCGTCCCCCACGCCTCCCATTTCAGAAACAGTCCTAGAATTGAGGCTCATCGATGCGAGGCCTTCTTCAAGGTATTGGCTGCCGTTGGGCTCAAGGATATTCGACGATGGCAGGGACTCGTTCCCTGTAGTGCTCAGGTACACCCTCCGATTGATGAGGCCCTCAGGGTGTACAATGCGCCGCAAGTCGTGCATCTGAGATGGAAACACGTGGGTGGGTGCGTGGGTGGGGTGGGGTGTGGGTGGGGGGGGATGGGTGCGTCTCAAGTTGGCATATGAGATGAACACAGGACGAACAATAATCAATGATTTAGGATCATTGGGGATTGGCGATTAAACATTTTACGTACATAAGGAGATAGAAGCAAATACTAACCATGCAGGTTTGGGTAGCTTTTACATGGAACAAAACTTGTTGTTTCAACCAACCATAGTTGTGACACACAGGCTGGGGGGATGTTGATAAGGCTCATTTTTTTGGCGGAGCCCCCCTCCTCCCCCCCCCCCCCCCCCCCCCTTCTGGGGGGCGGGAGCCTGTCCGTCTGTCCGACCACAAGAAACAAGTAACCCTGTCCGTAACGGTCTTGTACATCCTGGTTTCTGTCAGCTGCACTAAATTCCGTTGCCACCTGCCGCTCTGGTAGCCAACAATTTCCGCAAATTTTCCGCGTCGCTTGCGACCCCGCGAGGACTTGCCAAATCTCAAATCAAACTCATTTATAATGGCCCCTACCTCCTCATGGAATTATGGTCATGGAAAGAGGAAACAAGAGGAAGACGTGCTATACAAACAGGACATACATCCCTACCATCATGTCGGCATATGGTATTCAAAGTGCGGAAAACACAAAATGCGCCCATAAAATACACAATTAAAAAACAGATATACATCCCGACTATCATGTCGGCATGTAATATTCAAAGTACGAAAAAACACAAAATACGCCCATAAAATACACAAAACAACAGGACATACATCCCTACCGTCATGTCGGCATATGGAAATCAAAGTGCGGTAACACACAAAATACGCCCATAAAATACACATACAAACAGGACATACATCCCTACCATCATGTCGGCATATGATCTCCAAAGTGCAGAAACACACAAAATACACCCGTAATCAACACAAATAAAGAGGACATAAATCCCTACCATCATGTCGGCATATGACATTCAAAGTGCAAAATACTCAACAACAGTGTGAAAGACACAAAATACGCCCATAAAATAAATAAAATAAAAATACATACCTCCCTACCATCATGTATTCATGTCGGCATTTGATATTCAAAGTGTGACATACTCCACAATAGTGCGAAACACACACAAAACACGCCCATAATTTTTTGTTTAAATAACATACATCCCTACCATCATATCCGGGGGGGTCGTGTTGCCGCATGAAAGGAAAGTCTCTGCCACTTGCCCCAGAGCATGAACCCCAGAGCATACATCACTGTTTTTTTTGGTGCAAGGCGTCGCAAATTGAGCGACACAGTGCGACCCCAGTGCGACGCGCTCCATTTCTGATGAGTATAGCCAGACCCATGAATCTGAGGGCTCTCAACCCCCAGAAGGGGGGGGCTTCGCCAAAAATCCGTGACAGACATCCCTACCATAATGTCGGCGACCAAGGTGTTGCCATACGAGTGAAAAGCATCAAACAGACATACGTCACTGTTTTTTTTGTGCAGCGCGTCGCAAATTGAGCCACTCTGTGCGACCCCAGTGCGACGCGCTGCCCCTCGCGAAGCGCGGAGCCCGGGGGGGTCGGAGGGAAATCAATGACATACAATATCAGTTGGGGTTCAGTTCATCGGTGCTTTTTCTTTTTAAGCCCTTCCTATCACGGTTGGGCAAGTCCCGTTAGCCTATTTGGCCTACCCCTGGACTGTGACATACATACATACAGTGACATACATACATACCATCATGTCGGCATCCAAGGTGTTGCCATACGAGTGGAAAGGCTCTGCCACTTGCCCCAGATTCCCACTGGCGGCGATGCACGCTGCTACATCGGCAGCCGTGGGCGGTGCGCTGTCTGGCGGGTACATGATAGGTCGGACTGTAACCGGAGGCAGGTATGATGGCCTTGGGGCCTGGCCTTGGGCTGGGAGACGGGCACCACCGTAGTCCTCCGGAAAGAGTTCCTGATGGCGTGGTACATCAGCATCCATTGCTGCAGGCAGGGGGTCAGCGGGGGCAAGGGGGGTGAGGGGGGGCAAGGGGGTGAGGGGGGGGGGAAAGGGTGTGTGAGGGTGGCAAAGGTGTATTAGGGTTTGTTTGGGTGTGCTAGGGGGTGGCAAGGGGGTGTAAGGGGCGGCAAGGGGGTGTAAGGGGCGGCAAGGGGGTGTAAGTGGGGGCAAGGGGTTGTAGGGGGGGCAAGGGGGTGTTAGGGTGTGTCGGAGCCAGAGGTCAGCCGAGTTCAGGGACAGGTCGGCAGTGGGGTTGGGGACAGGGTCAAGGTCAGGGTCTGGGTCTGGGTCTGGGGCAGTCATCAATCAATCACGACTATTCATCAAATAAATCATTATTGATTCAATGATGATCATCATCATCAATGCAATGCAATGCAGTCGTCATCATCGATGTAATGCAATGAAAAAGTGGCTCCGTCAAGCTATGCGGGCACATTTGGAGTCCAGCAGGGCACCAGGAAAAATGTTATCATCATCCCATCATCAATAAGTTACCACACCTGACAGGATGTTGAGGTGCGGAAAGGGGGTGTTAGGGGAGGCAAGGGGGTGTTAGGGGCTGCAAGGGGGGTGTGAGAGGGGCAAGGGGGTGTTAGGAGGTGGCAAAGTTGTGGTAGGGGCAGCAAGGGTTTGTAGGGGGCGGCAAGGAGGTGTTAGGGGGGAGCAAGGGCGTTGTAGGGGAAGGCAAGGGTTTGTAGGGGGGGGCAAAGGGGGGGTGTTAGGGGGGGGCAAGGGGGTTGTAGGGGCCGGCAGGCAAGGGGGTGTGAGTGTGCATGTGAGGGACAAGGGGGTGTTAGGACGTTGGGTGGCAAAGGCGGTGGTAGGGCAGCAAGGGTTGGTAGGGGGCGCAAGGAAGGGGTTGGGGCGACAAGGGGGTGGCAAAGGGGTGTTAGGGGGGGGGCCAAGGGTTGTAGGGGCGGGCAAAGGGGTGTTAGGGGGGTTTTAGGGTGAGGCAAGGGTTTTTGTAGGGGGGGCAAGGGGGTGTTGAGGGGGGGGCAAAGGGTTGTAGGGGGAGGCAAGGGGGTGATAGGGGGGGCAAGGGGGTTGTAAGGGGAGGGCAAGGGTTGTAGGGGGCGGCAAGGGGGATTGGTGTTAGGGGGGGGCAAAGGGGGTTGTAGGGGGAGGAAAGGGGGTGTTAGGGGGGGGCAAGGGGGTGTTAGTGGGGGGGCAAGGGTTTGTAGAGGGGCGGCAAGGGGGGTGATAGGGGGGGCCATAGGGGGTTGTAAAGGAAGGAAGGTGGTTGTAGGGGGCGGGCAAGGGGGTGGGGGGTGTTAGGGGGGGGGCAAGGGTTTGTAGGGGGCGGCAAAGGGGTGTTGTAGGGGGGGGCAGGGGGTTGTAGGGGGAGGCAGGGTTTGTAGGGGGCGGCAAGGGGGTGCTCGGGGGGGGGCAAGGGGGTTGTAAGGGGAGGCAAGGGTTTGTAGGGGGCGGCAAGGGGTGTTAGGGGGGGCAAGGGGGTTGTAAAGGGAGGCAAGGGTTTGTTGTAGGGGGCGCAAGGCGGCAAGGGGTGTGTGTTAGGGGGGGGGGCAAGGGTTTGTAGGGGGCGGCAAGGGGGTGTTAGGGGGGGGCAAGGGGGTTGTAGGGGGAGGCAAGGGTTGTAGGGGGCGGGGCAAGGGGGTGCTCGGGGGGGGCAAGGGGGTTGTAAGGGGAGGCAAGGGTGGGTTTGTAGGGGGCGGCAGGGGGTGTTAGGGGGGGGGCCAAGGGGGTGTTAGGGGGAGGCAAGGGTTTTTTCGGGGGCGGCAAGGGGGTCTTAAGGGGGGGGCAAGGGTGTGTTGGGGGCCGGCAAAGGGGGTGTTAGGGGGGGGCAAGGGGGTGTATGGGGAGGCAAGGGTTTGTAGGGGGGCGGCGAAGGGGGTGTGTGAGGGGGGGGAGGCAAGGGTTTTTAGGGGGCGGCAAGGGGGTGGTTAAGGCGGGCAAGGGTTTTTTTTAGGGGGCGTCAAGGGGGTTTAGGGGGGGGCAAGGGGGTTGTAGGGGAGGCAAGGGTTTGTAGGGGGCGGCCAAGGGGGGTTGAGGGGGGGGGGGGAGGGGGTAGGGGGGGGTTGTAGGGGGGGAAAGGGGGTATTAGGGGGGGGGGTGGGAAGGGGGGGAGGGGTTTGTAGGGGGTGCAAGGGGGGTAGGGGGGGGGGGGGGGGGGAGGCGGGGTTGTCTTCGGGGGGGGGGAGGGGTGGTTGGGGTTGTAGGGCGTGGCAAGGGGGTTGTGAGGGGGGTGGGGGGGGGGGGGGGGGTTGTAGGGGGTGCAGGGGGGTGTTAGGGGGGGGCGGGGGGCGGCGGGGGCTGGGGGGGGGGGGGGAGGGGGGGGCAACGGAGTGTTAGGGGGGGGGGGGGGGGGAGGGGGAGGGTGTGTAGGGGGTGGCAATGGGGTGGTAGGGGGGGGGGGGGGGTTGTAGGGGGTGAAGGGGGGTCTTAGGGGGGGGTGGTGGTAGGGGGTGGTATGGGTCGGGTGGCAAGTGGGTGTTAGGGGGGGGGGAGAGGGGTTTGTTAGGGGTGGCAAGCGGGTGTTCGGGGGGGGGGGGGGGGGGGGGTGTAGGGGAGCGGCAGGGGGTGTTAGGGGGGGGGGAGAGGGGTGTGTAGGGAGGGTGGCAGGGGGTGTTAGGGGGGGGGGGAGGGGTTTGTAGGGGGTGGCAAGGGGGTGTTAGGGGGGGGGGGAGGGGTTCGTAGGGGGTGCAAGGGGGGTGTTAGGGGGGGGGGAGGGTTTGTAGGGGGCGGCAAGGGGGTGTTAGGGGGGGGGGCAAGGGGTGTAGGGGGGGCAAGGGGGGTGTGTTAGGGGGAGGCAAGGGTTTTTAGGGGGCGGCAAGGGGGTTGCCCTACCTGACAGGATGTTAAGGTGCGGTGCGTCCCTGCTAGGATGGCGCCAGATGGGCTCGAACTCAGGGAGTGGGCTGAGGATATGGCGATTCAGTAACCACAGAGTCCTGCTTGTTCGTTTTAGGATTTTTCGCTGCTCTGGCAGTCTCGTGAGAAGCCGCATGACACCGAGCAGCAGCTTCACGGTCTCGTCACTCCGTGAGAGCACCGAGCAAGGTCCCTCGTGCTTTGAAATGTTTTTCAGCACCTTGACCACCGATCCGAAAACGTTCCATGTCCCCAGGAAGTTAACCAGGGCTTCTTTACACAGCAGGATGAGCGTGCCCCCAGCTAGCTGCTGTGCTCCCTTGGAATATCGGGACAAGAGCATCATGGCGTCGAAGAGGGGTCCCATGATATTTGCCTCCTTGCTGTTGCTATTGCAGACGTTGAGCAAGATGGTGGCGAAGCCCTTTTCTTTCACAATGCCCTGCTGGATGATGGTGCTGGAGATGCAACAGCGGCAGAGGACCTTGGAGGCTGCAGCAATCAGCACACGCTCCGAGGAAGCGTATGTTTTCAGCACTTTCAGCAGCAGCTTGGTCCCACCCTGGCAAGTGGGAGAGAAGAACAGAGGGAGATGGGGAAATGTGTGTGTGTGTGTGCGTGTGTGTGTGTTTCAGTCCTTTCTGCAGCAGCTTGGTCCCACCCTAAGTGTGAGGAAAGAACAGAGGGAGATAGGGAAATGTGTGTGTGTGTGTGTGTGTGTGTGTGTGTGTGTGTGTGTGTGTGTGTGTGCGTTTGTGGGTGTTTGTGGGTGTGTGTGTCAGCACCTTCAGCAGCAACAAGCACTAAAATACCCGACCAACACAAGATAGCAAACAAACACAATGAACACAAGGCATGACGCACCTCCAGTCGGATCAATGTGGCTGTCTGTGGTGCGGCGGAGAGAACATCATCCAGGAATTGAAGGCACGCTGTTACCTGACCAGAGCACGCAGCAATTGAAGATGTTGAATCAATTGAGATAATGGTGATATTGAATCAATTGAAGATATTGAGGATATTTAAGATATTGAATCAATTGAAGATATTGAGGATATTGAAGATATTGAATCAATTGAGATAATGGTGATATTGAAGATTTGAATCACTTGAGATAATGGTGATATTGAAAATACTGAACCAATCAAGATAATGGTGATATTAAATCAATTTAAGATATTGAGGATATTGAAGCAATCTTGGAATTTGCTCAACGAACGCGCAAATTCTGCGCCGCGTTTCCGTGAGTTGGGACGGGCGCGCAGTTGAAGTTGTGCGTTCCCGTGACAACTAACAGTTGTTTGACTAACAAAACTTAGTTTTGAGTTAGTTATTACTTGAGATCCTTCCTGGTTAGTCAAACAACTGTTAGCTGTCACGGAAACACATCATAACGGGTCATAACGGGACAGTTTGACTGACCGTGTCTGATAACCGTGACTAACAGCCGAGTTCTGAGCTGTGATCTATATCTATACATGTTGCAAAATAAAGATATTGAAAATATTGAAAATACTGAAAATGTTGAATTACAATTGGAGTATTGAAGCAATTGAGGATATAGAAGATATCAAAGCAATCGGAGATATTGAGGAGAAGGCAGGGTGTTTCATGACAAGGGCACGCAAGCAGTGAACAGGTTGAATTGAATGCATGCTGTTACCTGTTCAGAGCATGCTGCTATGGAAAAAACTGAGGAAAAGGCCGAGTGTTTTATGACAAGTGCATGCAAGCAGTGTAGTAAACAAGTTGAATTGAAGGCATGCTTAGATATGATCAGAGCACACAGCAATTGAAGGTATTGAGGAGAAGGTAGAATATTGCATTACAAGACCATGGAACCATCAAAAGTGTTGGTATGAATACAGGATTGGTGGTTGGCCCAAGTGCAAGCAAAGGGGCTGGCCCCCTCAACCCCACGTCTCGTAACAAGGCGTACTATTTATGTACTTATTTATTATATGATCATACAAGAATTCCTGATCACACAATGATACTTGATCACATAATGATACCTGAACACACAATGATACTTGATCCCACAATGATACCTGATCAGGGCAAGGGGCAAGGGGGGCCTGAGGCTAGGGGCGTGGGGCAAGGGGCAACAAGGGGCATGAGACAACCAAAGGAGCTTCAAGCTGCATGTGAAAGAAGATGCAGGTGTTTTCTGGAGATTACCGCTGTCTGCGTGGACAATCTTAATGGACCATAATACACCAATCTAACCACATTATCTTATATCAGCATCTGTGTCAGCTGTGTGTACAATTTTTCCAACGTGTAGTGACTGAAGGACATCAGACCACAGGTACCAGGTGGGTGGTTGGTTAGTTGGTTGGTTGGGTAGGTGGGTAGATGGGTGATTTAAGCCCTTACCACTTCACTGTACTGAATGAAGCTCGATAGGAGAGAGATTGCCTCTTGGATGACACTCGTGGTAGCTCCATCAGGTTTGCCTACAATAGCAGCCAAAAGCTGGCGCGGTCAAGGGGCTGGGGGGAGTAGGGGTTCGTAGAATCAAAACTGCTCACCACCCAAACCCATTACCTGACTTCAAGCCACGGATGACGGATTGAAACCCGCGTACTCGGTCACATATCACCTCCGCATCTGCCGCAGACGCGGACATAGCGCGGAGGTAGACAAGCAACTCGGGGGGGAGGCCAGACTAAAGGTGAAGTAGCCAGAATGAAATCGAATGCAGGAGGGAAGGAGGGGAGCTCCAGAGCTAGCTCCTCTTGGGACAGGATCAAGCTAATGGACGGGGATATGAATGAATTGCATCATCTGGGGGGCGCAATCGAGTCGAGTATTGGTCACGGCGTTTTAACTAACCTCACACACATTCGATGGGACCCAAGTTGAAAGGTCCAGCTCATCATGGTGGCGTGGGATGAGGTGGGGTAATCCGGGGCCCCCGCCGGGGCCCGGGACCCGGGCCTGCCATGGCACCATGGCGCGCGACGAGGGGCATGATCAGATAGGCCCTTGAGATGACAGCTCAGGGTTACGAGGAAGGAAGAATGCTGTGTACTGTACTTGGATGTCCTCATTATGGGAAGAGTGTGGGAAACCTACGTCACAAGTGCTTCGTAAAATAGCTAGATTCAGCGCTTCCGCCCACTACCTGGAGATGAAAACTGATACATGGAAGCTGCATGGAAGCGACCCATTGTCCCTTGGAGTGATCTTCTGATCGACTGTGCCATCTGTGTGATTCTGGAATACTACATGATGAACATCGTGTGGTATTTGAATGTGCGGACGAATCCTAACTGAATACGAGAAGAAAATATAAAAACTGATTTCCCAGAGAGCCGGGCGAAAAATAATTCCTCTACATTATCTGACGTGCAGTAAACAAGTGAATCTTGCGAAGTTACCTCTTCTTACCCATGCATGTATGAAGAGATTGGACCAAGCATATTTCAGTAAGAATGATAAGAATGATAGCTTTTGATTTATGGATGATGATGATAATGATGATGATGATGATGGCAACGATTACATTTTCCATGTACCGGTGTTTACTGTCCAAGACGGCGAGCAGCCAAATTGCTGGGTGGAGCCATGTTACCATTTTACCAAGTTCAACTTCAAGAGACATGATCGGTGAAAGCTTCTGCCTGCCTGGATTGTTTGCTTGTTTGTTTGATACATTCCAGGGCTAGCCGAATAGTCTAAAGGAGCTAAAGGCCTATCCTCAAACAATCAAGACAAATATAAAAATCATCGTTTTCCATAGGGGATGTAAACAAGCGCTAATAGATCTGGTCCGCAGCAAATCGTACAGATGTAGCGGGGGACCTAAGGGCCACTTGTGTATGTATGTTACAGTCCAGGGGTAGGCCAAATAGGCTGAAGGGACTTGCCCAACCGTCACGGGGTCACGGGCTGTATGCAAAGCAAGCACTGGTGAACTGAACCCCAACAACATACCAGTATATGATTGCATTCTGTACTCAAGAGTGCAGTGTAGTAGTGTTCACACTACCCATACGGCCATCCTTCCTCAGACTGCAGACGGTGAGCAGCCTGAAGGCTGAAAGACCATGAAATCCAACCAAACCAAACATTCTAGAAACCACCAGCACTATCTCCAGCTACAATATATCTATATATATGATGTATGGTGGTTGGCCCTAGTGCAAGCAAACGGGCTGCCCCCCTCAACCTCACGCCTCGTAATAAGGAGTACTATTTATTTATTTATTTATCTCAAGCTACGAGGGTTCTGGGGGAGCAGAACTGCAATCTTTCTGACCGGATCTGATACAAGTCACCAAAATCGAGTCTTACCGTTCCTAACTTTGCTCAACATGTATCATAATAAGCTTATGCTAGTCTAGACCTGACCTGTCATCTAGTAATGATGTTTACTCTGCCTGAGGACGGTGAGCAGCCTCAAGGCTGACAGGCCATGTCATCAATCCAATCCATATCAGAGTTTTATTTTCAGCTATAAGCAGCAGCTTCTAGACAGCTCCCCTGACTGGCTACTCAGCCAAAGCTAATGCAACCTAGTGTGTCTGGAAGCTGACAGAATCCGCAGTTCAGAATTGTCGAAATCTTGGGGCTTAGCCCAGTGGCTGGCTCAGGGAGCTGCCTAGAAGCTGCTGCTCATAGCTGAAAATAAAAAAACTATGATCCATATCCAAATGATGATACCTATGATGATTGACTTCTAGCCCATCGGACACCACATGGTTTCATGTTGCTCTCGACGTGAGGAGCTCACAACTCCACCACATCGCACACACACGTAGCTCGATCCATCTTGAAGCGAACAGGAAGCAAGATCCTCCCGCCCCGACTCCTGCAAAGTTAGCAACTTTGATTAGAATCAGAGGGAGTTTAATTGTTAAATCGAAATTATACGTATATAAATAAAAACATAAATTGCATATATATGATCTATATGATCTGGGCATTTTAGGGAAGTATTTTGTATTTGTATTTGAATTTGTATTTTGTATTTTGTATTTGCACATTTAAATATATGTATGTATGAATGTTACAGTCCAGGGGTAGCCAATTTGACTAAATATACTTGCCCAACGTATTAAACAAGCAAGATGATTTTAGACTATGAGGGGGGGCTATAAAAAGCACTGTAAGATCCACTTAACATATGTAGGAACGCATAATATCATCCATATATAAAAAAATGATTCCCCGGTGCCTGGCAAGAATTCTGCACCCAAAATTTATGTTGCAGAAGTCTATTTAAACATAAAACAACTGGTTTGTCTTGCACAATTCATTGCAGCACAGGTGTAGCCCCCTTCACGAAGGCCACGATCCATAGCACCAAAAATTCCGTTACAAAATTCTGTTTTAACATAAAATACATGTTGTGTCTTGTAAAATTCATTGTAGCACACATTTCAGTTCATCAATGCTAATTCTTTTTAAACCCTTCCTATCATGGTTGGACAAGTCCCTTCAGCCAATTTGGCCTACCCCTGGACTGTAACATAACTACATACACATGTATGGCACACTTCATAAAGGCCACGATCCATATCTCAAAAATGGGATTTTCCTGTGCTTGGCTGTGCCCAGGGTATGATCTGTGGGAATGGACAGCATGGGAGACAGATGCTGACAAGTTTGATGCAGCGTCGCCTGCGACGCTAAATATTGGCGGAGAGTGATCGCGACGGAGCAACAGGTGGGAACGGAAGCGAGTTAGTTACGAGACCGTTGACGTGTCGGGCTTCATCGCGGTCAGACGGATGGATGGATGGTCGGTCGGACGGACAAATGGGTAAACATGGGGGCTCCGCCAAAAAGCCGATGCACCTCAAAGAATTAAGATAGGTCAAGCCTATCCATAGGAGCTATTCATCATATTTATAGTATTATAATCTATTTCTATTCATATTAAGTATACTTTATTTATATTTGTTCATATTTATCATTATTATTTATATGTATTAAAGCTATTTAAAAGCACTATAGGATATAGAGAAGCTATGTATACTATCATTCGTACCTCAAAAATGGATTTCTCAGTGCCTGGATGTGCCCAGGGTATGAGCTGTGAGGGTTTGACCATAGGATCTATGTACAAGCACCAATTAACAAGCACCATAGGGTCTATGTACAAGCACCAGTTAACAAGCACCATAGGATCTATGTACAAGCACCAATTAACAAGCACCATAGGATCTATGTACAAGCACCAATTAACAAGCACCATAGGGTCTATGTACAAGCACCAGACAACAAGCACCATAGGATCTACGTACAAGCACCAATTAACAAGCACCATTGGGTCTGTGTACAAGCACCAGACAACAAGCACCATAGGATCTACGTACAAGCACCAATTAACAAGCACCATAGGATCTATGTACAAGCACCAATTAACAAGCACCATTGGGTCTATGTACAAGCACCATAGGATCTATGTACAAGCACCAATTAACAAGCACCATTGGGTCTATGTACAAGCACCATAGGATCTATGTACAAGCACCAATTACCGTAGTGGAGCTTAGGGTTCCCGAGGGTCCGGAGACTGTGATTTATTTTTTACTTCCCGGGGGGGTCCAAGAGTTTTTATATTGTTCCCGGGGGGGGATTTTGAATTTAAAACTACATCCCGGGGCAAACATTGGGAATAATGGAGGCATGTATTAATGACAGAAGAACTGCCAAGTCATTGTATTCCTTACATATGGTTGTGTAACCGTGATGGATCTGGGGACGTGACGGGGCGAGACAGAAGGGACTAGGAAACGCAATTTCCTAGGGCGTCCTGGTGTCCTCTTGCTGGCAAGGGCTGCCTGGTCACGAGCAAGCTTTGCATGGGCAGCCGCTGTTGCTTCCTCCTTGCGCTTCGCCTCTTTGGCTTTCTTCTTCTCCACCTCATAAGCCGTAAGCGTCGCGTTGAAAAACATGTCCAGCTTTGTCTGCTTCTTCTGATTGCCATCCGAGTCCTTCGACACATGCACGACCTTCACTACTCGAACATCGGGGCTTTTCTCACCGGCTATTTCGAGATCAGGAGTGTCAGATTCGACTATTACAAGATCAGGCGTGTCAACTTCGGCCTCCATGTCGAAGGCGGAGCAGGAGCAACAATTTCAGACGATGGGAGCGAAGAGTTGCGAAGCGGGAGGAGGAACCCCTTGAAATATGTATTGGCAATCAGGCAGTACTGCCCCAATTCTAGTTCCTGGGTGCTGGTGCTGATCTGATGCCAACCCCATTTTTTAATCGTACCGCGGGGCGGTAAAAAATATTATTTTCGCATCGCGAATGCAGGTTCGCGGGGGGGGCAAAAACGATAATTATTCGGGAACCCTAACATTTTCTACGGTAACAAGCACCCTAGGATCTATGTACAAGCACCAATTATAGCAATTCAGGGGATGAACTGGACAAACCGTTTCCGCGAGAACTCGTACTTCGTACCTTGTCGAGAATTTTGGTCTGGAAATCCGAGAATTCTTGACAATTTGGCCTGGAATTCTCAAGAATTCTCGACAAATTACGAAACGTCTGTCCAGTTCATCCCCTGAATTGCTATAACAAGCACCATAGGAATGAACAAGCACCATACCAACTATGTTTAATATCATCCATACCTCCAAATTTGGATTTCCCGGTGCCTGGCTGTGCCCAGGGTATGAGTTATGAGGAGGGACGGCATATGAGGCACCTTGCAAAACCTCAAATAATCAACACGAGTCTAGGCTATCCGGAGGAGATGTTAACAAGCACTATAGGATCTATATAAACTATGGATCTAGATAAAATATCATCCATACCTCCAATATTGGATTTCCCGGTGCCTGGCTGTGCCCACGGTATGAGTTATGAGGAGGGACAGCATACGAGGCAGATGCTGTAGCCGATGCGCCTCCGTAACTTGTGTCGGTGCAATCCATGTGGTCCACGCCTTGTACCATAGACGAGCTTGCAGCTTGCTGTTCCATTGATTGTTGGGTAGACTGCGATCGATTGTTGGGTGTGGGTATGGGTATGTGTGTGTGTGCAATCCATGTAGTGTGTGTGTGCAATTGATTGTTGGGTAGACTGCGATTGATTGTTGGGCATGGGTATAGGTATGTGGGTGTTTGTGCAATCCATGTAGTGTGTGTGTGCAATTGATTGTTGGGTGTGGGTATGGGTATGGGTGTGTGTGTACAATCCATGTAGTGGAGTGTGCATGCAATTGCTTGAGTGTTTGGGTTGATAAAGACAGAGATGGACCCGAATTGGGCTGTTGTTGTTGGATGACTCATCCTTCCATCCATCCCAACCATCCCTATGTCCAGATAGTTCCCCATTCCAGCTACCTCCTAAAGATCCCCAATCCCCCCATTCCAATCCATCCCTATCCCCTCATTACAATCCATCACCATCCCCTCGGGTCTAAGGTTTAGGGTTTAGGGTTATTCCAAACCATCCCCATACCCGCCCCAGTCAGTCCCCCATCCCTCCATCCATCATTCCAATCCATCCCACATTCCAAACCATACCAACCCCCCCACATTCCAATCCATACCCCCATCCCTCATTATAATCCATCTGCATCCCCTCATTCTAACCCCTTTCCCAATCCTAAAAAAAAACGGTGCAGCATCAAACAATCCATCATGCAACCAGTTGCCTGTTGTAACAACCAATTGTGTGGTAGGACTGGGTCATTCTGCTTGTGGCACTGCCTTATGCTTGCTTGCCACCATGAAAATAGTAAGGTATGTTAGCTCCAGGGGCTGTATGACCTACCAGGCGATTTATGACAAACAATACTGCGCTTATTATAAAATGAAGTATATTAATACTGCTTTCTGGGGATTGGTGGTTGGCCCCAGTGCAAGCAAACGGGCTGACTCCCTCCACCTCACGCCTCGTAATAAGGCTTACTATTTATTTCTTGTATTTATTTGTCCCGTCTAACTCTTGGGCTTCTGCAGTTTTTTTGTTTGTTTGAAAAACGGCCTCTAGATCCCCACTCCCCACCCCCCAAAAAACGAATCCATGGAACTGCTTGTCCTACCTACCTCTTGGGCTTCTTCAGCATACAAAAAAAAGGCCTCTAGATTCCCACTCCCCACCCCTCAAAAACGAATCACTTAAAATGTTTGTCCACCGAACATCTTTAGGCCCACTCTCAGCATTTAAACAATCTGAAAACAAGCGCCTCTGATCCCACTCCCACCCACCCACCAAAAACGCAATCCATTGAACAGTATTGTCCCACAGAACCTACTTGGCGCTCTGAAACCAGCATTAAAAAAAACTAGGAAAAAGAGGAGAGAAGGTAAAAAAGAAAAAAAAAAAAAAGAAACAGAAAAACAAAAAAATAAAAGAATTAACGAAAAAAGAAAAGAAATAAAAAAAACGAAAAAAGAAGAGAAAAGAAAGAGAAGAAAAAAGAGAAAAAAAGACAGAAAAAAAAAGGGACGAAAATGAGGAGAAACAAAAGGAAAGAGACAAAAAAGACATGAGAATCATGGAAGAAAATAATGAGAAAAAAAAAGAAAAGAAAGAAAAACAAAAGAAAAAAAAAAACAAAAGAGAAGAAGAACAAAAGGCAGAAAAGCAAGGGGGGAGAATGAAGGACAAAAAAGAAAAAGAAATAAAAGCGTAAGCGAAAAGATAGAAAAAGGAAAGAGGAAAAAAATGGGAAGACGAAGAAAAAACATAAGAAGAGAGAGAAGCATAAAAAGTATCAACAACGGGAAGTTGAAGGGAAAGGGAAAAGGGGATTAGAAAAACAAGAGTAAGGAAAAAGAAGAAAAAAGAGAAAGTAAAAAAATTAAGAACAGAAAAGAAAAAAACCAAGTAAAGAAAAGAGGGAAACAGAGCCAACAAATAAGATAAGAGTAAACATAGAGCCCCGACAGAAACGAAAAACGACAAACGAAAAAAACCACACAGAAAACAACAACAATCAACACCAGACCCACGACCTCCCCCCAGAACTAACGAACCATTTAACGTTTAGCCCCACCTACCCCTCAGGACGCTTCTGCAGACATTCAAACAAGATCCTTGCCAGAAAAACAAAGAGCATACTAGATCACCCCCCCCACACACACACACACACCCACGTACAAAGAATACCAGGAAAACGTGGGCAAAACTACCTCTTGACGAGCTCCGGCCGCATTCTAAACAACAAAAAAAAGGGACGTCGAGACATATAAAGAAGAAAAAAAAAAACCGAAAGCAAAAAGTCTAAAAACATAAAAAAAAAATAAAAAAAAACAAAATGCACCACCAACCCCACCTCAACAAAAAAAAAACAAAAAATGACAAGAGAAAAGAAAAAGCCCCCCCCCACCCCACACCACCGCCCCCCCCCACCCACCCCACCGCCCCCGAAAAAGAAATCCATATGAACTGTTTGTCCAACCCTACCTACATGCCTTACTGCAGCATTCAAACAAATCTTGGAAAACAAGGCCTCTAGATCCCCCCACCCCCCCCCCCCCCCACACCCACACACCCAACATACCCCACACCCGCAAAACAATACCAAACACAATCCAAGTTGAACCTGTTTGCTCACTACCTACCTTGCCACGCCTTATGCAGCATCTCAAACAAATCGTGCGAAAACAAGCCGGCCTCTAGATCAGCCATAGGCCAAAGCTCATGCCTCCCATACCTCACTTGCGCACTCTGCACTGTCTTTGCGAATTCAATTACCAATCTGAAAACCAGTAAAGTTCAGGTATGAGGATCAAAGTGGTTGATGTCCACTACAGTGCATCTAACCATCACTGTTTTCTTTTTTGGGCAACTTTTTGTGTGCTACACCCACACCCACCCACCTCGACACCCCCAACCAAACAAGTGAGGGTCAGGATCTGAAGATCGAAGTGGTTGATGTAAACTACAGTGCACATGACAATCACTGTTTCTTTTTTGAGCAACTTTTTGTGTGCTACACCCACACCCACTCAACCCGACACCCACCCACCCCCACCCAAACCAGTGAAGGTCAGGATCTGAAGATCGAAGTGGGTGATGTACACTACAGTGCACATGACAATCACTGATTCTTTTTTGGGCAACTTCTTTTTTGTTACACCCACACCCACCCAACCCCACACCCAAACCAGTACAGGTCAGGAGCTGGGGATCAAAGTGGTTGAGGTACACCACAGTGCACATGACAATCACTGATTCTTTTGTTTGCAACTTCTTTGTGTGCTACACCTACACCCACCCAACCCCACACCCACCCACACCCAAACCAGTACAGGTCAGGAGCTGGGGATGAAAGTGGTTGAGGTACACCACAGTGCACATGACAATCACTGATTCTTTTGTTTGCAACTTCTTTGTGTGCCACACCTACATCCACCCAACCCCACCCCCACCCCCACCAAAACCAGTACAGGTCAGGAGCTGGGGATCAAAGTGGTTGAGGTACACTACAGTGCACATGGCAATCACTGTTTCTTTTCTGGGGAATGTTTTTGTGTGCTACACCCCCACCGGCCCATCCCCCACCCCCACCCAAACCAGCAAAGGTCAGGATCTGAGGATCATGTGATTGCAGAACACAACG
The DNA here is from genome assembly GCA_013435795.1 of Chlamydomonas sp. ICE-L. Classification (NCBI taxonomy): domain Eukaryota; kingdom Viridiplantae; phylum Chlorophyta; class Chlorophyceae; order Chlamydomonadales; family Chlamydomonadaceae; genus Chlamydomonas; species Chlamydomonas sp. ICE-L. The sequence goes on along the minus strand of JACBWV010000610.1, from coordinate 17,353,945 downwards.
GTGCACATGACACGCACTGTTTCTTTTTTGGGCAACTTTTTGTGTGCTACACCCACCCAACCCCACACCTGCACCCAAACCAGTACAGGTCAGAATCTGAGGATCTGCGTGGTTGATGTCCACTACAGCTCACCATGGTTTCATTTTTCGGCTGCAGGTAGCAGCTTCTAGGCAGCTCGCTTTCCCTGTCTTTGGCCCAAACCTGAAGCGTGCTAGTGCATCTGAAAGCTGACATGACTGGCTAAGCTTAACCCAATGGCTAGCTTATGGAGCTGGATGGACGCTGCTTTGCGTAGCCCAAAACATAAACAGTGCAGTGCACATGACAACACAGAAACAAGAACAGTACAGTGCACATGACATATAGTACAGTGCACATGAAAGAAGAAAAAAAGATATAGTACAGTGCTCATGACAAGACAAAAAAGAAACAGTGCAGTGCACATGGCATACAGTACAGTGCACATGACAAAACAAAATAGAAACAGTACAGTGCACATGACAAGACAAAAAAGAAACAGTGCAGTGCACATGACATACAGTACAGTGCACATGACAAGACAAAAAAGAAACAGTGCAGTGCACATGACATACAGTACAGTGCACATGACAAGACAAAAAAGAAACAGTGCAGAGCACATGACATACAGTACAGTGCACACGACAAGACAATAAAGAAACAGTGCAGTGCACATGACATACAGTACAGTGCACATGACAAGATAAAAAAGAAACAGTGCACATGACATACTCTTACCATCATACTAACACCACTACCATCTTCCTACCATCTTCCTACCACTACTTTCATGCGCCTACTTTGCACATTGTAGGAGGGGCAACGCCATTCGAACTGAATCCTCCAGGTCGCTGGTTTGTGTCGGGAGACCCATCTCCTGGGGTGAAAGTCCTTTCACAACTTAAAAAAATAAATGCTGCTACCATCATTCCCCCACCACTTTTACCACCTAGCACCCGGGAACCTGCCTTTGCAACGCCTCCAGCACCGCCGGCGAGCCTCCTAGCCCTTGCAGGGCATTGACAACCATCTGGGGACAGAAAACAAAAATGGGCATACGAAGTTAGAACTGGCTCTTCAGATACTACTTGTTATATGATACAGTCTGGTGGTAGCAAGTGGCTACAGATTACACAAATGGACATTGGATGGTAGTACTGGCTCTTCAAATACAAGTTGTTCTTTGATGCAGTCTAGTGGTAGCAAATGGGTACAGATTACACACAAAGACACTTCAAGTCAGCACTGGCTCTTTGGAGACTAGTTCTTCTTTGACACAGTCTGGTGGTAGCAAATGGGTACAGATTACAAACTACGACACTTAAAGTTAGCACTAGCTCTTTAGAGGCTAATTGTTATATGATATAGTCTGGTGGTAGCAAGTGGGTACAGATTACACAAATGGACATTGGATGGTAGTACTGGCTCTTTAAATACAAGCTGTTCTTTGATACAGTCTAGTGGTAGCAACTGTGTACAGATTACACAAATGGACATTAGAAGATAGCACTAGCTCTTCAGATACTACTTGTTCTTTGATACAGTCTGGTGGTAGCAAGTGAGTACAGATAACACAAATGGACATAATAAGTTAGTACTGGCTCTTCAGATACTACTTGTTCTTTGATACAGTCTAGTGGTGGCGCAAAGTTGACGCCTCTCTGGGGGCAGAGTACACACACAGACTCTATAAGTTAGTACTGGCTCTTTAGAGAATAGTTGCTTTGTGCTATTACAGTGCAGTGGTGGCTCAAAGCTGACACCCTTCTGGGGGCAGAGTACACACACAGACTCTATAAGTTAGTACTGGCTCTTGAGAGACTACTTGCTTTGTGCTATTACAGTGCAGTGGTGGCTCAAAACTGACACCCTTCTGGGGGCAGAGTACACACACAGACTCTATAAGTTAGTACTGGCTCTTTAGAGAATAGTTGCTTTGTGCTATTACAGTGCAGTGGTGGCTCAAAGCTGACACCCTTCTGGGGGCAGAGTACACACACAGACTCTATAAGTTAGTACTGGCTCTTGAGAGACTACTTGCTTTGTGCTATTGCAGTGCAGTGGTGGCTCAAAGCTGACACCCTTCTGGGGGCAGAGTACACACACAGACTCTATAAGTTAGTACTGGCTCTTTAGAGAATAGTTGCTTTGTGCTATTACAGTGCAGTGGTGGCTCAAAGTTGACACCCTTATGGGGGCAGAGTACACACACAGACTCTATAAGTTAGTACTGGCTCTTGAGAGACTACTTGCTTTGTGCTATTACAGTGCAGTGGTGGCTCAAAGTTGACAACCATCCTGTTGTACCATACCCTACCATACCACTCCATACTGTTCTTTGATAGCTACTCAGAGTGATTCGGTCTACCACTAGACCAATGTATATCACTGAAAGGGGCTGTATCATACCCTACCATACCACTCCATACTGTTCTTTGATAGCTACTCAGAGTGATTCGGTCTACCACTAGACCAATGTATATCACTGAAAGGGGCTGTATCATACCCTACCATACCACTCCATACTGGTTCTTTGATAGCTACTCAGACTTTTGATTTATTTTTGTTTGTTTTGATCACGTTTACATTTCCCTAGTTATTAATTACACTGCGGAAGATGGCGAGCAGCCAAATTTCTGGCTGGAGCTATGTGACCAAGTTCAAGTTCAAGTTCTTTGAAATAGTTCTGTGGTGGCTCAAAGATGGAGGGATCGGCGCTTCTGATCGAGACAAGCTGTCAACAAATCCAAGCCTTTTCTTTCCGGCTTTTCTCAGCAACTTCTAGACAGCTCCCCAAGCCAGCCACTGTGCTACACTCAACTATTCCAGCACTTCTGGACAGCTGGTTGTGTCAACTTCAAGGGGCACAAGGTTGCATCAGGTTTAGCTGAATTGCAAGTCAGGGGAGCTGACTAGAAGCTGCTGCTCATAGCGGAAAAGACAAGTTCTAAGAGTGTGTCGCATGCGACACGGGAAACGCTTTAGCAGTCACCGGCAGGGAGTTTTGAAAGTAGTGGAGAAAGTAGCTACTCGTAGCCGAATAGAGCTACACACATTGAGCAAATTTTGCGAAGGATCTTGACCGCTGCGATGCTGATAACTCTAGTCATGCGCACTCCAACTATGAGCAAAATGTTTGGGTACGGAGGTGGTCGGAATCGTTCAGACGCCTGGACATCTGTCGGACAGACAGAAGGAGACAGACATCGGACATCGGACAGAAGGACAGCGGAGAGAGACACAGGGGTAACTTAGGGCTTCAGACCCTGGGGGGTCCAGAGGGGGCTAAAGCGAAAAACTATGAGCAAATCAGCATGAACTAATTGTAGCTTCAAAAATAAGTAGTCTAATAACAAAAATCTGACATTTTGAGAGAGCTTGTAACTATCAAAGTGTCTTATGAACTGAAGGAGAGAGAGAAGACAAAAGAGAAGACCTCCGTAGCTGAAGCATCAGGCATGCAAATAAGTAAATAAATAAATAAATAAATAAATAATATATAGTACGCCTTATTACAATGTGTGAGGTTGAGGGGGCCAGCCCGATTGCTTGCACTGGGGCCAACCACTAAAACAGCATTCAAACAGGTATGCACACATGACAGCTTGCAGGTTACATAGCTCATAGTTTGTAATGTGAAAGCTAGTCTAAGCAGGTTGAACAGATCCCCTATCTGGCTACCTCGGTTTGTAACAGCATACATACAGGTATGCACACATGAAAGCTTGCAGATAACATAGCTCATCGTTCGTAATGTATGTATGTTACAGTCCAGGGGTAGGCGAAACAGGCTAAAGGGACTTGCCCAACCGATAGGAAGGGCTTAAAAAGAAAAAGCACTGACGAACTGAACCCCCAAACAATCGATTAACCGGTGGGGGCCCTGAGTTCGTGCTACAGTGATAATTTACTTCTTAATGTGAAAGGTAGTCTAAGCAGGTTGGACCAAAGACGAGTATGATATCATATGATATCATACACACATCATTTGATTTAATATCATATGATATGATGCCCCAGGCCAAAGTTACCTAGTCAGACCGCCGGCATCATATGATATCATATGATGACATGATATCATATTGCCGATCCCTACCTACCTGGCTACCTTAGGACTGTCACACACTATCAGCCAATCTGCCTGGAAGGAACCCTTCAACTGCAGTACTAGAACAAACTGTCCAAGTCTGCTTGGGGGCTAACAAATCTGCCTTCAAGAAAAGAAGAAAGAAGAAACGCCAGGTGGGGCGTGGTGTTCAGGGGACCCTCCCGTATGCCGCAGCTGGGGAAAGTCACCATGATATCTGGCTTAAAGAACCCCCTGGATTGGTTGTTCTCCCACCAAATGCATGGAGGCTAGCAGGTCTCACAGCCCACGGCCCATTCTAAACTGTCAAAGCGGAGTGTGGATCCCCAAGTTGGTAACCTCAGGACTGTGATGCATACTATCAACCAATCTATCTGGAAGGAACTCCTGCAGTACTAGCACTAGCTGTCCAAGTTTGCATGGGGGGTAAGCAATCCGCCCGACACTCTGAAAGGAACCCCTGGAAAGACACTCTGAAAGGAACCCCTGGACTGGTTGTACGCCCACCAAATATGCATGGAGGCTAGCTGGTCTCATGGCTCAGGTTCCATAAGCGAAATGTGGATCCCCTATTAGTCTACCTCAGGACTGTGCTACATACTGTCGACCAAACTGCCTGAAACCCCTCAAATGCAGTTCTAGCACCAACTGTCAAAATCTGCATGGAGGCTTGCAGGTCGCAAGGCTGATGTTTCGTACCGTCAAAGCGGAGCGTGGCTCCCCTCGTGCCAACGCCTCATGCGCAGTGTCTAGGGCTCTACGAATACCGTTTGCCCGCTCCATGGCAAGCACGCGCTTGGCCTGCAGATCCTCCATTGGCCCTGTATGCAACTGAAGAAGCGCCAACCGTCTTCTACTTTCTTGCTCCCCTGCTCTAGATAGTTTATTTCTACGCTTCTCGATCAATCAAAACGATGGAATGCTTGAGTGCGTATGTACGTAGAGATCTGTTTCGAGGGCGTTGGTTTCTCTCGGAGACTGGTCGGACCCACCCCGAATGGTGTGGTGTGGGCTTGTCTTGGGTCAAGACACTGGGCAGCCTATGGAGATGAAAACAATTCAAGCAGTGAAATGGATATAGCTGATAAGTCGTGGTGGAGAAAGTCGTTGCACAGGAGACGTGTTGGCAAAGAGAAGATGGAAGCTCGTCCAGTTACGTCCTGGTGGCAGCTGGCAGCTGGGCAGACTTGTTGGGCCCAGCTGAGCTGCACCAGTCATACACCTACGGAGCCAGAGTTGTTATTAGCCCTCTAAGATATTTGCGTGACAAACGCGAAGGCCCTCCCCAAAACACGCTCGTTCCTGTCAAAATGTGCGTGGCGTGTCGGAACTACTCCAATGAGCAGCCGTTCCAGCCCATAACTATTTTACAGGATTTAGACGGTATTTCCCCCAATAATTCCTCTTATTCCTACAACGCAAGAAAAATCAGAACGAGACGCATCAGCAGCAGTTCCAGCACAGAACTAATTGTAGAGGGGTCAGAAGCTGTTTCCACCAATTAATCCTCTACTTCCTAAGAGCCTGCGAATCATCCATTTATCCATTCTTAAATTGTGAAGGAAGCATCTGCCTACTTTGCCTTGCCTGTAAGGCAGTTCCTTCGAACAGCAAAGAAAAGCTACAGCTTTAGCCCCCTCCTCCGCCTGCCTACCACCACAATTGAAGGGTGAAACCGGGTGAAATTAAATTCGGATGAAATCCACTACACTCAACTGTCCTTAACAGGTGAGGGAACTCCTGATCCGGAACCACGCTTGCCTCCCACAATCTCCGAAACCACTTTGCCGCAGCGCGCTACATATTGACGGCTGCCTGACAAAAGGCTCTTTTCCTTACCCAACCCAAACGCAACAGCATCATCATGGCCTCTGTTTCCAACGAGGAGAAGAAGCAGGTTATCTTGGACTCCATTCGTGGAATTCCTGATTTCCCCAAGCCTGGAATTCTGTTCTGGTGCGAATGATTCCTCTTTAATGGGATCTTGGACGATCTGCTGATCTGCCGCGCTAATTTGCTACCGAAGCTTTCTATTCTTCGCTTTGAACGGTTCAGAGACAATCTGCTCGCACGCGGCGCGTCGGGCGGGGGATACATTCCTACACAACGTTCACCATTTCGCGCCTCGTTATTTTCTCAAGTCCTGTGAACTGGCGCCCTCAGGATTGAGCTGGCCTAGGAAGGCTAAAAAACTCGCTAGCGCGCTCTAGGCCATGAATTTCACGTGCATCACCATACCTCGATCTGTTTGTGGGCAAGGTCATTGCCCGCTCTTCTAGGCGTTCGCGGGGATCACAGTTTTCGAGCATCAAGGCTTGCATGATAACTAGACTTCACTGTTCCTCGTCATGACTGCTGTAAGATCTCCACATGACATTCCACAAGCAGGAAGGGCTACTTCTCAGGCCCACTGCCCTGCATGGTCATCTCATCTCATTCCCTTCGTCTGCCACAACATTCTCTTCCCCTTCTAGCGGCAGAGAATGCAATTGACAAGCACAAAGTCATAACTCATAAGTGGTGCTAACATCCGTGTGTGCATCAACAAACCATGCATGCAGGTGTGCTAACAAGCCCGGGTGCATGAATGAACCATGCATGCACTGTTGCACTTATGATCTGTGCATACATAGATGCTAGCAAGCATGAGTGCATGAATGAACCATGGATGAACCATGTATGCACTGTTGCTCTTATGATCAGTGCATACATACATGCTAGCAAGCATGAGTGTATGAAAGAACCATGAATGAACCATGCATGCACTGTTGCTCTTATGATCAGTGCATACATACATGCTAGCAAGCATGAGTGCATGAATGAACCATGCATGCACTGGTGCACTTATGATTTGTGCATACATAGATGCTAACAAGCTCCAGTGCATGAATGAACCATGCATGCTTGCATGGACTATTGCATTTATGATATGTGCATACTCAGATGCCAGCAGACATGAGTGAATGAATGAACCATGCATGCATGCTACAATACAAGCCTGAAATGATAATGTGTGCATGCAAGTGTACTGACATACACGCGTGTATTAATGAGCCACGCACACATGCATTGAATAAACTTGCATACGTGTAGATATTATTCAATATTGATTTATGAAACATGCATTCATGTAGATTGGCAAGCCTGTGTGAATTAATGATTCATAAATGCTAACCTGCAGGTGTTCAGTATTGATCGATGGACTATGCATGCATGCATGCATGGATGGATGCTAGCATTTACAAAACGTTCATACCTGCTAACATGCACGGTGCATTAGTGAACCATGCATACATGCGTGTTAGCATGCATGTTATGCATGGATGAACCATGCATGTGTGCATGTACTAACGAACCATGCGTACATATGTGCTAGCATGTACGTTGTGCATTGATGAACCATGCATGTGTGCATTAATGAACCATGCGTGCTTGCTAGCATGCATGTGTGCATTAATGAACCATGTGTGCGTGCTAGCATGCATGTATGTATGCATAAATATACCATGCGTCCTTGCTAGCATGCATGTATGCATTACTGAACCATGCGTACATGTGTGCTAGCATGGATGTTACGCTTTGATGAACCATGCGTGTGTGCATTAATGAACCATGTGTGCGTGCTAGCATGCATGTATGTATGCATTAATAAACCATGCGTGCTTGCTAGCATGCATGTATGCATTAATGAACCATAAATGCACTGTGTTCCAGACCATTTTCTGTCCAAGGGCGATAGTTAGATGCAAGAGCAGGAGTATCTTAGCTGCTCTTGAAGCCAGGCCTTCTCACGCCGCCTTTATTCTTCTAAGAAAGCTTTCTTCTTGAAACGAAGTTTAGAGGATAAAATTTAAGAAGGTGTCGACTGTTGTATCCCTCACTCAGGTCCAGTTTTGTTTTTGCGACGAGACACAAATTGAGCGGCTCGGTGCGGCCCCAATGCGACGCGCTACCCCTTAACCCCCCAGGGCTCCGCTCTCAACGCTCCGCTCTATACTGTGCTACGACACCATCCTGAAATCACGCTTGCATCGCAACCTTTGCTACACAACTGGACCTACAGAAAGCTGAAAACAAAAGTGTCCAGGTCACCCTTCATGTATAACAAACCTCGTTCAAACTAACACAGCTTTCATTCTTTCTTGTGTAACAAGCCTCGTCCAAACTTGGGTGGTCTTCATTCTTTCATGGGTACCATACCTTGTGCTGTGATACCCCGGCTTCCTTTGTCCCTTCCTGTGTGTCACATATAGTCTAACGTTAAACCGTCCTGTGTAACATGTTCCGTTTAACGTTACACTGCCTTCATCCCTTCCTGTATAATATGTGTCTCTAAAGCTTATGCCTCTTTCACCCGTTTCTGTGTAGGGATGTCACTACCATTCTGCTGAACCCCATTGCGTTCAAGTACACCATTGAGCTGTTCGTGGAGCGATACAAGGACATGAAGATCGATTGTGTTGCTGGTAAGGCATAGGCAGGGTGTGGGTGGTGTTTCTATGCTATATTCTTATCATCTGTTGTATGTATGTATGGTGAACCGGTTTGCAACTTAAATGCATGGTAAACTGGTACCCTACGTCTGCAGCCAACACAATCAGGCCTCATTGATACAAGCACCTTGGGCGCATACCTGCTTTGTGCATTCTGTTGCACTACCTGGTCTCGAACGCTGCTTCTCCTTTGAGCTACGCCTGGAAGCTTGTAGGCTACTCCATCAGCATGCCATTCGGGTGCACCAGCATTGGTTTGCCTCGGTAAAAGGGAAGGGGAGCTGCCTAGAAGCGACCTCATGTAGCTCCAACTTGGGACCTGGGGTCTTGAGACAGGCGGTGTGTACGTTGTTACAGGCCATGGGGTAGCCAAATAGGCTAAAGGGAATTGTCCGGTCATGATACCAGGAGGGGCTAAAAAAGAAAAAGCACTGATAAACTGAACCCCAAACAATCATTTTACTGACGGAGGCTTTGAGTTCGTGCTACATGGATAATTATCTTTGCGATTCTCGTCGCACATCTTAATAAATAGCAGGTGTGTGGTCATGTGTAGTGTGTAGTCATGCATGTCCACTAAGATCTAAGAGGATGTGCATGCAACCAAACATGCATCCAGACATCCTGATCTCCTTCATGTACCTGGAATTGATGTCTCCACGTTTACATCCGCATGCTCCGAGAGAGTATGGGGAGACATACCTAGGGAACGGCAATATGATATCATGCCATCATATATCATATGGTGCCGGCAGTCTGACTAGGCGAAAGACACCGTTCATATTCAATATCATATGATGCAATTTGTATGCTATCATTCGATTCCATACTCGCCTTTGGTCAACATCTTATGATGTGCCTGTCCCTGGACATACCCACACCCACACCTAATCAGAATGCTTACTTTGGGAATGTTTGTGCTGCTGTCAGGTTTTGAGGCTAGGGGTCTGATCTTCGGTGCCCCATTGGCCCTCGAGTTGGGATGCGCATTTGTTCCCCTCAGGAAGCCTGGAAAGCTCCCAGGTAAGCTCTGCCCGAAGGCGAAAGAAACCAGGGATTTCCCCCCGCTGTTTAAAGCGATGGCTACTTATGACCCCGTGTTTCTTCCAATAATTTTGCCCTTAGTGGCCCTGAAGGGCCCTAAAAAGCTGTAAAAGCTACAAAACGGTGTCCCTTGATGAGGATTGAAACCATAAAGCTCGAAAGAAAAACTACCTTCATTTTTTTGAAAAAAGGACTGAAAGAAACTGGGATCAAACAGGGTTGGGGAAGAGAAAACACTACAAGGGAGCAAAGATACATATCAGCACATGTGACATATATTTACAACCACAAGTATGAGGACCAGCACGAGCATAAGCCTACGAATGACACAATCAGATTGACATCGACTTCCCCACGGGATGCCTTGAGCTCCCAGGTAATATGTATGTATGTATGTATGTTACAGTCCAGAGGTAGGCCAAATAGGGTAAAGGGACTTGCCTAACCGTTTAGGAAGGTCTTAAAAAGAAAAAACACTGATGAACTGAAGCCCATACAATTGTTTTACCAATGGGGGGCCTGAGTTTGTGCTACAGTGATAATCTAATCAGGTAAGCTCCACCCGACCACTGTTAATTTTTTTACCTACGAGTATCAGCTTCTTGGCAGCTTCCTTTCCCTGTACTTGAGCCAACCCTGAAGCTAGCTAGTGCGACTGAAAGCTGATTTGACAGGCATTCAAATGCAGCTGAAAACTCTGGGCTTTCCCCAGTGGTTAGCTATTGAAGCTGGCGGAAAGCTGCCATGAGGAGCCCAAAAATGAAACAGTGCACCTGACGGCCCCCAGTTTCGGATACCCACAAAATAACTCAACGATTCATACAATTTAGACAATATGAGCAGACATGAGGAAAGACAGACCCTAACACGTGCATGCACGCATAATCACCTACACAACACGCAACAAAACTCAGTAGCTCCCTCAAATGAGTATGCACCTGATGTCCAGAGGTAGCACTGGTCAATGGTTAGGCAGTGTTGCGGGTGTGATTGATCATGGGTCGGCAGCTCCCGCCAACCTAAGTGCGCCTACTCCCTCGCTTTGAGTAAGATAAGCTCCACCACATCACATATAATCCCTTGAGTGTAGGGCTACTGTACGGAGACCACCATTAAGAAATGCTCGAAATTACGAAGTGAAAGACCCTAACACAAATTAAAATACACTTGTATGCACATGCACACACAGCGCGATCCCACAAGCACAGAATCACCAAGGAAAAAAACAGGTATGCGTAATCTTTAATGGAATCATGTCAATGGACGGTGATGCATTACATTACATTGTCATTAACAGGCCATTGTTGGCTCAAGACACGCCCTATTCACAACATCCGGTAGGGGTCTTCCAGCAAATCCTTAGACAAATAAAGGCTATGTTGCAGCAAGCAAGCATTATTATGAGCACTAATTCCATATGACTCAGACATAAATTGCAGGCGCTAGTGGTTGGCCCCAGTGAAAGCAAAGGGGCTGGCCCCCTCAACCTCACACCTCATAATAATAATAAGGCATACTATTTTTTTATGTATTTATCTATTTATTGCAGGCGCTAGTGGTTGGCCCCAGTGAAAGCAAAGGGGCTGGCCCCCTCAACCTCACACCTCGTAATAAGGCGTACTATTTATTTTTTTATCGCAGGCGCTAAGATCTCAGAGGATTACATCACTGAGTACTCAGTTGACAAGATCGAGATGCACGAGGGCGCCATCCAGCCAGGACAGAGGGTGCTCTTGGTTGATGATCTGATCGCCACCGGAGGAACCTTGAATGCTGGTGTCAACCTTGTCAAGAAGGCTGGCGGTATCCCTATTGAGGCAGCCATGGTCATTGAGCTGCCATTCCTGAACGGACGCAGCAAGGTCCAGGGTACTGAGCTATTCGTCTTGGTAGAGAAGGAGGGTGCATAAGCACTTAACGATCCCTTTCATGTTCAATTAAATGGGATGTAACACGGATTGCTGGTGTCAATCTTGTCAAGAAGGCTGGTGGTCTTACAGGTATCCCTATTGAGGAAGCCATGGTCATCGAGCTGTCATTCCTGGACGGACGACGCAGCAAGGTCCAGGGTACTGAGCTTTTCGTCTTGGTAGAGAAGGAGGGTGCATAAGCGCTGAACGATCCCTTTCATGTTCAAATAAATGGGATGTAACACGGATTGCTGGTGTCAATCTTGTCAAGAAGGCTGGTGGTGTCTCTGTAGAGGCAGCCATGGTCACCGAGTTGCCATTCCTGAATGGACTCAGCAAGGTCCAGGGTACCGATATATTCGTCTTGGTAGAAAAGGAGGGCGCATAAGTGCAAAACGATTCCTTGCATGTTGAAGTTGCTGGGATGTGACAGATGTTGTTGGATGAACTACTGACAACTGAGGTCCTGTGTAGAACTGTAGATGAAACGTGGGTGGCAAATAAGTAATACGGTATGACAGAATCAGGAAAGCGATCGGGACGCGGGAGACACAGACAGCGTCGGACCCTGGACCCACCCGGACCCAGGTGAGGGGGTTCCTGTCGGGTTCCTGTCTAATTATCTTACTACCGCGGTAACTACCGCCTACTGACTGCTGAGTTCAAGCGCTTGATGGAAGCACTTGAAGCACCGCGATAGCTACCGTCTAACTGACTGCTGACTTCTGGGATACCCCGTGCGGCGTGGGCGTGGGCGTGGGGCGTGCGCGGGGCGTGCGTACATACAGCAATCAACTGGGACCTACTATGGCCCGCTGCCTGTGTTCGACCTACTAGGACCCCACACCCGCCCTCTGCCCAGGGCCCTCACCCCCCCTCGCCGGGCGCGGGCGAGGTACGGCAAGTTGGGCCTTGGAGGCCTGGCCATGCAACCGACAGTAACCGCCAATGCCAAAAGCTAGCGAGTGGCGAGTGGTAGTAGTAGAATCACTTCCCCTCCTGTCACATCAATTGCCGCTATGCTCGAGCTTGCATCGAAACAGGAAAAGCCAAATGCATTATGTCGAGAGTAGCTGTATAAACATTTGGTTTGCCCACTGGAGCATTGCCGCGGTTCGAAGCTAACAGGCGCACTCCGCATTCTTGCCTCTAGGACTCGGCCCTCTCTAGATGGGGGGATGCTTTAGTAGCAAGGCTGAGGTTGAAGGAAATCGGAGCAAAGCGGGAAATAGTGAATCGGAGAGGGACCTTACCTGTCGTAGTGGAGTGCAGCAGCTGATTAAACGACTACAAAACATAGACGCGACGCGGGACAAGGAATTCAAGAAGCGAGCGGCAAGGTGTGTGTCGATGCAATGACGAATTCTGCCAGAAGTGATCATCAACTCTCTGGGAAGCAACTAGTTTCCTTGATGAGTGAAGTGCTACTTTGATCATTGCTGCCAGAATCTTAAGCATATTCCTTGAAGAGGAAAGCATTTCATTCCAAATTTCCCACATGCAAACTTACACAAAATTAGCGGACCAGCAGCGCATTTCATTTGAGCGTCTAGCAGGAAAGCTTTGATGCTCATGGACCAGTTGTCATTTATCCTGTTTGATGTGTGAAGTGGATACCCAGTTGCCATGCCTCACAATTCCCCATCTCATCACATCCCTGGCTTCTGGGGAATAGAATCTCATAGAATCTCCCCAGACAACTTGCAGAAAAGCTTTGATGTGCATGGACCAACAGCCATTTATCAAATTCGTTGTTTGCAGTGGATAACCACTCGCCATGCCTCATGCCTCCCTATCTCATCACCTCCCTGGCTTCTAAGATTGCTGTAGTCCTTGTTTAGTTTGGTTTTGTTACATGGTATATCTGCCTCCAGGCTGCTCACCATCTGCAAGCAAAGGAAACATGGGTAGTATAAACACCAACAGACCACACTCCTGAGTACAGAATGTAATCACATGGGTGTAGGCAGTTTCAAGACATGTCCAGGTCCTGCTGTAGTCCTTGTCACCTGAGACTTACCTCACACCCTGGCCTGTGATGATATACTTGAATGTAACTAGGGCCTACATTGGTGGTTGGCCTCATTGCAAGCAAACAGGCTGGCCCCCTTAACCTCACGCCTCGTAATAAGGCAAACTATTACTTTGGCCTAAATCAGCCATGTGCTGAGCTTCAGCTTCCTAGCGTTGCTGAAATCTGTGGGATAAGTGGGCACGCAGTGAGCAAGATACTTGAAGCCTGTGCATTGCTTATTGTTGTAACCCACACATGGCCTGATTCACACAGTCAGAGAGCAAGGTGCTTGAGCCATGTGGACAATCAATCAATCAATCAATCAATCAATCAATCAATCAATATAGGTACCGGCATGTCTACACATGCATCTATGGCATATGGCACCACTATTTCCTTATGGGGCTACGCGTAGCAGCTTCTAAGCAGCTCCCTTTCCCTGGCCTTGGGCCAAACTTGAAGCTAGGTAGTGTGCCTGAAAGCTGATTATATGGCACTGGCCCTGCCCCCCCCACCCCCCCTCACCCCCCCACCCCCCCACACACACACACCCCCAAACCCTCTCACCCATCCACCCACACCCACGCACGAAAAATATTCTTAAATCGTTTTTCTCTCATACAGGTATGACGCCCGCGTTGATTCATCACATCGCCTAGATGAAACTGCTTCCATGGATATATCAAAAGGACGTGATTCTGGTCACGCAAACACTTTCGACGGCCGAAGTCTAGCTGCAAGTCATTTGGCTAGCAAGCTTCACCAAGGAGCAGCAACAGCAGCAGCAATAAATGTAGCAAAATGTCCATCTGTAAAGGAGGATGCCAAAGGTGCAGCATGACGCAGGGCATGGCTTCCTTATCCCATTCACCTCAGCATGCATGTGCTAAGCTGCAGCGGCAACCAATCTAACAGAGTTTCCATATGTGGAGGAAGATGCCTAGGGTGCCGCATGAGGCAGAGCATGGCTTCCTAATCCCATTCATCACAGCATTCATGTGCTAAGCTGCAGCAGCAACCGATCTAACAGAGTTTCCATCTGAAGAGGAAGATGCCAAGGGTGCCGCATGAGGCAAGGCATGGCTTCCTTATCACATTCACCACAGCATTCATGTGCTAAGCTGCAACAGCAACCAATCTAACAGAGTTTCCATCTGAAGAGGAAGATGCCAAGGGTGCCGCATGACGCAGGGCATGGCTTCCTTATCTCATTCACCACAACATGCATGTGCTAAGCTGCAGCAGCAACCGATATAACAGAGTTTCCATAGGTGGAGGAAGATGCCTAGGGTGCCGCATGAGGCAGGGCATGGCTTCCTTATCTTATTCACCTCAGCATTCATGTGCTAAGCTGCAGCTGCAACCAATGGGACAAAAAATCCATCTGTGTAGGCAGGGGACCCAATACCTGTTGTGCAAGAAATGAATGACAGCCTGTCTGACCAGTACTAAGCAATACTAACAATCCCTCTAGCATGAGCTCTACCTTTGCATCTGCCTACGTTCCTTGAATCGAATGCAGCTTAGGGTGCATTATGGCACTTTGGTTAAATCAGTCCTACCTTCTTCAAGAGGGGGATTGGGGTGCACCTGTGTGTTTATGTGTGTGTAAGGGGGATGGCATCAGGGTAGAAGAGTTGGGAGCTTTAACTCCTATTTCATGTTGCACCTCACTGTTTCTATGTTGGGCGACACGGAGCTTCTAGGCAGCTCTCTTTTCCCGTCCTTGGGCCTGATATGAAACTAGCTAGTGCGTCTGAAAGCTGACATGACAGGGATTGCAATGCAGCTGAAAGTTGTGGGATCGGACCAGTGGCTGGCCAATGGAGCTGGATGGAAGGCGCAGCCCAGTAAAGAAACCGTACACGCCATGTTGAATACCGTACTGACAGCAAAAATTAACGTTTTTATAATTTGACGTTTTTCTTCGAGGGCAATGCAAAGGGGTCAAAACAGGGTACTGCGGGATCAAAACAGGGTCGCTCTGTGCGCTAGGGTAGGCGAAACCATTTCACTTATTCGTCTGTACTGGGTTCGACAAGCGCTAAATTTGCGACGCCGCCTAATAAAACCGTCAATTTTTTAAACGGTAGTCTGTTATTATCATTTTAAACTTGCTGGTACACACAACAACCTTGAGATGTATTCAAAACGAGTTGAATAAGGTATCAACAGCCCCTTGTTCTCAAGAGCTGTTCTTTGCCTTTGTATGCCCGCTTCTGCCACACTTTCAGCCATGTGAAAAATGTGGCAGAAGCGGGAATACGAAGGCAAACGACAAATTACGATGCCCGGAAATTTGAAAGTGGCACGCGTTGTGATCCTCAAGTTTGTTGTGTACGTGTGGTCTCAAATCCAAGGTAGAAGCTTATTTTGTTGAGTATATACGGTATATGGTGTTGTTTGTATACATCTAATAATCCATGGGCAGCCAACCTGGCTTAAGGATTTTGCTCTACCTAGGGATGGATTGGATTGTTACGTGGTTTTTCGTCCAACTCTGGGCTGTTCATCGCCTTTCAATTCCAAGTCCCCAATGTGACGGAAATTGGGGTGGACACAAAGCGGATTAGACAGTTGAGTCTTGTCCAGGTCCTCGCTTGACTTATTCTTCTTATGGTGGAACCTTATTGGCGGAGCCCTTCCCCCCCACCCTCCTTCTGAGGGCCGAGAGCCCCCAAAGTCGCCGGTTGTCTGTCTACCTACAAGAAACCCTGGCCCTAACTGGCCCCTGGCCCTGTTGAAACCCTGGCTTCGGTCTGATGCACTTGATTCCGGTGCCACCTGTAGCTCCGATAGCCAACACTCTCCGCCAATTTTCCGCGCCGCTTGGGTGTGAAGGTGTTTGCTGTCCTGGTGTCGTCCACATTCCTGCACCACGGCGATATCTTCATTTTGCTCTAGGTTTCCTCAACTTGAACTTGGTTACATGGCTCCAGCCAGCAATTTGGCTGCTCGCTGTCTTCCGTAGTAACATGCTTACCGGGGGAAATGTAAGAAGGTAAAATTTCTATCTCTAGTTTGCGGCATCTGGGAGAGCTCATGCTCCTTGGACAAACATGAGTAGGACGGAACTTAAACTTGGTTACATGGCCCCAGACAACAATTTGGCTGCTCGCCGTCTGAGGCAGTAACAAACTAACCGGGAACAAGTCCTAGGCAGCGACGCAAGAGAGTGTTATCGGAGCAACAGGTGGCCATGGAATCGATATTGGACCGAAGTCGAAGTTAGTTACGAGACAGTTGACTAACGTTTCAGGCTTCGTTTTGGTCGCACATACAAACGGACAATGGGGTGACCCTGGGGGGGCCTGCATAAAATGTACAAATGTAAAGGGTTCATCTCTTGTTTTTAATATCTGGGAGAGCCCATGCTCCTTGGAAAGATATGAGTTGGAAGGAAATTTAAGTTAAGCTTGGTCACATGGCTCCGATCAAAAAATTGGCTGGTCTCCGTCTTTGGGCAATAAAATCAAAAGAACCATATTAAACTTGTTTACCGGTCTTCAAAATATCGTTCTTCTAACAAACCAAAGCATATCCTAATAATATATACCGGGTTTGATAAGCTAATTATTATCAGCTACAGTTTTCAATTTAGCTTATGTTATCATAAAATGTAACAATTAATTAAGACTAAGAAAACACTCAAAAACGAAAAACGAAAATTAGACAACTCTGAATTCGAGGAAGAGAGGAAGAGAGCATCGCCCTATCCTCCTAAAGCATGTATGTATGTATGTATGTATGTTACCGTTCAGGGGTAGGCCCAAAAGGCTAAAGGGACTTGCCCAACCGTATAGGAAGGGCTTTAAAAAGCATATTGTGCTATGTGTCTGGGTATGTCAGATTGCATATTTGAGTTGGGCGGTTAGGTGAAGAATCCTTAAACTTATTACCGGTTACCGTGTATTGCTCCAGCCTTTAAAGCTGCTCGCCATCTTCGGCAGTAACACAATCTATTCAATTGGGTGATACCATATGAAGTATATCGGCTTACTACTGGTTTGATTTTGATAACTTGGGTTTTTCTCTTCAAATCGTCAAATTGTCAAGCAACGCAAGAACAGAGGAAGTATATTGGTAAAATATGCCTAACAATTCTCTTTGGAGCTCACAGTACCAAGTTGTGCCGTTTATATTGTGTTCGGAGTATTGAGACTGCAGAGACACGGAAGATAGATAGCTGACAGCTTTACAAGATAGTCAATCGGCCCAAACAGCCCCAAATGTGCACAAATATCATGCTTCGGGGGTCTTAAACAAGTTGGAAACATAACCCAAGTTGCAGATCACTAGTTTGCACCCTCCTAGCATATTCTGCCCAGGTGGATTTATTGTAGAAGTGGAGAAGGTCACCCATTTGACCTACACTAGCACCATGCCAGACCATTTCCAGCCCTTGGGGGTAGGTCCCACTGCGTTTGTTTTGGGTCGATTTATCATTTGCATTAGGTCCGATTTTGGTCTGATTTTGGCCCCCACAAAAATCGGACCAAAAGCGAAATCGAAAGCAAAATCTGACAGGCTGGCATACCGACCCGCAGCAGTCGGAACCAGGGTCGGAACAAGGGGCAGAAGCGCGCAGTTTCTATTAAACTTCAGGCAATGTGATGGATGGCATAATTTGATGGCGATCGATCGATTCCCTGGCTCGATCTGTTCTCTGTGGATCTCGCGGCAGTCATTTACGTACGATCGTGTACCCTCTGTACTTTCGGGCAGCTTTCGCCACAGGCCATGGCAGGAGGCGAAACTACGATGCAAACGCCGGAAAATGCTTCGCGTTTGTTTTAGCTTTTCACGGAGACATCGGAAAAGGAAGGAATCAAGCTTTTGCCCGCCGTTTAACTTACAACGGCCGGGGCAGGGCGGGCCCCCCGAAGCTCCCCCCCGGACTACGTGAACACCAGGGAGGGCCCCCCCGCCCCCGAGGGGCCCGGGGAGGGCCCCCTCAGCTGGTGAACATCAGAGAAGATGGGGGCCGAGGGCGGGGGCAGGGTTGGATATTCAGGTCGATCCAGGCCAGAGATCCAGGCCGATCCAGGTTCACTTCGTCAACACTTCAAGTCAGTTCGTGCACTGGCGTTTTTCCAGAGGCACCTTCGTCATGCGCATTCCCTCCTCCTCGTTCAAATGTTCGAAATTTGTTGCTCCCCTTATCCCTAGCGTTCGTTCTAGCTGCTAAGCCATGGGACTTGTACACATCAATGTCTTCGACGAGTCCCGAGGACCGGGCGAGTCGAGGGTCTTCCACTGCGAGAGCGATGTGCTGCTCTCCAAAATGCGGTGCGTGAAAACTGCGATCCTTAAGCGCAGATTCAGGGGGAAGTAAAGCAAGAAAGAGCATGTCGCTCTAAAACTAAGTCTGAATCCTCATAGTAACGGTCGGGCCCACTCGCACCCCCTGCTCGCACCCCCGGTCAGTCGAATGTGCGTCGGGTCGAATTGCTTTGCTGCAAACGGACGAATGCGATTTTATTCGCATGAGTAACAGCGCATTACGAAGGAAATGACCAGGTGCATCTTATTCACGTCCCGCATATCTCTGAAGGCCCTCTCCCCCCCCCCCCCCCCCCCCCCCCCCCCCCTACCCCACCCTCCCCCCCCCTGTTGCCTTCACCTCCCCGACCTGCAGCTACTTTCGCTCCTACCTGAAGAACCAAATCCAGCCGGGCCAGGAGGTCGATATCAGCGTGCACTGCGATTACCTAATCTTTGAATGGCTCCTCAACTGGGCCAAGTCAACCTATGAACCCCAGGTGGCTTGTCCCCAGCTGTCACTGGAGTTGGTGTTACCTGTGCTCATATCATCGAATTTCTTACAGGTGAGGGTCATCCCTGGTAGCGTGGTTGATTGACTATGGTGGCATGAGTGTGTGTGTGTGTAAGTGTGTAAGCATGTGTGGTACTGCCCGTGCTCGTATCATCAAATTTCTAGCAGGTGAGGGTCATCCCTGGTAGCGTGGTTGATTGAAAATGGTGGCATGAGTGTGCATGTGTGTGTACGTGTGTAAGCATGTGTGGTGCTGCCTGTGCTCATAGCATCAAATTCCTTGTGGGCACGGGTCCTCTCTGGTGGTGTGGTTGATTGACAATGGTGGCATGTGTGTATGTGTGTGTAAGCATGTGTGGTGCTGCCTGTGCTCATAGCATTATATTTCTTGCTGGTAAGGATCCTATCTGGTTGTATGGCTGATTGACAATGGTGGCATGAGTGTGTATATGCGAGCAGTCGTGTGTGGTTGTGCCTGTGCTCACAGCATTACATTTCTTGCTAGTAAGGTGGTGTGGTTGGTTGGCCATGGTGGCATGAGTGTGTATATGCGAGCAGGCGTGTGTGGTGGTGCCTGTGCCCATAGCATTATATTTATTGCTAGTAAGGTGGTGTGGTTGGTTGACCATGGTATCATGAGTGTGTATGCGTGTGAAAGCATGTGTGCTGCTGCTTGTGCTCATCCACCCACCCATATGTCCCCCACCCACCCACCCCTCCACCTCCCTGCCTCCATTCCCCCTCCGTATCCAGATGGAGGAGCTTGTGTAGGAGTCTCTGGTATACCACCACCACCATATACCACCACCACCACCACCACCACCACCATATACCACCACCACCACCACCACCACCACCATACCCCCCCCCCCCCCCCACCCCTTCACCCCCCCCCCATCCATCTCCCCCCCATCCACCCATCCCCCCCCCCCACACACACACACCCCCCACCCCCCCATCCACCTCCCTCCATTCCCCCTCCTTATCCAGATGGAGGAGCTTGTGGAGGAGTCTCTGGTATACCACCACCACCACCATATACCGCCACCACCACCCACCCACCCCTTCACCACCCACCCATCCATCTCCCACCCATCCACCCATCCATCCCCCCCACACACACACCCACCCACCCATCCACCTCCCTCCATTTCCCCTCCTTATTCAGATGGAGGAGCTTGTGGAGGAGTCTCTGGTATACCACCAGCACCACCATATACCACCACCCACCCATCCAGCCCCCACCCACCCACCCACCCACCCACCATCCACCTCCCTCCATTCCCCCTCCTTATCCAGATGGAGGAGCTTGTGGAGGAGTCTCTGGTATACCTTGCCGATCGCATCATGGACTTGTGCAACAGCAAGTGTGACGTCACGGGCCTGCCTAACCCCTTGTTCTCCCAATTCAGTAAGGTGAGAAATCACCTGAACTCCTAAACAGAATCTCACTGCTATCCTATCCTAAGCAAGTGCACACTGCAAGTGTGACGTCACGGGCCTGTCTACCCCCTTGTTCTCCCGATTCAGTAAGGTGAGAAATCACCTGGACTCATAAACATAATCTCACTGCTATCCTTGTTGACGGCTTGGATAGGGGGTTCCAAGCTGTGAAGGAGCAAGTACACAGAGCAAGTGTGATGTGAAGGAGCAAGTACACAGATCAAGTGTGATGTGATGGGCCTGCCTAACCCCTTGTTCTTCTGAGTTAGTAATGTGCGAAATCATTTGAACTCCTTAACATGATTTCACTGCTTTCCTTGTTCACGACTTGGATGTTTCCGGCCTGTTGGGGATGGGGATGAGGATGGGGGGGGGGGGGGGGGGGGGGGGGGGGGGGGGGGGGGGGGGTCAGGTTGTGGGTGGGTGGGTGAGTAGGGAACAGTGTGTGTGTGCGTGGGGGGGGGATCTACCACTACATCCATCCTTGCCCAACAGGATGATTCCGGCCTGTTGGGTAGGGGTGGGTGTGGGGGGGAGGGGGTCAGGTTGTGTGGGTGTGAGTTTGTGTGGGGAGCAGTGGGGTGGGGGGATCTACCACTACATCCATCCTTGTCCACCAGGATGTTTCCGGTCTGTTGGGGTGGTGGTGTGGGTGAGTGGGGAACAGTGGGGGTGGGGTGTGTGTGTGTGTGTGGGGGGGGATCTACCACTACATCCATCCTCGTCCACCAGGATGTTTCCGGCCTGTTGTGTGGGTGTGGGTGTGGGTGGGTGGGGGAGGGGGTCAGGTTGTGTGGGTGTGGGTGAGTGAGTGTGTGGGTGGGGGGGTGGGGGGGGGGGGGGGGGGATATCTACCACCATATCCATCCTTGTCCACCAGGATGTTTCTGGTCTGTTGAAGATGTGGTGGGTGTGGGGTTGTGTGGGTGTGGATGAGTGGGGAGCAGTGTGTGTGTGGGGGTGTGTGTGGGGGGGGGGAGGGATCCACCACTATATCCATCCTTGTCCACCAGGATGTTTCCGGCCTGTTGGGTGGGTGGGGGGGCAGGGGGGCAGGTTGTGTGTGTGGGGGGGTGAGTGGGGAGCAGTGTGTGTGTGTGTGTGTGTGTGTGTGTGTGGTGTGTGTGTGTGGGGGGGGGGGGGGGGGGGGGGGGGGGGGGGGGGGGGGGGGGGGGGGGGAGGATCTACCACTACATCCATCCTTGTCCACCAGGATGTTGCCGGTCTGTTGGGGATGGGGTGGGGGTGGGGGGGCAGGCAGGCCATCAAAATGGAAACGGAGGTTGAACGGAGGGAGGGCGGTGTGTGGGTAGGTGGACAGGTGGGGGTGGATGAGCTGGGAGGAGGGAGGAGGAGCTGGGTGGGCATAGGGGGGGCTATGAAAACATAAAAGCGAATTAAATAACACAACTTTAAATTAAATTAAAATCAATTAAAATAAATTGAATTCATAATTCATTTCATTTCATTCGGGACGCGCCACCAGGCGTTCTTAATGGGCATAGGGGGGGCTATGAAAACACACTATAAGATCTGGTCCCATCAAATTGGAAGTAAGCGACAAATTGGAAGTAAGCGACAAAGGAGCTGATTTACTCTGTATACCAGATGCCTAAAAATGAAGCTTATAAATAAATGTAAATAAATAAATTGATAAAGCTTACGTACGTAACATAACCCTCGCACACAGGAACACAAGCGCGTGTATAACTAACATAACTAACATAACATTACTTAGCATAACTAACATAACAAACATAACATAATCAACATTACTAACATAACATAATGAACATTACTAACATAACTAACATAACACAACTAACACAACTAACACAACAGAACTAACACAACTAACATAACATAGCATAATGAATAGAACTGAACATAACTAAAATAACATAACTAACACAACTAACGGAACATAACTAACATTAGTAACATAACATAACTAACATAACATAACTAACACAACTAACGGAACATAACTAACATTAGTAGCATAACTTACACAACTCACATAACATAACTAACACAACTAATAGTACTAGCAAATTCTAAGTATACAGCAGGGGAGCCGAGATCATGCCCGCCCCCCTTCCCCATCTAACACACAAAAGCACAGTCGCCCCCCAAATACCGTGTGCCTCTTTCTGCAATCTTTGAGGGGGGGGGGAGTGTGGGAGGGGAGGGTGGAGGGTGGGCTGTTGTGTGGTGTTTGGGGGGGGGGAAGAAGAAGGGTGCTGTGGTGATTGGGGAGGTCTGGTTGTGTGGCTGTGGGGGGAGTGGTGCGAGGGAGGGTGGGGGTGGGGTGGGGTGGGAGGGGGGGGGGGGGGGGGGGGGGGGCTAGTGTGGGAGGGGAGGGGGTTTGTGGAAGGGTATGTGTGTGTTGGGGGAGGTTGTGGTTGTGTGGCTTGGGGGGGCGGAGTGGTACGAGGGTGTGGGTGGTGGTAGGGGGGGGCTGTGTGGGAGGGGAGGGGTGGAAGGGGGGGGGGGGGGGATTGTGTGGGATGGGGAGGGGGGGGGCGGGGGGGGGGGAAGGGGGGGGGGGTGGGGGGGGGCTGTGTGGGAGAGGAGGGTGTGGTTGGTAGGGGAGGGGGGGGGCGTTATGGAGGGGGGTGTGCCCCCTCCCCCCCCCATATGCTGCTTGTCTGCAGCCTGCTAGGGATGCATCAGAGGGACTGAGATGACGTCATTCTAGATGATTCAAGTTTTCTATTCTGCCATATTGTTGGACATACAATTCAGTGGGTGGCAAAATATTCTCGTCAATACCCCCCAACCCAATCCACCCTTCGCCCACCTTCCAGATCCTGCTGCCACATTGTTGGGCAGACGATTCAATGGGTGGAAAAATATTCCCGTCATACACCCCTCGCCAACTTCTGACATATGCTGCCCCATTCTTGGACAGACAATTCATTGGATGACAAAATATTCTCGTCAATACCCCCCAACCCAACCCAACCCACCCACCCTTCACCCACCTTCCTGATCCTACGCTGCCCCATTCTTGGACAGACGATTCATTGGGTGACAAAATATTATCGTCAATACCAAAACAAACTCAAACCCCAAACTCAAACCCAATCAACCACAACCCTACCCAACTCAACCCAGCCCACCCCAACCCCACCCCACCCCACCCCACCTTCCTGTCCTGTGCCTTCCACAGTTCTGGGGACAGACCATTCTACTTGAGCAGCTAGAGCTGAAATTGAATGAAATGTTACATCCGTGTATTGTAATATATCATGCAGGACCGTGAAGTAAGGACACCATAGCGTAAGCCGTAGCTAGCTATAGTCACCGTAGCTAGAGCTGATGGTGAGCTTGCACGATGAGGCGCTCAATCCTGCGCCTCCGGTACAAATTTGGGGGGTCCAAGGCGGCTGCGGGGCAAATTTGGGGGGTCCAATCCTGCGCCTCCGGTACACTGCAAATTTGGGGGGTCCAAGGCGGCTGCGGGGCAAATTTGGGGGGTACCAATCTGCCGCCTCCGGTTACACTGCAAAATTGGGGTCCATCAAGCGGCGGCGTCCAAGGAACCCAACCACATCGGAGTTCACCCACCCACCCCCACTCAATCTCTTACCCACACGACAACCCCCACCCCACATTTCGGACCACCCCATCCACCCCCAAGCCAGACGTGGACCCACCTGACCACCCCCACAACAGCGCGGAACCCCCCCCACCCCCCAACCCAAACCCACCACACCCACCCCCCCCCCATCACTCCCCCCCCCACCCCCCCCCCCCCCACCACCCCCCCCCACCCCCACTCCATCTATTCTTGACGACATACGCTGAAGCAGCGGAGCTGATGTGGAGCTGGAATGATGAGGGGCTCCAATCAGGGTGGTGAGTTCAGTTACCAGGTGTATTGCTTGGATCAAGGTTTTTTATAAGAAAAAAAAAAATTCGTCGAAATCAACTTTATACAAATATATATCATTGCCCCCACCCCCCCTCCCACCCTCAGCCCCGCCCCCCCCTCTCATCCCTCTGGCACAACCTGCCACCCCCCCCCCCCCCTCAATCTCCCCCCCCACTCCCCAACCTGCCACCACACACACACCCTCACTCCTCAACCCCCCCCCCCCCCCCAAAACCCCTCCCCTCCCTCCCCCCCCACCACCCCCCCCCCCCTCAATTCCTCCCACCCCCCACCCAAAACCCATCCCCCTCACTCCCCAAACCTGCCCCCCCCCCCCCCCCCCCCCTCCACGCACAAACAACACTCCATACCCCCCCGGACACTCCCCCCCGCACTCCCCAGCTTGCTAGCAGGTAAGTAAACAAGGTATACAAATACAAACTGGAGACCCTTTTAAAGGAAACTCGAACCACCGTGGTGCGTTGCTCCGTGTGTGGGTGCCTTTACTCCTCCACCGACCGCGGCAAGTTGGTGTGTGCAACACGTCAACAGCAGCTAGCAGTTCAGTACACGGGGGAGGACCCCTGCAGAGTGGGCTATTCCCGCAGTTGAGAGCATGTGGGGCATGACGTGGATCCGACGTGGCGCTTCCAGGAGTACCTCTCGACGCTGAGGGTGCAGCAGGTGGGTTGGTGAATGGGTGGGTGGATGTGAAGTGAATTTTTGATGGTTTGGGGGTGGTTAGTAGGTGGGTGAGGGAAAGCAGGGTGGTTCATCCCGGTGGTGAGGGACTGGGAGGGTGGTGGGTGAAGAAATGGTTGGGTGTCGTTAGTAGGTGGGTGGAGACAGGGTGGGTGGGTGGGTTGGTGCAGCAGGGGGTGACTAATATGTTGTGTGGGGTTAGTGGTGTGTAAGAGATTGAGTGGGTTGGTTGGTTGGGTGAATGGTGTGCAGCAGGTTGGTGAGGTGGATTGGGTGGGTGGGGGGGTATTAAGTTGGTTAGGGACTGGGTGGGTGGGGGTTATAGGTGGGTGAGGGACTGGGGTGATGGGGTTGGCTGGTGGTTGAGGATTGGTGGGTGGGGGTTAGATGTGGGTAAGGGACGGGGTGGGTGGGTTTGGTGTGTATTGGGTAGCAGTGGGTGAGGGACTGGGTGGGTGGTGGGGTTAGTGGCGGGGGAGGACTGGTTGGATGGGGTTAGCTTTTTGTACGGATTGGGTGGGTGTTGGTTGGGTGGATGGGGTAGCAGGTGGTGAGGGTACTGGGTGGGTTGGGTGGGGTTAGTAGGAGGCGGTGTGGGACTGGGTGGGTGGGGCTTAGCTGGTTTTTTGTAAGGGATGGGTGGGTGGGGGTGGTGATGGGTTAGTGGGGTTTTGAGTGACTGTGTGGGTGGGTGGGGCTCCGCAGTTTTTGAGGAACTGGGTGGGTGGGGGTCGTAGGTGGTGAGGGACGGGGTGATGGGGTTAGCTGGTGGGGGGGGGGGGGGGGGGGTTGAGGGACTGGGTGGTTGGTGGGGTTTGCAGGGTGGGTGCGGGGTTGGGTGGGTGGGGTTAGTGGTGGGTGATGGATTGGTGGTGGGTCGGGAGGGACTGGGTGGGTTAGTTTTGTGGGGTGGGCTTGGGTGGTGGTGCCGAGGGGTGTGTTGAAAAGATGGTGGGTGGGGTTGTAGCTAGGTACTGACCCTGGTGCGGGGTGGGTGAATGGGGTTCTTCGGTGGTGAGGGCTTCGTGGTGCTGGGTCACGCCGCTGTTTGTGGTGGTGTTCCTTGTACGCTGCGGGCTTGGGTGGGGGGTTGGGCCTGGGTGGGATGTTTTCCGCCGCTGTTTTGTTGGGTTGGGTGCAGCTGTTGTTGGGGTTCGTCTTGGGTCCGCGCTTTGCAGTGGGGGTGGTGGCGTGGGCGAGATGTGGGTGTTATACGGGCCAGCCATGTTGGCCTCAGAGGTGGGTGAGAAGATGTGGGTGGGGGGTTTAGTAAGGTGGTGACCAGTGAGGGTGGTGGGTCAAGTTTGAAGAGATGGTCATGGCTATTTAGCTTGCTCATAGGGTGGGTGTGTGTGGGGGGGGAGATCAGAAGGTGGGTGGAGGAGTGGATGGGTGGGGTTAGTATTTGGGTAACTTGTCAGTTTTTTTTCAGATTTCTGTAGGTTCAGTTGTGTTGCAAAAGTTGTGACGTAAGTCTCATTTCAGGATTGTGACGAAGCACGGTATTGGGCGAAGCGCGGAGCGCAGAGCCAGGGGGGGGGTTGGGGGGCAGCGGGTCGCGCTGGGGTCGCATATAGTCCCACTATTTGCGACACGTCGCACAAAAAAAGTACACTGTTACTCAGTAACTGCTAATTTAGTAGGTGGGTAGCTCATCTCACTTATCACACTCTTCTCACTCCTCTCATCACCCTTATCTCTGCCCACTTTCAGGCCAGGGTGGCCCATCGCACTCTTCTCACTCATCTCATCACCCTCATCTCTGTCCCTTTCAGCCAGGTTGCCCATCACACTCTTCTCACTTCATCTCATCAATCACCCTCATGCCCTGTCCACTTTTTTTCAGGGCCAGGTTGGCTCAGCACACTCTTCTCACTCATCTCATCACCCTCATCTCTGTCCACTTTCAGGCCAGGGTGGCTCATCACACTCTTCTCACTCATCTCATCACCCTCATCTCTGTCCACTTTCAGGCCAGGGTGGCTCATCACACTCTTCTCACTCATCTCATCACACTCATCTCTGTCCACTTCCAGGCCAGGGTGGCCCATCACACTCTTCTCACTCATCTCATCACACTCATCTCTGTCCACTTTCAGGCCAGGGTGGCCCATCACACTCTTCTCACTCATCTCATCACACTCATCTCTGTCCGCCTTCAGGCACCTTGGCGAGACATATTCTGGGGAGCATGGTCCCTTGTGCACGTGCTGTACTGCCACCATTGCCTGGCGTACTCCAGCTTGCTTGAGCTGTCTAACTTAGCTTCCACTCCACCCAGATAGCCTCCTGTTCATGTCTGTCATATGAATTTCGGCATCCTGCTTGGCGGGCAGGCCACACGAAGCGGATCTATCCAGCACTATCGGGGAGGATGCTGCCCCAGAGAGCACCAGGTACGGGTGATGTTGGTGGGTTAGTGCATAGTAGTAACCCAAACAAGACCTAGCCCAAATCATAGCAATGGTCGGCACCCGTACTGTGGGGGGCATGCCATTAGAAGCGGATCTATCCAGCACTATCGGGGAGGATGCTGCCCCAGAGAGCACCAGGTACGGGTGATGTTGGTGGGTTGGGGCCTAGCAGTAACCCAAACCAGACCTAGCCTAAATCATAGCAATGGTCGGCACCCGTTCTGTGAAGGGCAGGCCACACAAAGTGGATATATCCAACACTATCAAGGAAGATGCTGCCCCTAGAGAGCACCAGGTACGGGTGATGTTGGTGGGTTAGGGCCTAGTAGTAACCCAAACCAGACCCAGCCCGAATCATAGCGATGGTCGGCACCCGTTCTGTGAAGGGCATGCCATTAGAAGCGGATCTATCTAGCACTATCGGGGAGGATGCTGCCCTAGAGAGCACCAGGTACGGGTGATGTTGGTGGGTTAGGGCCTAGTAGTAACCCAAACCAGACCTAGCCCAAATCATAGCGATGGTCGGCACCCGTTCTGTCTAGGGCAGGCCAGAAGAAGTGGATATATCCAACACTATCAGGGAAGATGCTGCCCTAGAGAGCACCAGGTACGGGTGATTTAACTGGGTCGAGGCCTGGTATTAACCCAACCCAACCCCGAACGTCCCATCCACATCCAGAACCCCAAACAAAACCAACCATACCCCTGCTGTTGGGGGCAGGCCACAATAAGTGGATATACTAAACACTATCGAGGGTGAGGATGCCCTAGAGAGCACCAGGTATGGCTGGAGTAGGTGCGTCTGGGCCTGGTAGGGTGGTGCGTCAGTGCCTGGTAAGGTGGTGGGTAAGGGGCTGCTAAGGTGGTTGGGTGGGTGGGGGGCAGGCCTCAAGAAGAGGACCTATCCAACACTATCGGGGAGGAGGATGCCTATATAGCACTCAGTAATGGCTGGATAAGGTGGCCTGGCCTGTAGGGTGGTGCGTCCTTGCCTGGTAGGTGTGGGTAATGGGGCCTGCTAAGGTGGTTGGGTGGGTGGGGGGCAGGCCTCAAGAAGAGGACCTATCAAACACTGTCGGGGAGGATGCCCTAGAGAGCACCAGGTATGGGTGACACCCTGACCAAACCAAAACCGAAACAACAAAAACTAAACCTATGTACCTAAACCACCTCACACCACCCCCTCCACTCACACACACGCCACCACCACCGCCCTTGCAGGTGGTTCCGACTCAGCACAAAGGCGGCAGCACGAGCAGCTACCTGGGCAGTCAATGCCTCCCTCTCTTTCCAACAAACTACCACCACCATCACCACCACCACCCTTTCAGCAGTTCCGACTCAGCACAAAGGCGGCAGCATGAGCAGCTACCTGGGCAGTCAATGCCTCCCTCTCTTTCCAACAAACCAACAAACTAACGCCATCATCACCACCATCACCACCATCACGACCACCACCCTTTCAGGCGGTTCCAACTCAGCACAAAGGCCGGAGCATGAATAGCCACCTGGTCAGTCAATGCCTCCCCCCCTCCCCCAACAAACCAACCAACTACCACCATCACCACTACCACCATCACCACCACCCTTTCAGGTAGTTCCATCCCAGCTCAAAGGCCGCAGCATGAATAGCCACCTGGTCAGTCAATGCCTCCCCCCCTCCATGCTGGCCGTCTACCACACCCTGCTCGACTTCAAGCACCTGGTGGTGCCCGAGGAGGAGATTGCGACCATCGCACGGCATGCTGAACTTGTGGGTGGAGATATGTCCTCAGGCTCTGGCTCATCTCCCATCTCGTCATCCGGGGCAGACGAGGAGGAATCTGCACATGCATACGAACGGGACCGGCAGCGGAAGAGCAGGTTCAAGACAGTGCTGAGGGGCAGCCAAGAGGGTCTGTCTTCGGTGGCCAGGCAGCAAGGCAGAGTTGGAGAACGGCTGTTGTGGTTGGAAGGGGGGTGTGGGGGGGGGAGGAAATCTGCACAGCACAACGAATGGGAACCGGCAAGCGGAAGAGAAGGTTCAAGAACGGTGCTGATGGGCCGCCAAGAGGGTGGCCTTCTTCGTGCTAGGCCAAGCCAAGCTGAGGTGGGGCGGCTGTTTTGTGGGGGGGGGAAAAGAGGGGGGTGAAAGAGGGGGGGGGGGGAGAGGAGGAGGGGTCTTGCAATGAACACGACTGGACCGCCAGCGGAAGAGAGGTTCAAGACAGTGCTGAGGGGACAGCCAGAGGGGGCTCTGGTCTGCGGTGGCTAGAGGCAGCAAGAAAGGTGTGAGACGGCTGTGGTGTGGGTTGAGTGGAAGGGGGGGGGGGAGGGGTCGAACATGTGAACGACTGGGAAGGCAGCGGAGAGCAGGGTTTTTTTCAAGAAGGGCTGAGGGCAGCCCAGAGGGTCTGTACTTTGTGGCTAGGCAGCAAAAGGGAGGTTGAGGCGGGAGGGTGTTGTGTGGGTAGATGAGAAGCGGGGGGGGGGGGGGGTAGGGGTTGCGCACATGTGCACGGGTGGGAAAGGCAGCGGAAGAGCAGATTATCAAGAGGGGCTCGAGGGTGCTAAGGGGCAGCCATGCGGGCCTGTCTTCGGTGGCTAGGCAGCAAGCGGAGGAGAGGCGGCTGTTGTGTGGGTAGGGGTGGGGGGGGGAAAGGGGGGGGGGGGGGCGGGGAAGTCGGAACATCGCGCACAGATGGGACAGGCCCAAGCGGATGGAAGGGGAATAGAGGGGGTGAAAAAAAAAAAGAAGAAAAGGAAAAAGAAAAGACAAAAGAAGAACCACAAAAAGAAAAAGAAGGAAAAAGACAGAAAATCCGATAAAATATAAAAACCATACAGAACATAATATAAACTAATCACCTAAAATAAAATACAACAATAATATAACACTACTCAAAAAAAAAACCATAAAATCCTCCAAAAAAAATAAAACACCAAACAATCACTCGACTAAAATAAAAAAAATCAAAAAACACTAACGAACAAAAAAACTACCACTACTAACATACATAAACAGGCCTATCAACTAAATCCACCCTCATCCCACAACAATTAACCTAATAAAAATAAAATAAAAATCCTCCACTATGATAAAATAAACATACTAACACTAATCTAACACTAATCACAAAAATACAATCATAATCAAAAAACCTACAAACAACCCTTCCTAATATCATAAACCTCACCCTCATAAACATAACCTAACCATCCACACACCCTCAACATAACAATGTCCTCCCTAACATAAACATACAACACTTCATACACAAACATACCATACACCAACCCAAACTAAAAGTAATCACCTAACCCTTAACCTGAGACCCTAAATTACCGCACCCCAAAAATTAAAATTCCTCATCAACACACACCCTCACCCCCACCCCCAACAATACTCCCTAAACCGACCCTCCTCCCCCACCCTCCACCCCACCTCAACGCCTCCCCTAACCTACCCTACACCCTACCCTTCTCCTCCCCCACCTACCCTCTCCTCCCCACCTCCACCCCCACCCCACCCTCCACTGCCACTGCAGCTAGACGCATCTTCCAGGATCCCCGCTTGAGACCTCCGGGGCAGCCTCCCAATAGCTCGCCAGAAAAAAGCCGCCCATTGCTTCCTTCCATCCCAGCCATCCAAGCCATTCAAGCCTCTTACTCTACCAGTGCACTGCACCCCACTGGTGATGTACACGACGCGTCCATCCCCCATACTGTGGCATCTCCTAGAGACTCTCCTTTGTTAACCTCCCCCCGGGCAGTCACCAACCCACTGCTAGGTTCCTCTGCCGGGGCTAGCTCGGCTCAGCGGCAGCTACTTCAATCTATGAGCTACCCAAATCTTCCGTCTGGGGCCTCCTCTCGCTCAGCCTCCCAATCTGCTGGCTGGACGGAAGTGGCTGCAGCTGCGGGGGGTGATGAGAGGGTCGCTGCTGCACTCGGTACCTCCCTGGCAGGTGCGACATCTGGTCTGGCTGGGAAGTGTGGTCTGGCTGAGATTTCTTGTGTGGCAGTAAATTATTGAAGTGCACGCTTACAATTACTCCGGGGCCTCCTTCCGCTCAGCCTCCCAATCTGCTGGGTGGGTGGAAGTGGCTGCAGCTGCAGGGGGCGATGCGAGGGTCACTGCTGCACTCGGCACCTCCCTGGCAGGTGCGATATCTGGTCTGGCTGAGAAATGCAGTCTGGCTGGCTGGCTGGGATATCTGGTCTGGCTGAGAAATATGGTCTGGCTGGGTCTGGCTGGCTGGCTGGAATATCTGGTTTGGCTGAGAAATATGGTCTTATTGTGTCTGGCTGGGTCTGGCTGGCTGGCTGGGATACCTGGTCTGGCTGAGAAATATGGTCTTACTGGGTCTTGCTGGCTTGGATATCTGGTCTGGTAGGAAATTATTTGATTGCACCCTTACGACCACCCTTGGGCCCTCCCTTGCATATGTCGCACCCCAACACCTACCCTGGGCCTCTTTCTTGCAGCTCTTCAGCTTAGGGGTGGGGAAGCAGCCAGCAGCAGCTTCCCCTCAGCTCCCAGAGGGGTACCACCCCTTCCAGGACGGCCGCCGCTTAGCTCCTCAGAGAACAGCGTCTCATCAAGTGCCTCCCAACCCATGCAGGGCTCAGATGCCGGTGCAGGTGCAGGTGAGAACATGAACTTGGTTAAAAATGAAACATTTACAGGGCTCAGATGCAGTTGCAGGTGAGAACTTGAAGTTGGTTAAAAATGTAAAATACGCAGAGCTCAGATGCCGGTGCAGGTGACAACTTGAACTTTTTTTAAATTAGAAAATTACGCAGGGCTCAGATGCAGATGCCAGTGCAGGTGAGAACATGAACTTGGATAAAATGAAATATTTACAAGGCTCAGATGCCGGTGCAGGTGAGAACATGAACTTGGTTAAAAATGAAACATTTACAGGGCTCAGATTCCGGTGCATGTGAGAACTTGAACTTGGGTAAAACTTGAAAAATACGCAGGGCTCAGATGCCGGTGCAGGTGAGAACCTTGAAGTTGGTTAATAATTGAAAATTCATACGCCTTACCATGAGGCGACAGGTTTTCTGGCACAGGGCTCAGATGCAGGTGCCAGTGCAGGTGATGACTTGAACTTGGTTAATAAATGAAAATTCATACGCCTTGCCACCGGGCTTGAGATTAACTGACGCAGGGCTCATATGCAGCTGCCAGTGCAGTTGAGAACTTGAACTTGGTTTTTTAAAAATCATACGCCTTGCAAAGGGGAGTGAGGTTGAAGGAACCTTCCCGTTCACATACACCTTGAGCTTGGTTACATATGTTGAAGCGTTGCGGTCGTTGTCAACCGCGATGGTAGCTTGTTCAGTTGAGGTAGGAGACCGCTCCCCACCCGCGTACGACGGGCTCCCTTAACACCACGCCCCACCAGGTGTTATCATTACCGGGATTCCTGTTGAAGGAGAAGTTGGATGGAGACGGTAGCAGAGCATACCGGAACTGTTCGCTACATGTTGATCATTGTTCAACAGGTTATGGGCCCATGACGCTAACCACTGCTTCAGACAGCAATTTAGCTGCTCGCCGTCTTCGGCGGTAAAAATAAATTTACCAGGAAAATGTTAACGTGAACGAATTGTTTTGTTGCGGTTTTTGGTGTAGGTGAGAGACCCAGTGCCAGCAGGGGCCAACAGCTCACTGGTGTAGGCAACAAGAGCGGCAGCAAGAACGGCAGCGGCAGTGGGGCTGCCAGCATGGCGGGGTATGGGTTGGAGTGGGGCGCAGCACGGGACTGCAGGAGTAGTACCCTCAGCGGGACGAAGAGCGTGGACATGAGCGGCATCAGCCTCAGCGCAGCAGCACAGGCGGCGCAGTACGCAGCCGCTGCGGCGCAAACAAGGTTCAATTCAGCGAACTCCTCCAGTGCCGCCCCCTCGAGCGCTGCGGACAGTGAGTGAATTTGAGAGTGTGTGATTTGTGTGTGTTACTGTTTGTGACTGTGTACAATGCAACACAATAAAAACCCCTCACACAATACACAATGTGACATCATGTCATTCGATGATGCTGGCAATCTGAATAGGCTAAAGTTAACATTTATATACAAGATCATATGATGCAATTTTTATGATATCATACTCGCCTTTGGTCAACATCGTATGATATGCCGGTCCCTACCTATGAATAACACATTGTACATAGACTATACATATTACATATAATATACGGTGTGGTCTATTGCAGGGATTTTTTCCATAATATATTACGATCGTAATATACGACCCCGTTTTGGCCCAAATTGTCGTAATAAGAGACCTAATAAAAAACTTAAATTGACTAAAATCGACCCTAATTGACTAAAATTGACAAAATCGTAATAAAGATGCTGTCCTGAAAGGAGGCAAATACAAAAACGTAATAAGATTTGCTCTTTCATTTTTGAAAACAATATCACTGGTCTAACTAATGCATCAACTTGGTATGTGAAGCCTACCTTGTTCCCTCTACCTGGGGCTCTGTCCAGCTCAACCAGCAGGATGGGATTCTGTTTGTAATTAGTAGATTGCACCTCTCTTGTTCCCTCTACCTGGGGCTCTGTCCAGCTCCCTCCTCGGTGTGATGATCAGGTATGGTATTCTGGTCTACATAATATGATATGCCGGTACCTCTACACATGATACACTCAACCAGCAGGATGGGATTCTGTTTGTAATTAGTAGATTGCACCTCTCTTGTTCCCTCTACCTGGGGCTCTGTCCAGCTCCCTCCTCGGTGTCAGGATCATGCATTGGGATTTGCTTGTTTACATGGTCTATTCCAGGTCTATTCTAGCTAGTTGGTACCTTATTATCTTACCACTGCCAATTTGGGGGGTCTTCGGTGCCTTTTATTTGGCGGGAAAGGGCGCATTGTGTTTAAGAGGGGTAATGAAGAGGTGCAGAAAAAGGTGCTGAAGATCCCCCAAATCTGCAGTGTACCGTAGGCTCCGGCCAGCTCTCTCCTTGGTGTCAGGATTATGCATGGGGTTTTGCTTGATTGTATGGTCTATTCTACGTATTTGGTAGCTTGTTACCTTACCTGAGGTTCTGTCCAGCTCCCTCCTAGGTGCCAGGATCGGGTATGGGGTTTTGTTGACAAGAAAACTCAACTTGGCTGGTCACCGTGTTGTAAAATTTGTTATTATTATTCAAAGTATGAGCTAGAACGAGGATTTGTTTTGCATATATGTATGTGTGTATATATGTTATATATACATACGTTTATATATGGCATCTATTTGGTACGTTGGGTTTATTTTATTTTTATTTTTCTTATTTGTATCTTCTTACCCAACTAGGCTCCCCCCCCCAAAATAATACTCGCCATCATTGTGTCCATCCACAGGTGGTGTTCATAACTTTTTTCTTATATGCTAGCTCATAAGTCCCCTTTGACACTGTCAAGCCCCAGGCACATATGTTGTCCAATTGGGCACCAGGATAATTTTACCATCATTATCATCATCATCAACATCATCATCAACATCATCAACATCATCAACATCATCATCAACAACATCAGCATCAACAACATCAGCATCATCATCAACAACATCAACATCATCAACATCATTAACATCAACATCATCATCAACAACATCAGCATCAACAACAACATCATCATCATCATCAGTATCATCATCAACATCATCAGTATCATCATCAACAACATTATCATCATCGACTACATCGGCATCAGCATCAACATCATTAACGTCATTATCATCATCATCAACAACATCATCATCAGCAGCAGCAGCAGCAACTAACCTCGTTGGCCCCCCTTTGTCATGGCAGCCATTACCAGGTCAGACGCAGAGCTAACCAAAGGAGTTGAGAGGTCGAGACCCATGCCAGGGCTGGTGCCTCAAGGTGCCAGCCACAACCTGCCATGCTCACCATCGCCGTGACCATCCACTAACCTCGTTGGCCCCCCTTTGTCATGGCAGCCATTCCCAGGTCAGACGCAGAGCTAACAAAAGGAATGGAGAGGTCGAACCCCATGTCAGGGTTAATGCCAGAAGGTGCCAACCACTACTCTATGGACCTAGATTCAAGACATAGTGCAAGTGGCAGTGGCGGGGGTGGAAGGGGCAGCAGTGCAAGTGGGGCGGCGAAGACAGGAGGATCCTCGGCGCCAGCAAGGAAGCTGAAGCTTGAACTGCTTCACGAAGATGATGTAGGTGTTCGTCATCCATCCACCCATCATCTTGGATGGGATTCAGGGGTCACTTTTGACAAATCGAGGTTTTTGTAGGACTTGAATTCAAACCTGGGGGGTGGTGGTCATTGTTGTGTAGGGGTAGCCTGAGTGGGGTGTAGGGGTAGTTTGGTTGTAGGGGTAGGGGTAGCTTGAATTGTTGTGTAGGGGGAGTGGGAGTGGGGTGTAAATGTAGGAGTAGTGTTAATTGTTTCGTTTTTGTCGCATGGTCTATCGGCATTCAAGGCCGGTTGCAATTGACAGTTGCAGGGGTGGAAGGGGCAGCAGTGCAAGAGGGGCGGCCAAGACAGGAGGAGCCTCAGCGCCAGGGAGGAAGTTGAAGCTTGAATTGCTTCATGGAGATGATTTAGGTGTGTGGGTAGTGTGAATTGTTTTGAAGGGGTAGAGTGGGTGGGGTGTAGGAGTAGGGGGAGTGTGAATTGTTGGTGTAATGTGAGAGGGGTAATGTTTTGGGTTGGATTAATGTGAATTGTTTTGTGTTGATAATCTGGTCTATTAGCCTTCAGGCTACTCACTGTCTGAGGGCAGAGTAAACATGGGTTGTATAAAAACTAATACACCACACTCCTGAGTGTAAAATATAAGCACATGGGTAGTACAATCACTACTACACCACACTCCTGAGTGCAAAATATAATCACATGGGTAGTACAATCACTACTACACCACACTCCTGAGTGCAAAATATAATCACATGGGTAGTACAATCACTACTACACCACACTGCTGAGTGCAAAATATAATCACATCGGTAGTACAATCACTACTACACCGCACTCCTGAGTGCGAAATATAATCACATGGGAAGTACAATCACTTCTACTCCACACTCTTAAGTGCAAAATATGATCACGGGGCTGTAGACAGTTTAAAGAGGTGTCCAGGTCATGAATCCTTCTGTACTTCCTGTGTTCAAAAGGAGCTACCTAGAAGCTGATGAGCGTAGCCCCAAAAGAAACGCTAAACACTGCTTGGCACAAAATGCAATCCCATGGGTGGCTAGCAATAAGGCTGTGGTTAACTGAAGACCCCTGAAACTCAATCTACAAAATGCAGGACTTTTAGTTGAGTCGGATATTTTGCGCTTTGAGCAAGCATGCATCCTTGTCTTCTTCATGGGTGGTTAACAATACGGCTGTGGGTAACTGAAGACTCCTGCTACTCAACATACAAATGCACCCCTGAAGTAGATGTTTAGTTTCAGGGAAGCTGCCTAGAAGCTGCTAAGAGAAGTCCTGGAAGAAAGAGCTCCTCTATGGCCAGACCCCTGAAGATGTTGAGTGTCAGGGAAGCTGCCTAGAAGCTGCTAAGAAAAGCCATGGAGGAAAGAGCTCCTCTGGGACCAGACCCCTGAAGGTGTTAGAGTGTCAGGGAAGCTGTCTAAAAGCTGCTATAAAGGCCTGAAAGAAAGAGCTCCTCTATGGCCAGACCCCCGGGCCAGACCCCTGAAGGAGATGTTGGGTGTCATTCCACTAAACTCTCACCACATATTTTGCGCTTTGAGCGAGCATGATTCCTACCATACTCACTTATACAAATGCAGGACTTTTAGTTATTGAAGTCTAATATTTTGCGCTTTGAGCAAGCATGAATCCTGTTCTTCTTCCCGTGCTCGCTATCGTGGTGGTGCGTGCACTGTTGTGTGTAAAACTACTGTTGAAGAAGCATCTCTCCCCCCCCCCCCCCCCCCCCCCCCCTCACCCCCCTGGTCCTCTTCCCGTGCTTGCTACCCAGATGATGTGTGCACAGTTGTGTGTAAAACTACTGTTGAAGAAGCATCTCCCCCCACCCACCCACCCACCCCTCTGGTCTTTTTCCCGTGCTTGCTATCCAGATGGCGCGAATGGGTTCCCTCATCAAACATCTCACCAGTTGTCGACCTCCCCGGCGAGTCCCCTCCTCAAAAGCCAGCGCACCCCGTGCCGCTTCAACCAACCCAGCTAGCAGCAAGCCCGCAGCAAGTGGCTCCGCCCACAGCAGCAGCAGCAGCAGGAGCAGCAGACCTGCCACGGCCCAGGATAAGGAAAACAAGGGCGTGCGGGCATCAGTCAGTCGGGTGGGCGGCGTGCCAAGCTCCGGCTACAGGTATGTTTAGGGACCGGCTTCTCATATGATGTTGACCAAAGGCAAGTATGATATCCCAAATCAATCCATTTGTTTACAAAAATATACCTCCTTTGATCAGGTATGCCTCCCCTGATGTTGGTCACCCAGAGTATGGACTATCCTCAAACATCTTCACATTACCAACCCAAATCAGAGCATTTTCTTGCCAACATTTATCTCCTCCGGTCAGGTATCCCTCCCCCGTTGCTGTTCACCAAGAGTTTGGACTGTCCTCAATTGTGTTTCCTTCCCATGCAGCCACCACCGACACCACCACAGCCACCAACACCAAGTCCAACCCTAAAAGGAGGGGCTGCCATGCAGGCACGCTCCATGCCTGCTCTGCACAGTGGATCGTCCAGCAACCCAAATCAAAGCATTTGTTATCATTAATACCTCCTCCCATCAGGGATGCCTACCCTGTTGCTTGCCAACATGTGTGTGGACTATCCTCAAGCAATTCTCATTACCAACCCATCGCTGTATTAGGCATTAACCTGATCAATCAAAATCACAGTAGACTGTATCCCGTCAGGTATATTTCCGCCATTGTTCTAGACCAGATCGCTTGAGGATGAAGAGTCGGGGGTTCGACTCCCCCTTCGTTCGCTCTTGGCGCTGCAGGTCGTTGTCAACCGCGAGGGTAGCTTGTCCAGTTGAGGTAGGAGACCGCCTCCGACCCGCGTACGACGGGCTCTCTTTAACACCACGCCCCACCAGGAGTTATCATTACCTTTCCGCCATTGTGGGGCATTGAACTTGAGCTTGGTCACATGATTCCTGCCAACAATTCAGCTGCTCGCCGTCTTCGGCAGGTTCTTCGGCAGTAACACTATCAATCCAAATACATGTGTTTTCTAATCAAAACATAGTTCATCCCATCAGGTATGCCTAGGGAACGGCAATATGATGTCATATGATAGCATGCCATCATATGATATCATATGATGCCGGCGGCCTGGCTAAGCTAAAGTTACCATTTATATACAATATCATATGATGCAATTTGTATGATATCATATAACATCGTACTCGCCTTGGGTAAAAATCATATGATATGCCGGTCCATAGATATGTCTCCCCTGATGCTGGTCACCCAGAGTATGGACTATCCTCAAACATCTTCACATTACCAACCCGAATCAATGCATTTTCTTACCAAAATAGACTTCCTCCCATCAGGTATGCCTCCCCTGTTGCTGGACACCAAGAATATGGACTGTCCGCAAGCATGCCAGGCACGCTCCATGTCTGCCCAGCACAGTGGATCGTCCAGCAACCCAAATCGAAGCATTTTCTTACCAAAATATACTTCCTCCCTGCATCAGGTATGCCTCCCCTGTTGCTGGTCACCAAGAGTATGGACTCTCCTCAAGCCTGCCAGGAGGGGCTGCCATGCAAGCACGCTCCATGTCTGCCCAGCACAGTGGATCGATCAGCAACTCACGAGCCGGCGTCTACCGGTAGAAGGGCTCTGTCCTTTCATATGGAGACAGCATCCCTGTATGGTAGTGGAATATTCCCATCCAGCACAGTCGATTGTCCTGCAACTCATGAGCCGGCGTCTACCAGTATAACTTGATCTTGGTAACATGGCTCCAGCTAACTTCAATCACTAAGGACCGGTATATAATATGATGTTGACCAAAGGCAAGTATGATATCATATGATATCAGACAAATTGCATCATATGATATATAAATGGTAACTTAGGCCTAGTCAGACTCAGGGTACTACAAAGCGCGCGCGGCAGCGTGTTTACGCGCATGCTTTTTGAGCCCCACTGCGCGTTTCGCGCAGTTTATTCAACCCTCTGTGGGCGCAGCCCGCAGTTTTTGCGCTTTTTGCACTACAAAGCGCTGACCAATTTGACGTTTGTGCGCTTAAAGCGCTGACCAATTTGGCAAGAAGTAGTACCCTGGTCAGACTATCATATGATATCAAATTGCCGCTCCCTACCAATCACCCATGACTAGCACCCATGACACATGACCACAACCCATGACCAGCACATACGATCATGTGACCCATGACTGTGACGATCACCACGACCCATGACCATGATCTGTGCCCTATGACCCACGACCATGACCTGTATTTCATCTCCTCTGGGACCTTTTTGTATATTTTATATTTGTCACCATCTTGGGGTACTAGCCAATGCTGGTGGCACCAGCTCTCAACCCAATGCTTTGCTATGTGCCCATGTGGCGTACTTGAGGGTTATTACGCAGCTTTGAGGGGGTCCATTGCGTCTCAGGCACAGATTTTGAAACCGGTTGCGTTGCAAGAAGCAGATTTTGAAACAGGCTGCGACTCGAGAAGCAGATCTGCCCCCACCCCCACCCCCCCCTGAACAGCCCTGGTGTGCATCTCCACTGACTTGGCTCGTGGGGCTGCTTGCTGACATCTTGTTCGTTCTCAGTCAATCGGCTCCAGCCTTTTTTATGATTTCATTACATTGTATATTTTATCTTTGCATCGTCATAGACATGAGACATGCCATAGTTGACTCACGACAATTTAATTGTGGACCCAGGACAAATTCACGATTTGATTACTATCCTTCGATAGCATGAGACCAGTCCAAGAAACCAGCTTAGACCCTAGCTCCAGGCAGGGCTGCTTGATGTGACCAGGTCCGTTATTCTTGATTGATTGGATTGTTACTTGTTGCTGATGTAGAAACTTCTGATGTGATAGATCAAATATCATACCGGTACGAAGAAATGCTCTGACTACCAGAGAACGAAAGAGCTCTGGGGCTGATGAAGCGTTCTTTGATGGCGGAGCTTTTGACTCCAATTTCAGCGCGGTTCGACCAAGATATTTTGAAACCTATCCCCCTTGGGGTGGTTGTACTGCGACTGATTGTACTGCAAACCGTAGACTCTAGAGTTGTTATGCCCTTGCAGTCAGGGCTTGCAGTGATTTGGCAGTCGTAAACGTAACTTTATGACAGCTCTGGACAGCTCCATAAATTGGCCAGTCGGCCGAAAAACTGGCATTCGGTGCTTTCCCTGACCTACCCATTGGCCAGTGTTTGGTGCCCAACTGCCCAGTGCCCACCCGGTAGACCATTAGATCAATCGCAATTTTCAAACGCAATTAGACATATCTCTGGACTTTGAGATAGAGAAGCTTCCTCCTGGGTGGACGTTGGACTCTTCGACCAACTTGGAGGAGCGTCAAGTCCCTTGGAGGGAAGCCGTGCCTCCGAAGAAGCAGGATTATTAAGGTGAGGCGGAAATGCTCAGATGGATATGTCAGATAAAAATTGAAACGATTGTTTGATACCGGAGAAACCAAACTTGTCGCACTTCCAAACTTTCCGATTGTCCATTGGCCCATGTAGCCTTATACAGAGTATTCTGATCAACAAATATCATGAGTTGTGACCATTCAGCAAGGCCATTTTTATTTCTTCGGAGACCTTCGACACAGCTGCTCTGGATAATCTAAGGCTGCGGATATGATCTTGGATGGGGGAACTGTTGGGGCTCTGCGGGGGCAGTCTTCACTCTTCAAAACT
This sequence comes from Chlamydomonas sp. ICE-L, assembly GCA_013435795.1. Lineage (NCBI taxonomy): Eukaryota > Viridiplantae > Chlorophyta > Chlorophyceae > Chlamydomonadales > Chlamydomonadaceae > Chlamydomonas > Chlamydomonas sp. ICE-L. The sequence continues at coordinate 17,312,304 of JACBWV010000610.1, read as the reverse complement.
CCAGGGTTTCCTAACAGGGTTGTTCTAGACGCTGCGTCTTGCGTCACGGAGGCATATTTTGGAGTATCCGTTGAGTCGCAGACGCAGATTATGAAACCGGTTGCGTCTCGTCTCGTGATGCAGATTTTCGAGTCCCTCCAGAACGACCCTGCCCCCTTAGTTATACACTAATGGTGGTGGTGGTGGTGGTGGTGGTGGTGAATATATAGGCCCGGTGTGCGTTTGTGCGCCAGATTGCCAGAACCGTTCTAGAGTCTTCGGGCTTATGCTGTAAGGGAATGGCTTGGATCGTGTTCTTATACCTTCAGTCAGCCTGAATCTGCTGGATTAATCTTGAGACCTTGGCGACCTTCGGGCTGTTGGGCTGTTGGGGGCTGGGCCGAAGCATGTATGTCGTAAGCATGTCATCATATCTTATTGCTGCATTTGCATTGCCATAAAACAATTGACCAGCCATTGTACGTAGGACTAAATACTCCTGTAACACACGAACTCTAACTTCTCCCAATAGATCCACTCCTCCTTTACAAACCTTGTCATCTTGAATCACCACTAACAAGGCCGCCCTGAAATTTTCTTTACTCCCCCCTCTGAGCGGAAACACGACACAACTGTCCTTTAATTATCATTAGACAATATCAGGTATAACGTTAGATAACATAGCATTACAACCACCCGCAGGTCTGGCGATGAAGAAATTCGGGTCTAAATCAGGACATTCAAATCATTAAAACAAATTCCTATTGATTTAAGTGAGTGGCACATAAATCTTGGGTGGAAAATTAATTCTTAGCAAAGCATTACCTTCCAACTTCTCCTTAAGAAACTCATAAACCATTTACCACCCTGATAATTACTAAGGCACACAGCTGAAAATTTAAATGTTCCACTCCTGATAAAATACCACACCCATATACAACTGGGGCTAGCTTTACTTCAGCATCAGTATTTCAACCACTGTAAAAAAAACCATGTTACCTGTACTCAATACACCACCAAAAAAATTATATTGATGATGTAATCCAAAAGTAGCAGCCCAAATCAACATATGTATGTATATGTATGCATTTATCATGTAACATAACATCATACGCCTAATAAGCTGGGCGGCTAGCTTGAAAAAGTCACCTGGCTGGGCAGGCACACATCTTTATTTCAACTGTCGAATTCAATAATAGAGATGGGTGCATTCCAAAACATCTGTCACAGATACACTCAAGGACCATACCTGAAGCCCTCATAGAAATTGCACCAGGTGTTCTTCAAGCACAGGTGGGAAAACAAGTCGAAGGCGCGTCGCAAGTGACGCGGAAAATTGGCATCGCATATTGGCTTAACGGGAGAGTAGCACCTGACACGAGTGCAGCGGACCAAAGCAAGGGTTTACGACTTTGGGGGGGGCAGGGTTTAGGGTTTATGAGGGTTTAGGGTAGGCCCCCCTCCCCACCCCCACCCTGTACACCTAACTCAGCCCCCTCACCCCCTCCTTCCCCCGCAGCCAACACCAGAAGACCCGCTTTTTATCCGCGCGCGGCAGGAACTTTTCAAGGCCTCCCACATGCAGTTAATTGGTGTGCTTGAGAAGGTCCAGAGTGCTATAGATGCTGCAGGTATGTTTGTCAAACATATTCGTTTGCAATTATGTACATTAATAAATGAACAAGTAAATTAAATCATTAATTCATAAGCAAAAAAATAAACATATCATACACAAATGTTACGTCCTATGACGAGGCGTGGTGCTGAGAGGGCAGCCTGTCCGCTAGCGCTGGGTCCAACCAGCATTATGTTTTTATGTATGTATGTATGTTTATATGTATGTATATTAATGGCAGGCGAGGTCTTATTAACATGAGCACCTCAGGGACCTATCATCTTTGGTAGATTCAAGTTGTACTGCTCACCGTGTATTGTTCTACCTATTCAAATGAACATTCCTGGTTCCCTTTTGAGTTACTTGGTGTTGTGAGATGGCTGCTGAGCCACCTCCGCATCTCCTACACCCCCACACGCCTCCTCCTGCACTCCTTCCCCCCCCCCACCCACCCACCCACCCCACACACACATCAACTGCCTCCTCACCCCCTCCCACCCAAACCCACTCTGCATGCCAAGTGGCGTCCCCCCCTCTCCTCAACTTCCCCCATTCAGCATCTCCTCCACCCCCACAAACTGCCCCCTCACCCTCTCACACCCATACCCACTCTGCAGCTGACATGCCAAGCCAAGCACCTAGGCCCATACACCAAGTCCTTAGGCCCATCCCCTGCCGTGCCATGACAGAACCCAGGCTAGCTATGGCCCACACGCCTCCCCACCCCCAAGCAGGGGCCCTCCCACGGGTCCCTCCCACCGGTTCTGGAACCAGCCAGCCTCCCATAGGGCTTGCCTCATCCACCCTCCCAACCCTATCCATGTCAATGTCAATGCTAATGCCACATAGCATGGCCCAACCCCCAAGGAGGCACAGTGATTCTGGATCCTACCCCTCCCGGGACACCGTTGCTGGTGGTGATGGTGGTGGTGGTGGTGGTGCTGCTGCTGCTAGTGCAAGCAACGCTGGCTACTACCCCTCCCCTGGCACTGCCGCTGCTACTGCTGGTACTGCTGGGAGCTCTGCAAACTACCCCTCCCATGACACCACCGCTGCTGCTGCTGCTGGTCGTAGTGGTGGTCATGGTGGTGGTGGTGGTGGGGTTGGTGCAAGCAACACTGGATTCTACCCCTCCCCGGACATAGACGCTACTGCTACCGCTGGTAGTGGTGGCGGTGGTTCAAGCAACCCTGGCTATTTCCCCTCCCCTGGCACCGCCGCCGGCGCTGCTGGTGCTTCTGGCAGTGCTGGCTACCACCCCTCTCCAGCTACCGCCGCTGCTGCTGCCGCTGACGTTGCCGTTGGTGGTGGTGGTGGTGGTGGTGGTGGTGGTGCAAGCAACGCTGGGTTCAACCCCTCACCTGAAATCGCCACCACCGCCGCTAATGGCTATGGTGCAAGCAGCCTTAGCTTCGACCCCTCACCTGAACTCATACCTCCTGGTGGAGCAGCAAGGAACGGTGGTGGTCGTGCTGCTGCTGCTTTTGTTGGAAGAAGTAACACTAGGTTCTACCCCTCCTGGAACTATCTGCTTGCTGCTGCTGCTGCTGCTGCTGCTGCTGCTGAAGCTGGTGGAAGTAAACCTAGTTCCTACCCCTCCACTGAACCCATCCCTCCTGGTGGGCCTACTGCTGCTGCCGCTCGTGAAAGTAACACTAGATTCTACCACTCCACTGAACCCATCCCTCCTGGTGGTAATGTTGCTGGTGGTGCTGCTGCTGCCGCTGGTGGAAGTAACACTAGTTTCTTCCCCTCCACTGAACCCATCCCTCCTGGTGCTGCTGCTGGTGGTGCTGCTGCTGCCACTGGTGGAAGTAACACTAGTTTCTACACCTCCACTGAACCTATCCCTCCTGGTGGGCCTTCTGCTGCTGCTGCTGCTGCTGCCGCTGGTGGAAGTAACACTAGATTCTACCCCTCCACTGAACCCATCCCTCATGGTGGTGTTGCTTCTGGTGGTACTGGTGGTGCTGCTGCTGCTGCTGCTGCTAGTGGAAGTAACACTAGTTTCTACCCCTCCACTGAACCCATCCCTCCTAGTGGGCCTACTGCTGCTGCTGCTGCTGCTGCTGCTGCTGGCGGTGCTGCTGCTCCCGCTGGTGGAAGTAGCACTAGATTCTACCCCTCCGCTGAACCCATCCCTCATGGTGGTGGTGGTGCTGCTTGTGGTGCTGCTGCTGCTGGTGGAAGTAACACTCGTATCGACCCCTGCACTGAACTGATCCCTCCTGGTGGTCCTACTACTGCTGGTTGTGCTGGTGATGCTGCTGCTGCCGCTGGTGGACGTAGCACTAGTCTCTACCCCTCCACAGAACCCATCCCTCCTGGTGGTGGTGATGCTGTTGCCGCTGGTGGAAGTAACGCTTATTTCTACTCCTCCACTGAACCCATCCCTCCTGGTGATGCTGCTGCTGCTGGTGCTGTTGGTTGTGCTGCTGCCGCTGATGGAAGTAGCACCAAATTCTACCCCTCCACTGAACCCATCCCTTACGGTGGTGCTGCTTCTAGTGGTACTGGTGGTGGTGGTGGTGGTGCTGCTGCTGGTGGAAGTAACACTAGTTTCTACCCCTCCACTGAACCCATCCCTCCTGGTGGGCCTACTGCTGCTGCTGCTGCTGCCGCTGGTAGAAGTAACACTAGTTTCTACCCCTCCACTGAACCCATCCCTCCTGGTGGTGTTGCTTCTGGTGGTACTGGTGGTGCTGCTGCTGCTGGTGGAAGTAACACTCGTTTCTACCCCTCCACTGAACCCATCCCTTATGGTGGTGTTGCTTCTAGTGGTACTGGTGGTGCTGGTGCTGCTGCTGCTGCTGCTGCTGCTGGAAGTAACGCTCGTTTCTACCCCTCCACTGAACCCATGCCTCCTGGTGGGCCTACTGCTGCTGCTGCTGCTAATACTGGCGGTGCTGCTGCTCCCGCTGGTGGAAGTAGCACTAGATTCTACCCTTCCACTAAACCCATCCCTCATGGTGGTGGTGGTGCTGCTGGTGGAAGTAACACTAGTATCGACCCCTCCACTGAACCCATCCCTCCTGGTGGACCTTCTGCTGCTGGTTGTGCTGGTGATGCTGCTGCTGCCGCTGGTGGAAGTAGCACTTGTTTCTACACCTCCACTAAACCCATCCCTCCTGGTGGTGCTGGTGCTGTTGGCTGTGCTGCTGCAGCTGGTGGAAGTAACACTAGTTTCTACCCCTCCACTGAACCCATCCCTCCTGGTGGTGCTGCTGCTGCTGGTGCTGGTGCTGTTGGTTGTGCTGCTGCCGCTGGTGGAAGTAACACTAGTTTCTACCCCTCCACTGAACCCATCCCTCCTGGTGGTGCTGCTGCTGCTGCTGCTGCTGCTGCTGTTGGTTGTGCTGCTGCCGCTGGTGGAAGCAACACTAGTTTCTACCCCTCCACTGAACCCATCCCTCCTAGTGGTGCTGCTGCTGTTGATGCTGGTACTGGTGATGGAAGTAACACTAGTTTCTACCCCTCCACTGAACCCATCCCTCCTGGTGGGCCTACTGCTGCTGCTGACGCTGGTACTGGCGGTGCTGCTGCTCCCGCTGGTGGAAGTAGCACTAGATTCTACCCTTCCACTAAACCCATCCCTCATGGTGGTGGTGGTGCTGCTGGTGGAAGTAACACTAGTATCGACCCCTCCACTGAACCCATCCCTCCTGGTGGTCCTTCTGCTGCTGGTTGTGCTGGTGATGCTGCTGCTGCCGCTGGTGGAAGTAGCACTTGTTTCTACACCTCCACTAAATCCATCCCTCCTGCTGGTGCTGGTGCTGTTGGCTGTGCTGCTGCAGCTGGTGAAAGTAACACTAGTTTCTACCCCTCCACTGAACCCATCCCTCCTGGTGGTGCTGCTGCTGCTGGTGCTGGTGCTGTTGGTTGTGCTGCTGCAGCTGGTGGAAGTAACACTAGTTCCTACCCCTCCACTAAACCCATCACTCCTGGCGGTGGTGCTGCTGCTGCTGCTGGTGCTGTTGGTTGTGCTGCTGCTGCTGGTGGAAGTAACACTAGTTTCTACCCCTCCACTGAACCCATCCCTCCTAGTGGTGCTGCTGCTGCTGCTGCTGGTGCTGTTGGTTGTGCTGCTGCCGCTGGTGGAAGCAACACTAGTTTCTACCCCTCCACTGAACCCATCCCTCCTAGTGGTGCTGCTGCTGTTGATGCTGGTACTGGTGATGGAAGTAACACTAGTTTCTACCCCTCCACTGAACCCATCCCTCCTGGTGGGCCTACTGCTGCTGCTGCTGCTGGTACTGGCGGTGCTGCTGCTCCCGCTGGTGGAAGTAGCACTAGATTCTACCCTTCCACTAAACCCATCCCTCATGGTGGTGGTGGTGCTGCTGGTGGAAGTAACACTAGTATCGACCCCTCCACTGAACCCATCCCTCCTGGTGGTCCTTCTGCTGCTGGTTGTGCTGGTGATGCTGCTGCTGCCGCTGGTGGAAGTAGCACTTGTTTCTACACCTCCACTAAATCCATCCCTCCTGCTGGTGCTGGTGCTGTTGGCTGTGCTGCTGCAGCAAAGGTGGAAGTACACTAGTTTTCCTACCCGCCACTGAACCCCATCCCTCCTGGTGGTCTAGCTAAGAAAACTGTGTGCAAAAATGGTAAAGCTGTTGGTTGTTCACAAAAAAAATTCGGCTGCCGCTGGAATGAAATAACAACTGTTTCTATCGCCCATCCACTGAACCCATCCCAACAAAAATCAACAAAGGTTTAGCAACAGAACTTAAAAAGAACTGGAGACGATGTAGCGAGCAGACTCACAAACAAAGCTGACTACATACTAACACATCTACATAACTGGTTTGTGGGTGTGCTGCTGCAAAGAAAACAAACAACAAAAAACAAGAAGCACAAACACAAAAAAAAAAAAAAAAACACAAAAACAAAAACAGACTGATCATGGAAGCAACACTGGTCGCCCCTCCAACTGAACACATCCCTACTAGTGGTAAGAAACAAACACTCTGTTTATAGAAAAAACACATAACACAGACAAAAATTGTAACTAACCAACAGTAACACGAGGTTCTTTCTACCCCTCCACTGAACCCATCCCTCCTGGTGGGCCTACTGCTGCTGCTGCTGCTGGTACTGGCGGTGCTGCTGCTCCCGCTGGTGGAAGTAGCACTAGATTCTACCCTTCCACTAAACCCATCCCTCATGGTGGTGGTGGTGCTGCTGGTGGAAGTAACACTAGTATCGACCCCTCCACTGAACCCATCCCTCCTGGTGGTACTTCTGCTGCTGGTTGTGCTGGTGATGCTGCTGCTGCCGCTGGTGGAAGTAGCACTTGTTTCTACACCTCCACTAAATCCATCCCTCCTGCTGGTGCTGGTGCTGTTGGCTGTGCTGCTGCAGCTGGTGGAAGTAACACTAGTTTCTACCCCTCCACTGAACCCATCCCTCCTGGTGGTGCTGCTGCTGCTGGTGCTGGTGCTGTTGGTTGTGCTGCTGCAGCTGGTGGAAGTAACACTAGTTCCTACCCCTCCACTGAACCCATCCCTCCTGGTGGTGCTGCTGCTGCTGCTGCTGGTGCTGTTGGTTGTGCTGCTGCCGCTGGTGGAAGTAACACTACTTTCTACCCCTCCACTGAACCCATCCCTCCTAGTGGTGCTGCTGCTGCTGCTGGTGCTGTTGGTTGTGCTGCTGCCGCTGGTGGAAGCAACACTAGTTTCTACCCCTCCACTGAAACCATCCCTCCTAGTGGTGCTGCTGCTGTTGATGCTGGTACTGGTGATGGAAGTAACACTAGTTTCTACCCCTTCACTGAACCCATCCCTCCTAGTTGTGCTGCTGCTTTTGGTGCTGCTGTAGGTGCTGCTGTTGGTGCTGGTACTGGTGATGGAAGTAACACTAGTTTCTACCCCTCACATGAACCCATCCCTTCTGGTGGTGCTGCCGGTGGTGCTGCTGCTGCCGCTGGTGAAAGTAGCACTACTTGTTACACCTACACTGAACCCATTGCTCATGGTGGTGCTGCTGCTGCTGCTGCCGCTGGTGAAAGTAACACTAGTTTGTACCCCTTACCTGAACCCATCCCTCTTGATGGTGCTGCTGCTGTTGGTGCTGGTGGTGATGCTGCTGCTGTTGGTAGAAGTACTACTAGTTTCTACCCCACCATTGAACCAATCTCAGCTGGTGGTCCGGCTGCTGATGGTGCTGCTGCTGCTGCTGCTGCTGCTGATCAAAGTACTACTAGTTTATTCCACTCAACTGAATCCATTACTCCTGGGGGTGCATCATGGAAGGGTGGTGGTGCCACTGCTGTTGTTAGCAGAAGTAATACTAGGTTCTACCCCTCCTGGAACTATCTTCTTGCTGCTGCTGCTGCTGCTACTGCTGCTGCTGCTGCTGCTGAAGCTGATCATGGTGCTGGTGGAACTAACACTAGTTTCTACCCCCCCACTGAACCCATCCCGCCTGGTGCTGCTGCTGCTGCTGCTGCTGCTGATGATGATGATGATGATGGTGCTGGTGGTGGTCCTGCCGCTGGTGGAAGGAATCGTACTTTCTATCCCTCCACTGAACCGTTCCCTCCTGGTGCTGCTGGTGCTGCTGCTGCTGCTGCTGCTGCCGCCGCTGGTGGCAGTAACACTAGTTTCTACACCTCCACTGAACCCATCCCTCCTGGTAGTGTTGCTGCTGGTGGTGCTAGTGCTGCCGCTGCTGCTAGTAACACTAGTTTCTACCCCTCCACTGAACCCATACCTACTGGTGCTGCTAATGGCGGTGCTTGTGGTAGAGCATTACTGCTGCTGGAAGTAACACTAGTTTATACCCATCCCCTGAACCCATCCCTCATGGTGGTGGTACTGGTGGTGATGCTGGTGGTGCTACTGCTACCGCTGGAGGAAGTAACACTAGTCTCTGCCACTCACCTGAATCCATCCCTCCTGGTGGTGCTGCATTGATGGCGGGTGCTGGTGCTGGTGCTGGACGTAACACTAGTCTCTACCACTCACCTGGCTTCATCCCTCCTGGTGGTGCTGCAGGGAAGGCGGGTGCTGGTGCTGGTGCTGGACGTTACACTAGTCTAAACCACTCACCTGAACCCATCACTACTGGTGGTGCTGCAAGGATGGCGGGTGCTGGTGCTGGTGCTGGACGTAAAACTAGTCTCTACCACTCTCCTGACTCCATCCTTTCTGGTGTTGCTGCGAGGATGGTTGGTGCTGGTGCTGGTGCTGGTGCTGGTGCCGGTGCCGGTGCCGGTGCTGGTGCTGGACGTAAGACTAGTCTCTACCACTCACCTGGCTCCATCCCTCCTGGTGGTGCTGCAAGGATGGCGGGTGCTGGTGCTGCTGGTGCTGCTGCTGGACGTAGCACTAGTCTCTACCACTCACCTGACTCCATCCCTCCCGGTGGTTCTGCAAGGAAGGCGGGTGGTGCTACTGCTGTTGCTACTGCTGCTGCCACAGGTGGAAGTAACACTATTTTCTACCACTCACCTGAAACCATCCCTCCTGGTGGTGCTGGTGCTTGTACTGCTGCTGCTGCTCCCACCGGTGGAGGTAACACTATTTTCTACCGCCTACCTGAACCCATCTCTCCTGGTGGTGGTGATTCTGGTGGTGCTGCTGCTGCCGCTGCTGCCCCTCCCCCTGGCCCCTCCCCCTCCTCGATCGCAAGCATTGCGGGCGAGACGACACATTCGGACACGAGCTCCGGATCGGACACTCCTGGCGCCAATGGTCCAGGTGCGTTAGCTGGTTGGCTGTATGCATGTATTTGCGAGCACATTTGGATTCCAGTAGGGCACCAGGAAAATGCAATCCTCCTCCGCATCCTCCTCCTCCTCCGCCGCCTCCCCCTCCACCTTCTCCTCCTCCTCATAATTAATGAGCACCTTAGGTGCATACCTGCTTTGGCCATTCTGCTTGTTGCAATGCCTGATCATGCTTGAATCCTGACATCTAAATGTATTTATGAACACTGGAATATATATATATATATATATATAGAGAGAGAGAGAGAGAGAGGGGGGGGGGGCAATGGTTAGGGTGCGTTAGAAGCTTGTTTTTACAGCATTCTGCAGGTCCAGTTGTGTAGCAAAAGTTGCGTCGCAAGCCTGATTTCAGGCCAGGCTGCCAGGCAAAAGCACCACTGAAGTAGGCGCCACTGAGGGCCACCCCCAGGGGGGCTTGGGCCAGGGTTGAGGGGGCAGGCTTGGCCAAGTGGCGGTTGGGGGGGGGGGGGGGGGGGGGGGGGGGGGGGGGGGTCTGTATCGGGAAGCCCAGGGTGAAATGAGGCCAGGGGGGAGAGGTATGTCTGTATTTATGAAACAATGGGTAGGTCCAAGCTACCAGGCAAAAGCACCACTTAAATAAGGGCCACTGGGAGCCACGCCCAGTTGGATGTATGTATGTATCTATGAAACAATGGGTAGGGCCAAGCTACCAGGCAAGCAAAGGAAGCATAGCTTTTATTTTCCTCTTCGAGCAGCAGCTTCTAGACGGCTCCCCTGACTTGCTATTCAGCTAAACCCAACGCGACCTTGAAGCTGACACAATCAGCTGTCTATAATTACTGAAATATTTGGGTGTAGAACAGAGGCTGGCATGGGGAGCTGCCTAGAAGCTGAGAAGACAAGTCCTAAGTGCATGTCGCAAGCGACACGGGAAAAAACGCTTTAGCAGTCACGGGCAGAGCAGGGGGCGAAAAGGGGAGGTGGGCTGGGAGATTTGAAGAAGGGCAAAGTAAGTAGCTAGTAGCCACACGAGTATTCCGTAGTGGAATAGCTACAAAACATTCGACAACTGTTGCGAAGGATCTTGGCTGCTGCGATGCTGATAACTCTAGCCATGCCCACGCCAACTATGAGCAAATTGTTTGGGTACGCAGGTAGCCGGAATCGGTCAAACAGGCAGGCAGGCAGGCAGGCAGGCAGGCAGGCAGGCAGACAGACGCAGACAGACAGACAGACAGACAGACAGACAGACAGACAGACAGACAGACAGACAGACAGACAGACAGACAGACAGACAGACAGACAGACAGACAGACAGACAGACAGACAGACAGACAGACAGACAGACAGACAGACAGTGTATACCAACCTTTTCGGCCGCAACAAACTTCAAGGAGATGTTTGCATTCCTCCCAATGCTTTTGAAGAAAACCGAGGGCAAGGGCGGCAAGAAAAGTGCCCCTCACCCCCTTCTAGTAGATCCCGACATGGACCCCAAGAAGGCCCACATCATGTTTTGCACAAGGTGGGCTGTGTGTGGTGGTAACTGCCCCCCCCCCCCCCCCCCCCCTCTCACCCCTGAACCATGTCCAACAGGTGGGCTGTGTGTAGTGGTAGCACACACACACACACCTCACCCCTCGACCATTTCCAACAGGTGGGCTGTGTGTAGTGGTAGCCCCCCCCCCCCCCCCCCTCTCACCCCTTGACCATTTCCAACAGGTGGGATGTGTGTAGGTGTAGCGCACGTGTCCGTTGTTGTGTGTAAGGCGAGTAGGTGCGTGCACTGTTGTGTGTAAAACTGCTGTTGAAGAAGCATCTTCCGCACTCTCCCACCCTCCCCCTCAACTACCTGTCAACCCTCACCGTCATTCCCCTCCCCCCCCCCCCCCCCCCCCCCCCCCACACACACACACACACCCACACACAATACCCCCCCCCCCCCCCCCCCCCCCCCCCCCCCCCCCCCCACACACACACACACACACACTCACACCGTCAACCCTCAACCTTCTCGCAATGCTTACACCTCACCCCTTCCGTCCTTTCACCTCCCCCCCCCAACCACCCCCACTCCACACACACCTCACTCATCCCACTAACCCCCCTTCATTATTTCACCTCTTCACCCCACCCCACCTTCCCACTCACCCCCTCCATCTCCTCCTTATTGAGAAAGTGCTTCCCTCCACAAGTTCAAGCACGGCTTCACTACTTCACCCCCCCCCCCCCCCCCCACCCTCCTCACAGTAGTGAGGTCGTGCTTGAACTTATGGAGGGCAGCACTCTCTCCATAAGAAAGGGATCGAGGCGGGTGAGGGGGATTAGCGAGGTGTGTGTGTGGGGGGGGGGAGGTGAAGTAGTGAGGTCGTGCTTTGTGAACATCATGGCCACTTGGTCCAACGTAAGCAAGACAGACTTCACCTTCAGTGGCACCTTCCACCCCCTCCTCCTCCCTCCCTGCCTCTTACCCCTCACCCCTAACAGGAATAATGCTGCCCTAGCGCTACTTGGTGTGTCCTAGCATGTCCTGGCACCAACAGGAGTGCGGGAAAATCATGGCCGCTTGGTCCAACCTAAGCAAGTCACACCCCTGGTACCGCATTGGCACCGCCTCCTCTCTCCTCGCCGCGCTCTCCCAGTTGCCTGAGACTGGACCTACTGACGCGTCCCTCTCCGACCTGCTTCAACAGTCCCAGGCCTTTCTATTAGAGAAGGAGAAGGAGGGGGCCTTAGGCCAGGGGGGGCTGGGCACTAATGGTGAGTTGCCCCAAGCCAGAGCCAACATTCTACTTGGAGTAAGGACGCAGAACCCTAACATGATCCGGAACTACCCCCCAGCCGAAGCCACTCACCAGCAGGTCTGCGCCGATTCAGAGCTATTCCTGCTCACACTAGGCAAGCTGCTGACAGAGATGGGGGTTCGTATTAAGATGAGATCCAAGGTTGGAGGCAAGGAGGTCGACCTTCACCGCCTTTACAAGGAGGTCACCACCCTAGGGGGTCTGGACCACGTGATCAACAACAAGCAGGTTGGTTTAGTTTGGTTTGATGTGGTCGCCAACCAGCCAAGCGTGAAAGCGCAAAACAGGCATGACTAAGGGTTGGGGCTACATAATCTCTCCCTCTCCTTCCCTCCCCCTCCCCCCTCCGCCTCCCTTTCCCCTTCTTCCCCCCTTCTTCTCTCTTCCCCTCTTCCTCACTCTTCCTCCTTATTCACCCCTTCCTCCCGTCCCCCCTCTTCCCCCCCCACCCCACCCCCCTCCTCTTCCTCCCTCTTCCCTCCTTCCTCCCTCTTCCCCCCTTCCCCCCTCTTTCCCCCCCCCCCCCTCTTCCTTTTATTAGAATCACTGCCAACCAGCCAAGAATGGCACAGAGCAGGCATGACTAAGGGTTGGTGCTGCATTCTCAATTTAGCTTTTTCCTTGTCTCTATTATATGAATCCATTCTAAGAACTGATTTGGGTTTCATGGTTGAAGGCCTGAGCGTATGCTAGACATGGCTCCTAGTACCAAATAATCATCCCATCCAGTTCAATGGTCTGCTCAAAGATCCTTCAATAATCCCTCCAGAATTTTAGATCTGCTAGGAGATATGTTATTTTTAGGGCTGTCAATATCCTAGGATTTTTTTATCCTTATCCTACGGTATTATCGTAGGATAACGACGTCGTACACCACTTTTGGGGGGGAATCAGTGTGAGACCAAGAGGGTATTACAGGAAACACCCCTTATACGTCCATACACAAAAAATCAGGTCAAATGAATCATTCCTTAAGAAGATAGGAAAACACGATAATATCGTGCTTTATTATCGTACGATATATCTTCCGATATCCTATGACAAAAGGCGATAAAGGGCGATATTCTGAATTCCCTGGCCCCGACCCAGTGCTCCTGGAGAGGATCGAACCGCCGACCACCCTAATTGTAAGATTTTTTCGTGGACCACAGGACCACGCAGTCTAGGATATTGTATTATGTTACAAACTTTGCCTAGACTGTACATTTTCAGATCACCTGGACATTTTTAAACCCATATTTTTCAGTTCGATATCAGGTAACATCATATAACGTATGATAACGATATATGTCATACATTGTACGATGCCACTTCAATATCCTACGATATATCGTATGATTTCCTAGGATGCCACCCTTGACAGCCCTAGTTATTTTCGTTCTTACTCCCTCTTCCACCCCTCTCCCTCCCTCTGCTGCAGTGGGCCACTGTATGCGCGCCCTTTAATTTCCCAGCACCTGTCACCAGCAGGTCCTTCCTCATCAAGAAGCTCTACTGCAAAGCCCTTAACCACTACGAACAAGTCTACTTCCATCGGAATACAGGCCCAGTTTTGACGCCGCCCAGTCAAGCCAGCCTTTCTGTACGAAGAGATCTAGATCTTCTATCGATTGAAACTGCAACCATCCCAGTGGACCAAATGAGGAGAAGCTACCAGTCGTCCAAGCCAGGGTCCACCTGGGGTTTCTGTGTTGGGGGCCACAGTGCAGACCAGGAGGTTGGGGGCCTAGGCCACAGACAGGAGGTTGGGGGCCAAGGCCAAGGCCACGGTCAGGAAGATGGGGGCCTAGGCCACAGTCAGGGAGTTGAGGTTGAGGTGGTTGATGGAGAGGGGGAGGTTGACCCTCACCCACTATGCAAGGTAATCACCACCCTAGGGCCCCAGGGACATCCGAACCCGCCCCTTGGGCCCAAGGTACATTCGGACCCGCCTGCTATTCAGATTTCCGACCTCCGTCCTGGCACCCGCTTCTGCGGCACCATTGACTCAAGCGACGGCAATGGTTACACCTTGTTCCTAGAGCTTAGCTCAGGGCAGCCCATCCAGGGTGTCAGGTTTATGCCATGCAAGCCCTACCAATAGCAAGCCCACACCTAGCTACTCCCAACAGTACGGTGGTGGCTCCTCTACACCACACATGTTCAAAACAATGCTAAAACAAGGGCACAACTTGACATGCCTATGGCACACTGATTCATATGCCCCCCCCTTGTGGCGTGCGCAATATGGGCCTACATACTTGAACTTGAACATGGTTACATGGCTCCAGCCATTGAGGCTGCTAGATGTCTTCCACAGTAACGTGATCATTTTAAATCAAAGCATTATTATCACAATATACTTGATCCAATATTCATACAATCATTGATAAATATAGGCAACTTTTCTCTGCCTTCCACTTCTGAATTTCACAGCAAGCAATGCAAAAGGAATCCTTTTGCTCTCAGTTTGGGAAACAGTATCTGATTATTACGTCTCGCATTCAAAAGGACGGAAACAAAGCTTGAACTTATCTGGAGCCGCAGGACCGCTGTTCGCAAAATGCATCCGTCCAAGCTCCTATTTTCATGCTCCGGTTGCGATGCGCGCCTTAAAAGAGTGTTTGGTGCAGCACAGGTTGCAAGCGAATAACCGAATCTTTGGCCTGGGACCTGGATCACACTAATCCCGCATACCTGATCAAAATTGCCGTGCGCTCGTTGACAAGTCAGGCTTACCGCCATGTGTCAGATATCGTGTCAGATGTACCTGTGTACTTCTGCATGTACCCCTACACATGCATGCACCCCTTCAAAAAATGACTCACCGCAGGAACTGCTGTCGTCGCTTGAGAAGGAGCCGAGGGGGTCCAGGTTTCACCTGTGCGTGCCCAGGTTTAACCTAGACGCGCCTGGACCCTGCGACCCAAACCTCGACCTGTTGACCCAAACCTGGACCCTTTGACCCAAACCTGGACCCTTTGACCCAAACCTGGACCCTTTAACCCAAACCTCGACCCTTTGAGTCAAACCTGGACTCTTTAACCCAAACCTGGACCCTTTGACCCAAACCTGGAAGAAACAAGTTCGATGCAGCGTCGCCTGCGACGCTAACAATTGGCGGAGAGTGATCGCGAGGGAGTGACAGGTGGCAACGGAAGCGAGTTAGTAACGAGCCCGTTGGCTGACGTGTCGGGCTTCATCACGGTCAGATGGATGAATGGATGGATGGTCGGACGGACAAATGGGTAACACTTGGGGCTCCCGCCCCCCAGAAGGGGGGGCTCCGCAAAAAAAAAAAAGTGTCCAGGCACGTCCAGGTTTGGGAATTCTAGTACAGGTTTGGGGCAAAGTCTCCAGGCACGTCCAGGTTTGGGAAACGTAGTCCAGGATTGGGGCAAAGTGTCCAGGCACGTCCATGTTTGGGCTTTCTAGTCCAGGTTTGGGGCAAAGTGTCCAGGCACGTCCAGGTTTGGGAAACGTAGACAAGGATTGGGGCAAAGTGTCCAGGCACGTCCAGGTTTGGGAAACGTAGTCCAGGATTGGGGCAAAGTGTCCAGGCATGTCCAGGTTTGGGAATTCTAGTCCAGGTTTGGGGCAAAGTGTCCAGGCACGTCCAGGTTTGGTAAACGTAGTCCAGGTTTGGGGCAAAGTGTCCAGGCACGTCCAGGTTTTATTTATAGTGAAACCTAGCGTCTCGGCCAGGTCACGTCCAGGTTTGAAACCTGGACATAAACCTGGACGTAAACCTAAACCTAGACCCCTATAGGTTAGAACTAGACCCCCTCGGCAGGCTCTCGCTGCTCGCGTTTTTTGCGGAGCCCCCATGTTTACCCATATGTCCGTTCGACCATCCATCCATCCGTCTGACCGCGATGAAGCCTGACACGTCAGCCAACGGTCTCATTACTAACTCGCTTCCGTTGCCACCTGTCGCTCCGTCGCGATCACTCTCCGCCATTTTTTAGCGTCGCAGGCGACGCTGCGTAGAACTTGTTGAGATATCGGGCTACTCGCTCGCTCCTAGTCGCCGCATGCCTAAATAAGTTAGGCCTGTGGACATGCGACATGCCCATGCCCTCGCTACAGGCTGCGTTTTAGGCTGCTTTGCGAGCCAGGCTTAACAGTCACCATGAGACGAGGAGGACAGTTGGCGTGGCTGGGAGGAGTACTCTGCCAACCGAAAGCGAAAAACAAGGATGTACGCGGTTGATTTCGCATTCTGCATTCCAAAAAGAACGGGGGGGGGGGGGGGGGGGGGGGGGGAGGAGTTGTGTTAAGCGCATCTGACGGGTCCGTTGACCACGGGTGGCGTGGCCTCCAGTCAACTACTTTCGCCAGTTCCGGCCACTTTCGGTGAGTTCCGGCAGATATTACGGCCTGGTTTCGCACACACACACGCACCTCGCCTGTTGGTGGCTGTTGCCATTGGCAATAATAAGTTAATAACTGGCGCAAGCAAAACACATTTCGGATTCCCTCAACCAGTACTGATGGAGCTCACTCACGTTTAAGTTCCCAGTTCTGATGATAGGTGCTGCTTTAGTGAGGATATGAACGTAGCATGTCAATGTAGTAGATGGTGAGGTACTTCTAGGGCTGGCTGAAGAAATGTAACCAAGTTCAAGTTCCGTCCGGTCAACACATGGAGGTCGTCATTTGTTTTTAGTTGTGAAAAGAATTAAACCCCAGTTGGGTCTCCCGACACAAACCAGTGACACTGAGGCTGACAATATTTTTATTTTACATCACATAACCGTACATTACATTGTCATCGACCGTCTATTGTTGGTCCAAGACAAGTTTGTTCCACAACATCCGGGAGGGGTCTTCCAACAAAGACTCAACAACAAAATTACAAGGATTTCCCCCCTAGGTGGTGGACTGGTGGGACCCCTTCCACAAACCAGCTCCACCGAGGGTTCAGAAAGAAAGGCCGAGAACTTGGAATTGGGGAAAACGAATAGTAAACAACATGGAAGCAGCCCGTCTATGCCCGCAGAGAACTTGCATTTTTTGTGGGTGGGTGGGTTAGTGGGTGGGTGGGAAGGGCAAAAAGGATTTTCGCCTGAAAAGGAGTTTCTCCCTACACTCGTACTAGACTGGAAGGATTATATGTGATGTGGTGGAGCCTTCCCTACTCGGGACGAGGGAGTAGGCGCCCTTAGGGCGGCAGGAGGTGCTGACCCACGACCTATCACACCGGCACCACCAGTCTGACATTCAATGCCCGCAAAGAACTTTGACATCAGGCAATATGAGGCGAACCGAATAGTCAATACAATGGTGGCTGCCCGTCTATACCTAAAGAGAACTTGGACTGTTTTGAGGGTGGGTGGGTGGGAAGGGCTAAAAGGATTTTCGCCTCAAAGGGTGGGTCTCCCTGCACTAGCCCTAGAGTCCAAGACTGGAAGGAGTAGACGTAATGGCAAGATTAACAACATGGAGGCTGCTCGTCTATGCCCGCAAAGAACTTGGACTTTTGTGTGTGTGTGTGTGTGTGTGTGTGTGTGGTAGTGGTGGTGGTGGTGGGGGGGGGGGGGTTGTGGGGGGGGATTTGTGCCTCTCTGAGGGGTGGGTCTCCCTACAATAGTCCTAGACTTCAAGGATTAGATGTGATGGCAAGATGAACACCATGGGGGCTGCCCGTCTATGCCCACGGAGGACTTGGACATGACTCACATCACTGTATCCCAGGAGGTGGGACCCCTTACACAAACCAGCGCCATCGAGGGTTCAGAAAGAAAGGCGGAGAACTTGGACTTGGGGCAAACCGAATAGTCAACAACATGGAAGCTGCCCGTCTATGCCCGCAGAGAACTTGGGCTTTTGTGTGGGTTGGTGGGTGGGTGGGAAGGGCAAAAAGGATTTTCGCCTGAAAAGGTGGGTCTCCTTACCCTAGCCCTAGCCTGGAAGGAGTAGACGATATGGCAAGATTAACAACATGGAGGCTGCCCATCTATGCCCGCAGAGAACTTGGACATGATGCAACATGAGGCGGAACGAATAGTCAACAACATGGAGGCTGCCCGTCTATGCCCGCAGCGAACTTGGACATAAGGCGGACCAAGGTGTCCACCTGCTCCTCATTTGCATACAGCAATCGGGGATACTGAGACAAAGAAGAAAAAGCCGTGTTTGTGAGTGTGAAGAAGGAAGACCATATAATTGTATTCTTATTTTTTCACTGTAGCACGAGCTCAGGCCCCCGTAGGAAAAACGATTGTTTGGAGTTCATTTTATCAGTGAGTTTTCGTTTTAAAACGCTCCTGTCACGGTTGGGCAAGTCCCTGTAGCCTATTTGGCCTACCCCTGGACTTTAGCAACAAACAAGGCCGTGAGACACAGGAAGGACAAGCATTTATTTTGTGAGGCTGAAAACAATGTTTCATTTTTGGGCTACTCGTGGAAGCTTCCCACCAGCTCCAATAGCCGGCCACTGGGTCAAACCCAATGCCTAAAGCAGCAATGGAATGCCTGCATCTTGGGGCTTGACTCAGTCGCTAGCTAATGGAGCTGGGTGGAAGCTGCTATGCGTAGGCCAAATGAAACAGTGAACAGGACGCAGGCAAGGCAAGGCAAGGCAAGGCAAGGCAAGGCAAGGCAAATGCAGCAAGAAAGCCTTTTTGATCTACCCTGGACTGAAACAACGAACATCCAAGCAAGACAATTATGTCGATTATATTTCCGATTTGTTGCCTTCAACCTAACGTGGGCAGCAGGGTTGTTCAAAACATTATGTTTCACGTCTCAAACACAGATTTTGGTGGCTCTTTTATGTTGGAAACATGAGGTATCATCCTGTGCCAAAAGTTGAAATAAGCCGATCAATTTTTTCCCATTGTAGGAAGTATATGACATTAATATTTGCGATTTATTGATCATTTTTTAGATTTTTCTGAGCACCTCTGGTGGCTCTTTTACGTTGGAAATTTACATTTTGGCTTATGAAGGGCAAATTGTGAAAACAATTAAGTCTCAAAACGCAAATATTGAAGTACAACACAGATATTGATGTCAATGCAGATATTGAAGTACGACTCAGATATTGAAGCGAAACGCAGATATTGAAGTACAACGCAGATATTGAAGTACAACGCAGATATTGATGCGAAACGCAGATATTGAAGTACAACGCAGATATTGAAGTATGACTCAGATATTGAAGCAAAACTCAGATATTGAAGTACGACTCAGATATTGAAACAAAACGCATATATTAAAGTACAACGCAGAAATTGAAGTACAACGCAGAAATTGAAGTACAACGCAGAAATTGAAGCAAAATGCAGATATTGAAGTACAACGCAGATTTTGAAGCAAAACTCAGATATTGAAGTACAACGCAGATATTGAAGTGAAACACAAATATTGAAGTACAACGCAGATATTGAAGTACAACGCAGATATTGAAGCAAAACGCAGATATTGAAGTGAATCACAGAAATTGATGCCTAAGGCAGATATTGAAGTACAACGTAGATATTTGAAGTACGACGCAGATATTGAAGCAAAACACAGATATTGAAGTACAACGCAGATATTGAAGCAAAACACAGAAGTTGAAGTAAAAGCAGATATTGAAGTAAAACGCAGATATTAGAGTTAAACACAGATATTGAAGTACAACGCAGATATTGAAGTACCCTTGAACAACCTAGGTGGGCAGGTCCTTTTTTGCAATAGGAAAAGTGCATGCCTTGATTGCTGAGGTGGGGCAAGTCCCTTGAGCTTGAGCTGCCTAACCCAGGGGTGTGACAACCCAAGAGTGTCACAACCCAGGGAGAGTGAGACAACCCAGGGGGAGTGTGACAACCCAGGAGTATGACAACCCAGGGGATGTGTGACAACCCAGGGGGAGTGAGACAACCTAGGGGGAGTGTGACAACCCAGGGTGTGTGTGACAACCCAGGGGGTGTGTGACAACCTAGGGGGAGTGAGACAACCCAGGGGGAGTGTGACAACCCAGGAGTATGACAACCCAGGGTGTGTGTGACAACCCAGGGGGAGTGTGACAACCTAGGAGTATGGCAACTCAGGGGGAGTGAGACCTAAATACATGATTGTAGTCGTCTAGTAGCATATGTTTTGTTGTAAAAGAATACTACACGTAACAAATTTCCACCTGCCTTACATCATATTGCCACCCAGACGGTATTGGTTACACTTTGGTGAAGTCGACTGGGTGGAAAACATGATGTAAGGAAAGAGTACTTGTTACCGATATTGTCTGGGTGGAAAACATGAAGTAAGCAGGGTACTACAAAGCGCGCGCGGCAGCGCGATTTTGCGCACGCTTTTTGAGCCCCACTGCGCGTTTCGCGCAGTTTTTTCACCCCCCCTGTGGGCGCAGCGCGCAGTTTTTGCGTTTTTTGCACTTCAAAGAGCTGCCCAATTTGACGTTTGTGCGCTTGAAGTGCTGACCAATTTGACAAAAATGCAGTAACCTGGATGTAAGGCAGGTTGAAGTCTCGTACTTATAATATATTAATATTTGTTTTCTGCATGTTTTCCAGCCCCGAGACACACGACAGGAATGAGACACGCAGTTATACCATAGCTTTTATTTTCAGCTACCAGCAGCAGCTTCTAGGCAGCCCCCATGCCTAGCTATTCAGCCAATCCTAATGCAGCCTTTTGCATCCTGACGCTGACACAATCAGCTTTCCAGAGCTGCTGAAATATTGGGGTGTAGCACAGTCGCTGGCATGAGGATCTACCTAGAAGCTGACACAATCACCTGTCCACAGCTGCTGGCATGAGGATCTACCTAGAAGCTGACACTATCACCTGTCCACAGCTGCTGGAATGAGGATCTACCTAGAAGCTGACACTATCACCTGTCCATAGCTGCTGGCATGAGGATCTACTTAGAAGCTGACACAATCACCTGTCCACAGCTGCTGGCATGAGGATCTACCTAGAAGATGACACAATCACCTGTCCACAGCTGCTGGCATGAGGATCTACCTAGAAGCTGACACAATCACCTGTCCACAGCTGCTGGCATGAGGATCTACCTAGAAGCTGACACAATCACCTGTCCACTGCTGGTGAAAGATGTGGATGTAGCACAGTTGCTCGCTCAGGGAGCTGCATAGAAGCTGCTCGGAAAATCTGAAAAGAAAAGCCCAGTCATATGCACACCGTTTATTGTTTGTGTGCCACGTTGCCATTCCGTCGCTGCATGCCGCCGCATGGGTCCGTCTAGACAAGCCAGAAATACCCACCTGAACTTCCCGGGCTCCGGGGGGCAGGGGTCAGCGCGTCGCACTGAGGTCGCACCGAGTCGCCCAATTGAAAAACAACAGTGCAAACGCAGAAACCGCAAAACTCTCGAACGTGAAATAGGGGACCTGGCTCAAGCCTGAAGACTGCTTACCGTCTTCAGCAGTAAAAACAAACTACGCTGTTCAGTGCAAGAAGCGCACATAGCAAACGGGCTGGCCCACTCGACCTCACGCCTCGCACTATGGCGTACCATTTATTTGTTGTCTTTTATAACGCACCTGCACAAATGCTTCAATAATATTGGGATGGGCCAGTCCCAGCTCTCGCAGACGGGTTACTGAGCGCCCGGCTGTCACCTAGGGTACACGAGGGAAGGGTTCAGTATTCAGTATCGTGGGTACATGGAGGAAGGGTTGAGTATTCAGTTCTGTATGTATGTATGTATGTATGTATGTATGTATGTATGTATGTATGTATGTATGTATGTATGTATGTATGTGTGTATGTTCCAGTCCAGGGGTAGGCCAAATAGCCTCAAGGGACTTGCCCAACCGTGACAGGAAGGGCTATACAGAAAAAGCGCTGATGAATTTAACTCTGTGTTCTTTATAAATCCTTCCGGGTGCTGGGTTGGGCCTGGGGATGAACATCCTTGGGTAAAAATACACTTGTAAACATAATATTGTGATAGGCCAGGCCCAGCTCTCGCAGACGGGTTACAGAGCGCCCGGCTGTCACCTGGGCGGCCAACAGTTACGGATGAAGGGTTCAGTATTCACATACATGAAGGAAAAACAAATCCCCCCCACACACACCCACACCCACACCCACACCCACACACACACACACACAAAATCCCAATAAACATGAGAATAAAAATAATCCCAATAAAAATAAAAACAATTACAATAATGCTGACATGGGGGCAGGCCCAGCTCCCGTAGACCGGTCACAGAGCGCCCAGCAGTCACCTGGGTGGTCAACAGTCACGGAAGAAGGGTTCACGCACATGAAAATAAAAATAATGCAAATACAAATCATGTTGCCATGGGCCAGGCCCAGCTCTTGCAGACTTGTAACAGAGCAGCCCCCAGCTATGGGCTGAATCTGGGGGCCCCCCCGCCCACCAGGAGGGGGGGCTCAGCCAAAAAACAGAGTAAAGCTGTTAAGTAATCTAACTACAGTGCAAATCTGGATATCTTCACCCTAGCTCACAGGCCAAATTGAACTTTTACTTTGTTCGGTCGGACGGTCAAACAGACAACGAGCTGAATCTGGGGGCTCCCGCACCCCAGGAAGGGGGGCTCCGCCAAAAAACAGAGTAAAGCTGTTGAGTTATCTAACTACAGTGCAACACTGGATATCTTCGCCCTACCTCCCTGTCAGCGTTAGCTGTCTGTTGTCTCACTGTCTCATGTCTGTCTGCTATACCGGCTGGTTACACCATCCAGATGTCAGCGATAGCTGTCTGTGGTCTCTCTGTCGTAGGTCCTGTCTGCTATACCGGCTGGTTACACCATCCAGATGTCAGCGATAGCTGTCTGTGGTCTCTCTGTCGTAGGTCCTGTCTGCTATACCGGCTGGTTACACCATCCAGATGTCAGCGATAGCTGTCTGTGGTCTCTCTGTCGTAGGTCCTGTCTGCTATACCGGCTGGTACACCATCCGGCTATACCCTAAACCTTGCCACCATTCTGGTGGCTGCGCTCTGCTCTCTTAGGGTTCGTCCACGACTCATGTAATTGCTCTTTGCATCCGTTTCCTTTCATACGTGTCTGTGCCTCTTTGACACTCCCAGGCAAAATTAAACGGTTAACAAAGGGCACTTCACTGCTCAGCTTCTTTACACCGTTGCCTCATAGGGTTGGGCAGATATCCATCATATATTCATATGTCTATGGTGAAGCACTACAAATATAGGTCATAAGGTGAAGCACTATTAATATGTCATACAGTGAAGCACTACAAATGTATGTCATACGGTGAAGCACTACAAATATGTCTTAAACTGTGAAGCACTACAAATATATGTCATACGGTGAAGCACTACAAATATATTCATATATAAGCATCCAAAGGGCATTCCCCCAAAATCTGCCAGATCCGTTTATAACGCTTAGACGAATTCCGGGCCCCCGTCGTTTCTGATTTGTTGTGTTCACTTCGCCAGTGATTTTTTGTTTTAGTTGCCTATCCAGTTTACAATGCTTAGATGGCATGAATTCCGGGCCCCCGTCGTTTCTGATTTTGTTGTGTTACACTTCACCAGTGCTTGTTTTTTAAACTGCCTTTCCTGTTTACAATGTGTTGGGCAAGTCCCTTTAGCCTATTTGGCTACCCCTGGACTGTAAAAATACATACCTATGCAAACAAAAATAGACACTGCGGCATTACCAGGTTAGCTTTGGGGAGTGCCGCAGGTTCCATGCTGATGAGGTGATGGATCTGGTCATCCCTGAATCCCAGCTGCATGAGAAACGAAATCCATGCTTGACCTTCACATAGCAACAGCTCAGGGGACAGCTTCACCACTTCGCTGAAGTCGCCCTTGCTGCACACTGAATGGTGTGGGATAGGTTGGGGTTGGGATGGGTAACTGTACAGATGAATATGATAAATGTGAAGTGCCAGAAAAGAGAAACAGGTTTGACCCTCACATAGCAACAGCTCAGGGGACAGCTTCACCACTTCGCTGAGGTCGCCCTTGCTGCACACTGCATGGTGTGGGATGGATTGTGTGGATTGTGTGGTTAATTGCTTATATGTACAGGGGACATGTAAGTGCCAGAAATGAGATACAGGCTTGTCTCTCACATGGCAACAGCTTGGGGGACAGCTTCACCACTTTGCTGAAGTCGCCCTTGCTGCACACTGAATGGGGTGGGATGGGTTGGGGTTGGGATGGGGTTGGGATGGGATAGGGTTGGTATGGATAATTGGATAGGTGTATAGATTAGGGGACATGTGAAGTGCCAAAAATGATTTGCAAACAGAACATGCCCCTCACATAGCAATAGCTCAGGAGACAGGGCAACTTCACCACTTTGCTGAAGTCACCCTTGCTGCATACTGCAATGTGTGGGATGGACTGGGGTTGAGATGGGGTTGGGATGGGGTTGGGATGGATAATTGGATAGATGTGTAGGGGACATGTGAAGTGCCAAAAATGCTTTGCAAACAGAACATGCATGACGTGGCCCCTCACATAGCAACAGCTCAGGGGACAGGGCGACGTCACCACTTTGCTGAAGTCACCCTTGCTGCACACTGCACACTGCATACTGCATTGTGTGGGATGGGATTGGGATGGGGTTGGGATGGATAACTGGATACATGTATAGGGGACACGTGATGTGCCAAAAATACTTTGCAAACAGAACATGCATGACGTGGCCCCTCACATAGCAACAGCTCAGGGGACAGGGCGAGGTCACCACTTCACTAGTTAAGTCGCCACTTTACTAGTTAAGTCGCCACTTTACTAGTTAAGTCGCCACTTTACTAGTTAGGTCACCACTTTACTAGTTAAGTCGCTACTTTACTAGTTAGGTCACCACTTTACTAGTTAGGTCACCACTTTACTAGTTAGGTCACCACTTTACTAGTTAAGTCGCCACTTTACTAGTTAAGTCGCCACTTTACTAGTTAGGTCACCACTTTACTAGTTAGGTCACCACTTTACTAGTTAAGTCGCCACTTAACTAGTTAGGTCACCACTTTACTAGTTAAGTCGCCCTTGCTGCACACTGAATGGTGTGGGATGGGTTGGGGTTAAGATGGGGTTGGGATGGATAACTGCACAGATGTTTAGGGGCAATATGAAGTGCCAGAAATGAGATACAGGCTTGTCTCTTACATAACAACAGCAGAGGGGACAGCTTCACCACTTCGCTGAAGTCCTCTTTGCTGCAAACTGCATCGTGTGAGACGGATTGAGTGGAGTGTGTGGATTGTGTGGATTGCGTTGGATTGTGTGGTGAATTGATTATATATATAGGGGACATGTGAAGTGCCAGACATGCTTTGCAAACAAGTTCTATGCAGCGTCGCCTGCGACGCTACAAATTTGCGGAGAGTGATCGCGACGGAGCGACAGGTGGCAACGGAAGCAAGTTAGTTACCAGACCGTTGGCTGAGGTGTTAGGCTGGATCGCGGTCAGACAGATGGTTGGATGGTCGGACGGACAAATGGGTAAAAATGGGGGCTCCCGCCCCCTTGAAGAGGGGGCTCGGCCAAAAAACATATGCACAAGCACACGCTGAACCACAGGCAAATGCATATATACGCCCGTACGTACGTGTGCATGCACACGCACATGCCGAACCAAATGCATACATACACCCACATACACATGTATACGTATACATATATACATATACATATATACACCCACATTCACACTCATCAAGGCATGAAACAAATGCAAGCGTTACTGTTTTGTTTCCAAAGATGCATAGCCATTATATCTCCATGCTGTCGCTGCATGGCGACGCATGGGTCTGGATAAACTAGTCAGAAATGGCATCCCGAATCCCCCGGGCTCAGCGCTATGCGCTCCTTGGAGTTCGGGGGGCAGCGCGTCACACTGGGGTCGCACCGAGTCCTCAAGTTGTGACGCGTCGCATACCAAAAAATGAGAGCGTGCATAGGTACACACGAAGTCACAAACTCAGCGACACATACAGATGCCCAGGTACAAATGCATGCCCTTGAGTATTCCCATTCTTATATGTGGACACACAATCATGATCCATGAATGCATCATAGCTTTACTTGTGAGCTACGAGCAGCAGCTTCTAGGCAGCTCCCTGAGCCAGCCACTGGGCTAAGCCCCATGATGTCATCAGAAAAAGAAGTCTGGTTGTGTCAGCTTCAAGGTGCACCAGGTTGCATCAGGTTTGGCTGACTAGACAGTCAGGGGAGCTGTCTAGAAGCTGCAGCTAGTAGCTGAAAAGAGAAGCTATGGAATGCATGCATGCAAGCATTCAGGGACACCACTGTCTTGCATGCTCATGAACACTGTTTTTTTAGCGCTTAGCAGCTTCTAGGCAGCTCCCTTTCCTCTTTTTGGGGCCAAAGATGAAGGCAGCTAGTGCAGCTAAAAGGCGACATGAAAGGCATTCCAATGCAGCTGCAAGCTCTGGGATTGGCCCAGTGGCTAGCTAATGGAGCTGGCAGGAAGCTGCAAGCTTTGGGATTGGCCCAGTGGCTAGCTAATGGAGCTGGCTGGAAGCTACCATGCACAGCCCAAAATGCAGCTGCAAGCTTTGGGATTGGCCCAGTGGTTAGCTACCGGAGCTGGCTGGAATCTGCCATGCACAGCCCTAACAAGTTCTATGCAGCGTCGCCTGCGACGCTAAAAATTGGAGGAGAGTGATCGCGAGGGAGCGACAGGTGGCAACAGAAGTGCTTTAGTTACGAGACCGTTGGCTGACGTGTCAGGCTTCAAGTTTTGTTTTTTTCCCCGGTCGGACTGACAAATGGGTTAACATGGGGGCTCCCGCCCCCTTGAAGAGGTGGCTCCGCCAAAAAGGAACAGTGCCCATGAATACATGTATCCATGCACCGACTCGCTTACACGCGTCAGGTGCAGGACTCACCCTAAATCAGTGGCTGGCTAATGGTTTCACCCAGACTCAGTGCCTGACTAATGGAGCTGGTGGGAAGCTGCCATGGGATGCCCAAAACAGAAAAAGTGAACCCACCCAAGCTGAAAGCCGCAAGATAATAATTATAATTATATTATTATAATGCACATATACACCCACATAAACATATACATAAACATATACATGCACATATACACCCATATGTACACCTACATACACATATATACACTCATCAGGGCATGAAACAAATGCAAGCATCACTGTTTTGTCTCCAAAGATGCGTCGCCATTCTGTTGCTATTCCGTCGCTACATGGCCATGCGTGGGTCTGGCTAAATTAGTCAGAAATGTCCTCCCAAATCCCCCGGGCTCCGCGCTTCGCAAAAAGTGAACCTACCCAAGCTCCAGACTCAATGGCTGGCTAATGGAGCTGGTGGGCAGCTATATAAACTAGGTCCCGAATTAACATATTTATGGATTTAACACCATGGGTAGCCCAAAACAGAAAAAGTGAACCCACCCAAGCTGAAAGCCGCAAGATTGTCCTCCACAATTGCTAAGCTACAGGATGACAGCCTGGCAATTTCAGGGCACCTCTCCTCCATCTTGTCAAGATCCTCCCTAGATAATGTCAGTCCACTCTGGGACAACAATTCAAATAAGCGGGGTGAAGGGGGTGGGCATGCATGCACGGATGCCACTTGGTCCTGGATTTCCACTTGGTCCTGGATTTCCTGACTGCTCCCACCCCTCTCTGGAGCCAAGGCAAGAAGGTGGCATCCTGGGGCAAGCCTGGAGGCGGTGTTTGGAGCCAGAGTAGGAGCTGGGTGGCGGTATGAGGTAGAGGGGAGGTTGAGTGGGTGATGGGTTGGGCTGGGCATGCGATAACCCGCTGCAGAAGGGGTTACAACGGTTAGGCCTCGTCCTGGGCAACCCCGAAAAGGCGTGGGGGACCAGGATGGCATGGGAATGCTAGAGGACATGATTCCAGGTTGATACGAATCCGTCAGACGCTAAGGAGTGGGTGCGATGGAAAGGAAGCCTTCAGTGAGAAAGGTTTACAGGTGTGGCCACGTGGGGCTTGGGTATTGGTTGGTTGCGGGTCAGGCGCTTTAACGCTACAACTGGTTATGAGAGCGTGAGCACGAGAGGGGGAGAAACAGCGAGTTGCGGTACGGAGAAGGGAATCAGCTGGTGCGAAACAGCAAAAAGTTGCGAAACGGCAGCTTTTGTGCGATGAGTTTGAAGTCAATCTGTTGTTGGGCCGAGAAAGACCACACGCGCTATGGCCTGAAGTCGGTTGGTTGTCCGATCTGGATGACCTGAGGTGACCTGTCGTGTCTGCGACTCCATGTGCCCTTCGCGGTGAGCTGGCCCCGTGACCCCGTGTTGGCTGGATTTGTTTTACCATGTAACCGGATGTAACCATTAATTTAAATTAAATTCGTTACCTCGAGGGAAGAAGAGGAAGACTGGAAGCTCATCCAGTGCTTGTCATGGAATGGAGGGGAAAGAGATTTGCAGGGGGCGAGGCATGAGGAATTCCAGAATTTGAGGACGATCACTCATTATCAGGGGTTCGTTGCTGGACTGTTTTTTTTCTTTCACGTTGAGCTAGCAGATAAGCTCAGGACGTATATTTGAAAGGAGTTTCACCGTGAAGAATTGAAGTATCGAACTTCTCAATTTACGGTATTAGCCTTCCAGAAGGATTTTCAAACAAATATGGCAAAAGAAGAAAACAGCTAGGGAATCCCAATGGGGATCGCACGGGGGGGCTGGCCGTCTAACAATTGGACATCAGAATTTGTTCACGTTTACATTTTACTGAGCAGCCAAATTGCTGGCTGACGCTATGGAACCAAGTTCAAGCATAATGAGAAACCCAGAGTTTGCTGGAAACCCCCTACGAAACAATTCAATCCAATCCTTGGGAAGACGGCGAGCACTTAGCAGTCCACTGTTAGCTGGAAAAACATGCAACAAAGTCCTTCGACCACAAGGAAGGGTCCGTTGCGTCACGGGACGCAGGTTATACAATTGGTTGCGTCTCAGGCAGCAGAGCCGTGGGTCATCCTGATGTACACAGCAGTGCACAGCAACCAGCTAGTGCCTCAAATAAACGGTTTGCAACTTCAAGGTCGAGAAATGAAAAGGATGGAGCTGGATGGAAAGGATTTCATTACTAGGGCAGTGTGTTTGCAGCCTAAAGGGAATACACAGAAACGATTAAAAAGGCAGTTGGATGCCGGACCAAGATTCTCAGATAGCGAGATGGCCGAAAAGGAGTCAAAACAGACCCCACCAGGTCCATGGCTTTTCTTTCAGCTACGAGAATCAGCTTCTAGGCAGCTCCCTTGGCAAGCTATTCAGCCAAATCGCAAGCAATCTAGAGCACCTGGAAGCTGGCGAAACCAGCTTTCTAGCATTGCAGTTTATGGGTATATCCCAGTGACTGGCTCAGGGAGTTGCCCAGAAGCTGCTTAGCGTAGCTAAGAAAAGCCGAAAAGAAAAGCCCTGCCCTGGTCCTATTTAGATATCATGCCATCGCCCCCTTCCTTCCTTCCTTCCTTTATACAGATATAGCACCACGCCTCACGGCTAGCAGACAAATCGCTGACTGAAGCTATTTAACCAAGTTCAAGTCCCACACCTCATGCACAACCAAATCCTTCTTGTTTCTCCAGGGTTGACTTTGAACTGAAGCAAGCATTTTTTGGCGGAGCCCCCCCTTCTGGAGGGCAGGAGCCCTCAGTGTCACCCCACTGTCTGTCTGTGCGAGGGTTTCTTGTTAGGGCCACAAGAAACCCTTGCCCTAACTGGCCCCTGGCCCTGTCGTAAACCCTGGCTTCGGTCTGCTGCACTCGATTCTGGTGCCACCTGTCGCTCCAATAGCCAACACTATCACCAATTTTCTGCGTCGCTTGCGACGCGCCTGGGACTTGTTAAAGGACACACCTTCTAACTGTGTTCTGTTCTATTCTGTTCCATTTAGAACCTGTCATTCCCACAGGAACACAAGCACCAACAAGCAGTGCCCCTCCGATCCCCTTACTCAGATCAAACATGGGGCCCCGCCATAAGCAAGTATTTGATGAGGTTTGCTACAATAGCCGCACTGAGGGAGTTGCCCAGCAGCTGAAAGCGCTGTCGAAACAAGGCATTGGCTGGAAAGTAGAAGGATGGTGGGAGGTCAAACGTTGGGCCTTCCGTAAGCAAGTATTGTACGTTTTCCGCTACTACAGCCACACCCAGGGAGTTGCCCAGTAGCTGATAGCGCTGCCGCAACGTGACATTGGCTCAGTTCAAACGTGGGGACCCTCGATTAGCAAGTATTCTATGAGGTCCGCTACAACAGCCACACTCAGGGAGTTGCCCAGTAGCTGGTAGCGCTACCGCAACGTGACATTGGCTCAAGGCCCAACGTGGAGACCTTCCATAAGCAAGTATTTTATGAGGTCCGCTACCACAGCCACACTCAAGGAGTTGCCCAGTAGCTGATAGCGCTGCCGCAACGTGACATTGGCTGGGAAGTAGAAGGATGATGGGAATGAGTGCAGGTTCGCAACCTCCTGCAAGCATAAGTAGGGGTCAGCTATATTATATAATATTCGTGAATAATTAATATTAAATAATATTAGTCGGACGAGCCGTCTCACCAGAATTTTGAATATATTCGAAAAACGAATATTATTTTGACACTATAATAATATTAGTTAATATTAGTTTTCAAACACTAATATTAGTTGCCGTTCCCTAAGAATAAGTAGTAGGAGGGATATGGACATTCATATTTTAGGGGACAGGCGCAGTTGCATCTTCTGGGCAGGTTAATGACACATACTAGCCTCAGCACCCATTTCTCCAAGCCCAACACTGACCATCATATAACCCAATTGACTACATGTACTAAAGGCAATAACACATTTAATATCCGCTTGAAAGAACCCAAACACTCCTGCCCAGCATGGTGGGACCATGTATCTATGTCATGTATGCATAAAGCTAATGCCTTACTTATGTAGAAGTAACGCCGCCGATCATATCATGAGGATCCTTCATTCTAGGAGTGGCACCACCATTCGAACTGAATCCTCCGTGTCGCTGGTTTGTGTCGTGAGACCCACCTCCTGGGGTGAAATACCTTTCACAACTTCAAAAAACAATCTTGGGCTAGCGAACAATCCAATCCTTGATAATTTGACGTTGGAGCACTTCGATTTTTAGTTCTCAACGGTATTTCACCCCAGGAGGTGGGTCTCACGACACAAACCAGGGACACAGAGGATTCAGTTCGAATGGTGGTGCCACTCCTTCAAAAGAGTAGGCGAACTTAGGGTCGGCAGGAGATACCGACCTTCGACCAAACGAACATGCACTGCTACCCTTGAGCCTAATTGGGTACCCCTGGACTGTTAACATGTATACATACATCAGGCAGGCAAGTTGCAGGCAAGACTAGGCCCATGCAAGGTGTACCTAACACAGCACATGGACTGCTAACATGTACACATAATTCAGGCAGGCAAGACTAGGCCAATTCAAGGTGAACCTAACACAGCAGTCGTAATGGTAACGCATGGTGGGGTGTGGTATTAAGGGAGGCCTGTCTTACGGCGGAAAAGAAAAGGCTGCTACTTTACCTGGACAGTGCTACCATGGCGATTGACAGCGACCGCGAACACTAAAGTGCACCCGTAGGGATTCGAACCCCGCACCCTCTTGTTTCAACAAGCTCTACCATTGAGCCATTTGTCGAAACGGGATTAAACACAGCAGTATGATCCTCTGTTTACCATAACCACCCTATCCACCCTATCTGCATCACCCACCCCTACCACTCTACCACAACCACCACAACCACCTAACACTACCCACCAGAAGGTCAGGCTCATGGATTACATGGATCACGCGACACCACCCTACCCACCCTAACCACCATACACAAACCTTCCACCCTATCAACCACAACCACCCCTACCCCTCTACCGCCACCGCCACAACCACCCTATCCACCCTAACCAATCCCCGTTTCTGGTAAACACAGCAGTACGATACCACCATACACAAACCTTCCACCCTATCAACCACAACCACCCCTACCCCTCTACCGCCACCGCCACAACCACCCTATCCACCCTAACCAATCCCCGTTTCTGGTGAACACAGCAGTACGATACCACCATACACAAACCTTCCACCCTATCAACCACAACCACCCTATCCACCCTAACCAATCCCCGTTTCTGGTAAACACAGCAGTACAAAACTGAGATACTCGTGTTGGTGGTTAATGTATTTGATGCATTTAATTTATTGAATTACTTAATTTATTTGATTATTTAATTTATTTAATTAATTGCCCCCCCCCCCCCCCCCACACACACACACCCACCCACCCCCCACACACACTGACAACCATATGATGGCCATAGCTGCCCCACTTTTAAGCTGAATAAATTCGTGCTCGTGCCAATTTCCATCTTGAGTCAAGGAAGAAAACATGTAAAGCTTCTACCAGAGACTCATACAAGAGCGCTGAGCAATTTGACGTTTATGCGCTTTAAGCGCTGACCAATTCGACAAAATGCAGTACCGTGGCTGAGATGCTCGTGCCAATTTCCATCTTGTGTCCGGGAAGAAAAAATGTAAAGCTTCTACCAGAGACTCATGTACGTATGTTACAGTCCTCGGGCTAGCCGATTAGGCTCAAGGGACTTGCCCAACCTCAAGTACCGGTAGGCAAGAAATTCTAGACTATCCAGAGGGGCTATATAAGCAAGCACTATCAAATCAAACATTCAACACAAGCAACACACATGCACACACGATGACACTATAAGCACCTTGAGTGTGAAATAGTGCAGCTTGACCCCATCTTCCCTCCACTTGGACACAACAGCATCCTTGTCCCTCTCCACAGTCGGAAGAGTGCCTAGGCCCTGGGGGGCTATATTAACAAGCACTATCACATCACACATACAACACAAGGAACACACACACGCACCTTGGGTGTGAAATAGTGCAGCTTGACACCATCTTCCTTCCACTTGGACACAACAGCATCCTTGTCCCTCTCCACAGGCGGCAGAGTGACAGGGCCCTGGGGGGCTATAATAAGAAGCACTATCACATCACACATACAACACAAGGACCACACACACACACATGCTGACACCAAACGCACCTTGGGCGTGAAATAGCGCAGCTTAACCCCATCCTCCTTCCACTTGGACACTACAGCAGCCTTGTCCCTCTCCACAGCTGGTACAGTGCCAAGGCCCTGGGGACCCACTGCAGCTGCCTCACTTGACAGAGACTGAGGAGGGGGAGCATCTGCTGCCCAAGCATGGGCCACCATCGAGCCAGTGCCCTGGAGTTTTAGGAGCGTTGGATGGGTTTAAGTATTAATGGTGACTGCATACTTTATAATCAGATGGTGATTGTATTTCTTACTGTCATGGGGAATTGGTGGTTGACCCCAGCGCAAGCGAACGGGCTGGCCCTCAACCTCACGCCTTAAAACAGTGGGATCCCCCTACCCTTACCCAGCCCCCCCCCCCCCCCCCCCCCCAACCCCCCAACCCCACCCCACACACACAGCCCTTAAAACAGTGCAATCCCCCTACCCGTACCCA
Organism: Chlamydomonas sp. ICE-L; assembly: GCA_013435795.1. Lineage (NCBI taxonomy): Eukaryota > Viridiplantae > Chlorophyta > Chlorophyceae > Chlamydomonadales > Chlamydomonadaceae > Chlamydomonas > Chlamydomonas sp. ICE-L. The sequence goes on along the minus strand of JACBWV010000610.1, from coordinate 17,278,756 downwards.
GCCCCCCCAACCCCATATAGTATGTCATAAGGCGTAACACTTATTTATTTATTTGCAGTCATGGGTTGGCCAGGTAGGCCTGTGGACATAGGGGACTTGGCAAGTTGCACACTTCACCGGTTGGTGGCGTACAACGCACATGTCACAGGTAGTTGGTGTACAACGCACACTTCACAGGTGGGTGGTGTACAACGCACATGTCACAGGTAGGTGGCGTACAACGCACACTACACAGGTGGGTGGTGTACAACGCACATGTCACAGGTAGGTGGCGTACAACGCACACTTCAGAGGTGGGTGGTGTACAACGCACATGTCACAGGTAGGTGACGTACAACGCACACTTCAGAGGTAGGTGGTGTACAACGCACATGTCACAGGTACAAGGCGTACAACGCACACTTCACAGGTACGTGGTGTACAACGCACATGTCAGAGGTACGAGGCGTACAATGCACACTTCACAAGTAGGTGGTGTACAACAGTGCAATACTTATATGTTTCCTTTTTGTTGTTACTGCGGAAGACGGCGAGCAGCCACATTGCTTGCTGGAGCCATGTAAACAAGTTCAAGTTCAAGTTCCCGTGCATTACCACAATCAACAGGGCGGTTGTGCTTGCATGGTCTGTGCAGCACTGCATTGCTCTCATACTTGTAATCATCATCATCATCATCATTACATTGTCATGGACAGGCCATAGATGGCCCAAGACAAGCCCTCTCCAAAACATTTGGGGGGTAATAGCATCTTGGAGTGCTTCTTTACAGTTCTGTAGTAGTTGAAGGTTGTGGGGACCAGTCCAATGCCTCAAGAAAGCGCATGCTGTATGTATGTATGTATGTATGTATGTATGTATGTATGTATGTATGTATGTATGTATGTATGTATGTATGTATGTATGTAAGTATTTTACAATCCAGGGGCAGGCCAAATAGGCTAAAGGGACTTGCCCAACCGTGACAGGAAGTGCTAAACAGAAAAGGCATTGATGAACTATGCTGTGAGAGTGTCAGCCTCAACACAGGCAGGCACGAGGCAAAAGATGAAGCGCTTAAAACCCCTACTGTACTCCTGAATCCTCGCCAAACTTGTCTTCTGTGTTGCTCCCCCCCCCCCCCCCCACCCACCCACCCACCCACACTCACACACATACAAAATAACTTGTTCACATTTATATTTTCCTGGTAAATTTATTTTTACTGCCGAAGACGAGGGGCAGCCAAATTGCTGGCTGGTGCTACGTAACCAAGTTCAAGTTCAAGTTGCTGGCTGATGCAGTGATGCTATGTAACCAAGTTCATGTTCAAGTTCAAGTTGCTGACTGATGCTATATAAGTTATAACCAAGTTCAAGTTCAAATGTAAGCTGAAGCGCATGAAAACCCTACCGTACCCCAGAATCCTCGCCAATCCCGTCCCTAGTGTAGCTTCCTCCTCCATAACTTATATTTTCCGCTACGAGCACCAGCTTCTAGGCAGCTCCCCTGGCTTGCTACGTGACAAAAACTAAAGCAACGCAGTGCACCTGGAAGCTGACACAATCATTGTTCCAGTACTATTCAAATCTTGGGGCTTAGCCCAGTGGCTGGCTCATGGAGCTGCTTAGAGGCTGCTGCTAGTAGCCAAAAAGAAAAACTGTGTCCACTACTACCTCTCACCATCTTGACCTGGCTTTTGGAAAGAGAGCAAGGAGGCGAGATCTATGAGACCACCACCACCCACCACCAACCACCCACCATCAGTGTTCACAAGAGAGCCAGGAGGCGAGATCAATGAGACCACCACCACCCACCACCAACCACCCAACCAACCACCATCAGTGTTCACAAGAGAGCCAGGAGGCGAGATCAATGAGACCACCACCACCCACCACCAACCACCCAACCAACCACCATCAGTGTTCACAAGAGAGCCAGGAGGCGAGATCAATGAGACCACCACCACCCACCACCACCCACCCACCCACCCACCATCAGTGTTCACAAGAGAGCCAGGAGGCGAGATCAATGAGACCTTCGGACGGTTTAAGCAATTGGAACATAGCTTACAGATATTGTCCGTTTGGCTGTTCAACAGCTAAATGCTGACGGGGGGGGGGGGGGGGGGGGGGGGGGGGGGGGCTGGGCTGTGTGTACAAGGTGGGCTAGTAGATAGTCAGGGGATGTGCATAACCTTATGATGTGGCTTGATGAAGTCTCTACCCAAACCTTTCACAGATGCTCCCAGTAGCAGTAGGAACATAGCTTACAGATGTTGTCCGTTCAATACGCGGTGGTGTCCTTCATTTCACGTCGAGTGCGTGACTGCATTACACTGATGCAACAATTTCAATTTCAATTGTCCGTTCAAGTATAGGAATTCAAATCTAAGGGTGTAGACTATGTTACGGTACCGTAGTGGCCAAGTCTTCAAAACTATCTATTCCGCTTAGTGTGCTCCCTGAATTCCGGGGGTAACACACGGGCGGACTTGGAATTTGCAGATGGTGAGCAGCCCAGAGTTGTCTGAGGAACCATGTAACAATTCAAATTATGTCAAGGATTATTGAAAAAATGATCTACGACAATGGATAGCCACCCATAGATTCATCCTGACCAGGACAAGCCTTCATAACAATTCTGGGGATGAATTGGGCTCAGAGGTCAGACTTCGTACTTGTTCTTTCAAAATCAAAAATCCCCCTCTCACCTTGGTGTACTGTGTGTAGTTCCACCATGTTTAAATTCAAATTTAATAGCAAAATCAAAAATGTCCCTCTCACCTCGATGTACTGTGTGCAGTTCCATCATGTAACAATTCAAATTCAAAAACAAAAATGTCCCTCTCACCTCGGTGTAATGTGTGTAGTTCCACCATGTAACAATTCAAAAAAAAAAAACTCTCCACTTGGTGTACTGTGTGCAGTTCCACCATGTAACAATTCAAATTCAAAGTCAAAAATCTCCCTCTCACCTTGGTGTACTGTGTGTACTTCCACCATGTAACAAATCAAATTCAAATTCATAATCAAAAACCTCCCCCTCACCTTGGTGTACTGTGTATAGTTGGTCGGCCCGTAGACGCTGACCTATGCAATGGGAACTGATTAAATGGTCGAAAAGTCGGGTAAATGCCGAAATCATAGAAAAAGTCGGTTGGAATGGTCGAAATCACAGAAAATTGGTTGGCGAATGAGATTGTTGGTTATAATGCCTGTTATCACGGTTGGAATTCCGCCCGGAGATGGACGAACAGTCGGTTGGAATGGTCGAAAAGTCAGCTGCCTAATGATATTAGGTCCGCAGCAATGGAAAAGCAAGCACGTTTTGGGTCCGTTTGGGGTGCACAGCTGGGTAAAACAATAACGTTCTTCTTGCCGAAAGAGCACATTGCAAAACACTGAGGCGGCTGTTATTCTGGAAGCACTAGAGCACTAATGCAAGCGCTGAATGATTTAAGGGCATTAACATCGAGTTCCTGGAAGCCCAATCTGGCGCCTCCTTCTCCCGTCCTGCGTCTTGCGACCTTCGACTCGCCTCCCCTTCCCGATTGCGACCTGGCTGCCCTTGCCTAGGTTGTGCGACCTGCCTGCCCGCCTGGCTGTCGCGTCTAACTTATATTCTGCCTGCTTGCCTGTCTTCGCTCACTTCAACCTACTAACCCTTGGGCCGACCACCGCAGGGGCCCTAAGGGCACCCGACTATTCCACCATGTAACAATTCAAATTCAAATTCAAACATCTCCCTCTCACCTTGGTGTACTGTGTGTATTTCAAATTTGAAATCAAAATCAAAAATCTCCCTCTCACATTGGTGCACTATGTGTAGTTCAAATTCAAATTCAAAATCAAAAATCTCCCTCTCACCTAGGTACACTGTGTGTAGTTCAAATTCAAAATCAAAATGTCCCTCTTACCTTGGTGCACTATGTGTAGTTCAAATACAAATTCAAATCAAAAATCTCCCTTTCACCTTAGTGTACTGTTTGTAGTTCAAATTAAAATTAAAAATAAAAAATCTCCCTCTCACCTTGGTGCACTGTGTGTAGTTCAAATTCAAAATAAAAATCTCCCTCTCACCTTAGTGTACTGTACGTAGTTCAAATTCAAAATCAAAAATCTCCCTCTCACCTTAGTGTACTGTGTGTAGTTCTTAGTGAAGCACTTGCATCGCGTTGACTCGGGTGTGACAATGTCGATCACATCAGCACTCTGCAGCAAAACTTTGTCAGTGACCCAGAAAGGTAGCCAAGGGTCATCATCCAACGCAGAAGAACCCCCGTTGCTTTGCCAAGGAGAAGCAGCAGCAGTAGTAGCAGCAACAGTAGCAGTAGCTGGATCATGGCTAAGATCAGGCCCTGCCTGGCTTTGCCCAGGAGAAGCAGCAGCAGCAGTAGCAGCGGCAGCAGCAGCTGGATCATGGCTAAGATCAGGCCCTGCCTGGCTTTGCCCAGGAGAAGCAGCAGCAGCTGGATCATGGCTAAGATCAGGCCCTGCCTGGCTTTGCCCAGGAGAAGCAGCAGCAGCTGGATCATGGCTAAGATCAGGCCCTGCCTGGCTTTGCCCAGGAGAAGCAGCAGCAGCTGGATAATGGCTAAGATCAGGCCCTGCCTGGCTGGAAGGTAACTCAGATGTTGGTGCTGTATCACATGCTTGTTTCACGTCGCTAGTCCCAGCTGCTGTTTTTCCTGTGGATTTATTTTTTGCAGCTTGGCCCCCAGATGGAAGAGAGGCATCGGATCCGACCATTTTACTTGCTGCCTTGTTGTCGTCGGACGGATCTGATACCAAGAAGCTGCCGATGGGGAAAACTGTTTGGGCCTGGGCAGCAGAGTGTGTTCATAGTATTTCAGATTTATGTAGGCCAGTTTGAGTAGATACTTGGGCTACCCAAGCCCAATTTCAGGATAGTTGCGTAGCCATCGCATGGCGGAGCGCAGAGCCCGGGGGTAGCACCAAACCCATGCGTCGCCATGCAACGACAGAATGGCAAAGCGTCATTGGGGGAAAAACTGGGTAGCAGGAGCATGCATCTAGGGCAGCATGGCAACGAGATTACGGAAAGGTTACATTACATTACACAGGGGGGGGGGGGGGGGCAGAAAGACAGATTTTGGACCGCATGTTCAATATGGTGTCCAATTCAGATGGGAATTGGAATTGTAGAAGTTTTATACAAAAGGAGGGGGGAAATAAAATTGAAAACAAGTTTTTACCCCCCCTCCTAAAACCCGCTTACCTCACCCTACCCCCCCTAAATGGGGATCATCCGAAGGATCTTTTCTTGCCCATTCCATTTATGCTCCTACATCTTTCATGGTGTAGTCCTCGGGGTAGCCCAAACGTGATTTATCACAAAGCTATGATTTGGGCCGCTTTGGGTCAAAAATACTTTGGACCCCTCTAACTTCAGTTCAACTTTTTTTGCCATTTATTCTTAATCCTGAGGATTAGGTCTATTTAAAGCGAAGGTGCATTGCGGCAGTTTTTTCTTGCCCTCCCCCCCCCCCCCCCCCCCCCCCCCCCCCCCTCGACATAACATATCATTTTCACAGGCAGACTAGCGCTTTCCCAAGACAAGCCACTCCACAACATCCGGGGGGGTCTTCCAACCATCCTTGCATGATCAACAGAGTGTTGGGGAGCAATAGATTGGGCAGCAGTGAGACAATCTAACCTGGTCCATATACTGCTTATGTCAGGGTTGTTCTACAAGCAAAACAAAAAAAGTGTTTTTTTCGCGTTAACATTCTCCTGGTAACCTGCTGGTAATAATGTTGTTACTGCCAAAGACGGCGAGCAGCCAAATTGCTGGCTGAAGCTATGTAACCAAGTTCAAGTTCCTCAAGCATGCAATAGAAGGTCAATCACTGTTTCTTTTTTGGGCTCCCCGTAGCAGCTTCCACCCAGCTCCATTAGCCAGTGAGTGACTGAGTTGGGCCCAAAGCTTTCAGCTGCGTTTGAATACCTGTCATATCAGCTTACGTGCAAACCAGCTAGCTTCAGCTTTGGCTCAAGGACTGGCAAAGGGAGCTGCCTAGAAGCTGCGATGCGTAGCACAAACAAGGAACAGAGGTCAAGGTGTCCACACAAGTATTTACACTGCCCTCTGACGGCAACCAGCCTGAAGGCTAATAACCCATGCAATATATAATGGAAGTTCCTAGAGATTTGAGCTACTACCGGACTGACAAGTCCTACGCAGAGTCACAAGCGACGCGGAAAATTGGCAGAGAGTGTCGGCAACGGAACGACAGGTTGCAACAATGGAGCTGACATTCGGATAGTTGTGAGACAGTTTCCTGGGGGCTCTCGCCCCCCCCCAGGAGGGAGGCTTCCGCCAAAAACTGCCACTCCTGCAACAGAAGGCTTTCACAATGGAAACTGCAGAGCAGTCTTCGGCAGCTTTTGCGAAGGATTTTGGCCGCTGCGATGCTGGTGGCTCTAGTCATGCGCACTCCAACTATGAGCCAAATGTTTGGGTGCGGAGGTGGATGGGATCTTTCAAACAGCTCCTTGAGAGGTAGAGACGGAGAGACACGGGTGGGACTTGGGGCTTCAGCCCCGGGACCCTGGGGGGTCCAGAGGGGGCTAAAGCGAAAACTGCCACTGCTGTAACAGAAGGCTTACACTCCTGTGGCAACGGAACGACAGGTGGCAACGATGGAGCTGACCGAAGCCAGTTAGTCTTGAGACAGTTTTCTGGGGGCCCCCGCCAAAAACTGCCACTGCTGCAACAGAAGGCTTACACAATGGAAACTGAAGAGCGGTATTTGGGTCAATAAAATGGATTTACAAGATCTGCAGATGATCAAAATGTATTCTGCAAGAATGATCTGCTGTATTGGGGCATGTACTATCAACGGAAAAAACGGGAAGGTTCCTTAGACATATAGCCTTGCCATGGGGCGTGAGGTAACAGCGTGAGGCAACGTGGCAATGCATAACAGTTTTCAAAAAGCAAAAGCATCTTCGTGCAACTCAAGGGTATGAGATGGGTGAGCCATTGTAGGCCCACCCTCCGGCCGAAGCCTGTAACTCAGCAATTTCATTGATGAGCGTCTCAAGCAAAAGGCTAGCTATGAATTAGAGCGGGCTTGTCTTGGGCCAACGATTGCCTGTCGATGACAATGCAATGGAATGGATACTCAGGCCCATAGTGTACTGATAGTATTGCGATAACTTGACAATGCCCTGCAGCAAGCAGCCCTGAGGTACCTGGCCCTGGGCAGGCTGTCGTCTGATGAGTTCCTATTGGCTAAACAAATCCAGGACACAGCTAACTTTGATACTGCTAAGGACTTGACCCTAGCCACTAACACGCTACACTAGGCGCTGCATTGTGTTAATGCCATGTCTATTGAGAAGACTCCCCAACATGTTTATGCTGTTGGTGCCCAACCTGAGAAATATAGAAACTAGGCTCCATAGAAGACATCATTGCTACGCTACACTACGCTAAGCCATTCCTACTTTCACTTGGAGGTCTGGGCAGTGAGAGCTCTGAGATGCTGCAAACTAAGCTTTGAAGTGCTGCATGAGGGTGACACAAAAGCAGTAGGACTTGGCGGGAATGAATGAAGCTGTCCAAAGGGGGTCCTCGGACAACACCATAACACCGAGGTTCGGTAACAGCTGTGCTCCTTCCCGCCCAAGGGTTGGTGAACAGATATCTTACACTAGCCGTAAATCTTTACGCCACCAGTGCCGGACGGGGGTTTCCAGGTCCTAGTTTTGTACTGCTCGCTCCACTTCAGTAATGTCTGTTTGCCCCTCCGCATGTTCGCCGGGTCCATGTTGTAGATATCCATTGCGCAGTTAACCATCTCCTGAATGCCCCACACTTGTCCCACTGTGAGTGGGGAATCGCCATCGTCCAGGACAAAGTAGGCTCGGCCCTCCACCACGTACTCGGACAATCCCATGTCGAGGTCTATGGTCAAATACGTGGCAGCTCCGTTGTTCCGACTCATGTCCATAGCTTGCAGACGCCCTTCTTGAACCAGGCTTTTCAGGCCAGGAGAGTGCTTGCGAAAATACATCTTCATGTTGAGCCCACACAAAGCAGCAACGGGGGGTTCGTAGCAGACCGTGCGTTTGTGCTCGACGATGTTGTCCTCTAACCACTGTCGCTTAACTTTAGTCGCTTTGTAATATCTGATATCAGCTGAGGGGTGTCCCGTTGTATCAACTTCCACCACATGCACGATTTCTTCACTCATCACGACAGAAAAGATCAGGCAAAGAAAGGAGGAGCAGGTTAATAGTAGACGAGCTTCCGCAATCTTTATATAATCGATCTCACAGCGGCGTGGTTTGGAGTAACGGACGCGGACGGAAGCGACGGTACCGCATTGTAGATACAAGGTACAAGGTTAGGGCGGGCGGGTAGGAGTAGGAGTAGGAGGATGAGAAGGGATGGGCTCTCATCAGTACTCCCATCGCATGAGAGGGGCCCCGGTGAGGGGGGAAGGGAGACGTTCGAGGCGACGGCAGGTAGAGACGATACGGTAGGCAACTTGGACAATATATCCAGCTCAGGCTCTGATTGAAGGAGATACACTGTGCTAATGACATTGGAATTTGCAAGGGCGTACGAAACGCTAGAGTTGACTGGATCCGAGTAGCTGACCTCTCGGTACTGCTACTCGGTACCAAAACTTTCGATTTGACCGATTTTCCAACTTCCCATTTATCAGTCAGACCTGAAAGCCTACGAGTATAGGGCTGTCTCTGGATCATACCCTCTCCTCAGGTTTCCTAGTCTGGTCCCGTTCCTTACGTCCAATCGACTGGATTTATTTAAATTTCGGAAAGAATCTAATTAAAAATGACAATTTTTTGTACATTGCTTCTACTAGAGCCACAGCTTTGTGCACAATTTCCTTCTATTGTTTAATTAGTTCACGTTTTGGTCCTTCAATTGGCAAGCGACGACCTGTTATTATTGTACTTCCTTGTTTCTCAACCCAAGGTGTTACCAGACATCATCTGAGGTCACCCCAGGGTCTTAGTTGTAGGGCCCAGTTCAAAAGTGTTGTGACAGCTCAGATGATAGGTGAGGGGTCCGGCATGGGTCCCCCACTTGGCCCCTCGTGGTATCACGCAAGTGTCAGCTACTAAGCTACTTCCTAGTTACATAGGCGCCGTCTTATCTGTTAGCTTATCTTCTTGTTATTAGATCACCTTCTCCTTTATGATCCAACAAAAAGGGGGGCTTTTTCTTCATACTTTCAGTCACCAGTTTTGTTTTGCAGCTAGGGCACTACAAAGCACGCGCGGCAGCGCGATTTCGTGCACGTTGTTTTAGCCCCACTGCGCGTTTCGCGCAGCTTTTTCAACTGCCTGTGGGTGCAGCGTGCAGTTTTTGCGCTTTTTGCACTTCGAAACCCTGACCAATTTGACGTTTGTGCGCTTAAAGCGCTGACCAATTTGACAAAATGTAGTACCCTGTTTGCAGCTGATAGGGGGTCCCTCAAGCCAGTCTTTTATTATTTCAGATTTCTCTAGGCAAGGTTGCGTAGCTGGTTGGGCTGCTCAAGCCTGATTTCAGATAAGTTGAGTAGCCACCGGGTTCTGTAGAGTGCGGTGCGAAGCGCCACCCCTCGGTAGTTAGGCAGGGGAGCACAGATTTAGGGGTCCTTAGGGAAACATGCATTTAGCACACGTTTAAGTGGACCAATAGTTTGAAGTTCAAGCTATTGGTCCACTTCAACTCGGGTAATGTTTGAGGATTTCCAGGATTTGTTTTTAAAAGAGGATTTTTGCCTCAAAGAGTGGGTCTCCCTTAGCTAGCCCTAAACTCAAAATATTATATGTGATCGATGGAGTTACTCATACTCAGAACGAACGAGTAGGTACCCTGGAGTCTGAAATGGATAGATGTGCATTGGCCCGCCTTAAAAGAAGGGTTTAGGAGCCTCCTCTGAACCTCTTAACAAGGGTTCTTAAACAAAAAAGTGCTTTAATGTTTGAAATAAGGGCTTAAAAAAAGAATAACCCATGAACAGTTTATTCTTTATTCTTTAAAGCCCTTATATAAGGAGTGCTGGAGCTTGATTCTACCTCTTTGACCCCCGCATCCCTCCATTCAGACAGCCAGAATGTTCTTTTGTCTTTTTTTCTTTTTCGGGGAGGATTTTCGGGGAGGAGGGGTGGGTCTCCCTAAGCTAATAACAGTTTCTTTTGGGGGCTACGCGTAGCAGCTTCCATCCAGCCCTATGAGCCAGCCATTGGGTCAAGCCCAACGCGTTCAGCTTCATTGGAATGCCTGTGATGAAACTTTCAGACACACTGGCTAGCTTCAAGTTTGGCCCAAGGACGGAAAAAGGGAGCTGCCTAGAACCTGCTACGTGTAGCCCACAAAAGAAACAGTGCAGCTAATGCCTTCCATCTGTCCTGAACACGATTTTTAAATTTAACCTGGGCCGTCCAGAGAGAAACAGACCACTACGAAAACAAGCTTGCTGGCTGAGCTATTTCAGCAGGCCAGCTGAGCAGGGCTTTTTCCCCGCTATATATAGCGATCGCTTGTTCTGACCCCGTTTTTGCAAAATTATCGCTATAAAATGTAACAAAAAGTTTATAAAAAGCACTAAAACGCTGTCCCTGGAGGAGGCCTTAAACCATAAAGCTACAAAAAAAATCACATTCAGATTTGAAAAAAAAGCCCCGCAGCTGAGGATTGTTTTTTTGCTGAAACAGGCTGAAAGGGAAAATGGTCAAAAGATAAAAAAAACTGAGAACATATATCAGTATATCACCCAACCCATGTTATGAATCATAAAGGGAAACCACAAGCTTTTCCAACGGGTGCCTAATTAGTAGGAATTTCTCTGACTGGCTTTCTGAATCCCCGGTGGGAACTGGTTTGTGTATGGGTTCCCACTTCCTGGGGTGGAAATCCTTTCAATAATAATACGAATACTAATACTAATAATAATAGTAAATAAAAATAATAGTAAATAATAACAATATCTCAATATAAATAAATAAAATAAATATCTCAATTAAAATAATAAATATCTCAAATAATAAAAATAATAAAACTTGTGTTTCACCTACTTGTTTACTTTTCCCAGCAAGCAGTTGGCAAGGCGGAGATGTGAAAATAGTTTCCTCTCCCTCCTTATGCAGGGCATACCCTGATCCCCGTTTTGCAAGGCAGAAGTACCTGCATTATTCAGGGTACAGTACAAGTAATTTAGAAGAGATTGAAAAACAAGTGACCACTTGCACACTTGTCGACTTAGCGTACTTTGTACTCCGTGAGTCGTACGTTCTTGCTGAGCTGGCATTCCTAGGGTAATTTGTAAAAGACAATTCCTGCCGGTGACGGTCTCGAGCCTGCGACTCATCGTTGTCTCCTTGATGCCAAGTTAGCATTTTTTCCGGATAAGTACTCTTAGATTGTAAAATTACAGCCCAGTGAGTTGTTCTGCCAAGAGATGAACTGCAGTACTGATGTACGTTGTGTTACCAAACTGCGAGATTGAAAAACAAGTGACCACTTGCACCGAGGCTACCTAAAGTCACCAAGCCAAGGCGTACTGATTTGTCTCCATGTACTACCCGTACTTTTGTACCCCGTAACCTGTCTCTAAGTTGTTCGACCGCTGAAAAACAAGTATACATACCAGTATAAAGGGTTTAAGGTTTAGGGTTTGGGGTTAATATGTATATATATAAAAAAATAAAAATATATAAATAGAACATAGATTTTAAAATAGCGTGAACAAAGACACATACTTGGAATCACTTGCTGATCAGTTGTATATATTTCATGTAAGGCAACAAGTAATGATAACGCCTGGTGGGGCGTGGTATTAAGGAAGCCCTGTCTTACGACGGGAGAGAACGGGCTGCTACTTTACCTGGACAAAACTACCATGGCGGTTAGCACCGCCCGCGGACACTAAAGTGCACCCGTAGGGATTCGAACCCAGCACTTTCTTCAGTCCAGCAAAATGATCAACCATTGAACCATTCGCCGAGCCGGGATGAACAATTAGTAAGGCCACAAACACAAAGAGCATACAAGAATAGGCAAACTCGTCCTCTACCATCAACAACAACAACACTACCACCACCACCCCCTCTATCATCATCAACAACAACACTACCACCACCACCACCACGACCCCCCCCCCCTCTACCAACAACAACACTACCACCACCACCACCACGACCACAACCACCCTCTACCAACGACAACACTACCTCCACCACCACCACGACCACAACCACCCTCTACCAACAACAACACTACCTCCACCACCACCACGACCACAACCACCCTCTACCAACAACAACACTACCTCCACCACCACCACGACCACCACCACCCTCTACCAACAACAACACTACCTCCACCACCACCACCACCACCACCACCCTCTACCAACAACAACACTACCTCCACCACCACCACGACCACCACCCCCCTCTAACAACACCAACAACAACACTACCCCCCCCCCCCCCCCCCCCCCCCCCTCTACCAACAACAACACTAGGGTCACCTCAAGTGGTATCGAACTGAATGATTATAATATCATGGGTGTACCAACCTTGCAAGGCACTTCTTCATGCATCACTTGTCTGCTAGCACCCTACAGATATAGGTCCCCTGTCATATTTCCCTCAATGCTAGCAGATTCCAACACCGATATTTCATAGATCCTTTCATGTCCCATGCAGTATTTCAGTATTTTGAGAACACGTCCCCCACTGTTTTTTTTGGGGTGGGGGTGGGGGGGGTGGGGTGGGGTGGGGTGGGGGGGCTGCACGTAGGAGCTTCAACCCAGCACCATTAGCCAGCGACTGAGTTGAGCCCCAATATTACAGCTGCATTGGAATGCTAGCTTTCAGACGCAATAGCTAGCTTCAGGTTTGGACTAAGGGTGAGTGAGAGGAGCTGCCTAGAAGCTGCTTTACGTAGCCCCAAAAAGAAACAGTGACGTCCCCGTTCCAGAAACACATGTACCCGCCATTGCAACTGCAGCATGAGATTTTCTGTCAAGACTGTGCTGCGGGCTCCAGTTCATCAGTGTTTTTTTGCATGCTATTGGTGATTCTACTGGCATACATCAGGGCGCATAATTAAATTATCGCTGTAGCACGAAATTTGGGCCCCCGTTGGTAAAACGATTGTTTGGGGATAAGTTCATCAGTCTTATTTTCGTTTTAGCCCCTCCTGATGTCTAGGTTGGGCAAGGCCCTTCAGCCAATTTGGCTACCCATGGACTGTAACAGACATATACAATACTGAACTGCAGTACAAGCGACTAGCACCTTCTACTTATATCCACCTCAGTGATTTTGTTTTCAAATCTAATTTCGCTAAAACGGGGTCAAAACTAGCGATCGCTATATATAGCGGAAATAAAAATCCCTGATCCACCTCCTGATCCTGTCACCAAGACCATAAGCCCCATACAATGTTTCAATGCATTCAGTGTTTTTACCGTTTCAGCCCATCGTGATATCATGGTTGTGCAAGTCCCTTTAGCCTATTTGGCTACCCATGGACTGTAAAAACATACATACATACATACAATGCATAAGCACATGTTCCCATCCCAGACAAGCATGTATTCCAGCAAGGGCAGCTGCTGATCTCACCTAGGTCTACTGTATGGAATTCCCAGTTGCGTGGGGGTCAGGATGAACTCTTGGACAGAGAATGATTGCTCCTTCAGAGTCTCCATAAGGGCGGCGTGCACTGCACTCTTCTCAAAGCCGACAACATTCTGCATGGGGTGTAGGATGTGGGGTGTGGGGTGCGGGGTGTGAGGTGTGGGATGTGGTGTGTGGGGGCATGTCATTGCATATGATGAAACACAGCACTGCACTCTTCTCAAAGCTGACAACAGTATGCCATGGTGTGTGGGCGCAGTGGGTGTGATGAGGTGTGAGGGTGAGGTATTGTGGGGTGCAGGGTGCGGGGTGCAAGGTGTGGGGTGCGGGGTGTGAGGTGTGGGATGTGGGGTGCGGGGTGAGGGGGCTGTTATTGTTGCAAGGCTGTGGGGTGCGGGGTGAGGGTGGGATGGTGGGGCGTTTGCAGGGGCGTGGTGCCAAGGTGTGGGGTGAGGGGTGCCTTGGTGAAGGTGTGGGATGTGGGGTGAGGGGCCGGGTTGTTGCAGGTGTGGGGTTGCGGGGTGTTGAGGTGATGTGGGAGTGGGGGCAGGGTGCGGGGTCAAGGTGTGGGGTGCGGGGAGGGTTGTTTAGGTGTGGGATGTGGGGGGCGGGTGGCGGGGGTGCAAGGGTTGTGGGGTGCAGGGTGGGAGTGTGTGGGATTTTGGGTGCGGGGTGCGGGGAGTGCAAGTTGTGGGGTGCAGTGAAGGTGTGTGTGAGTGTGGGATGGGGGGTGGGGGTGATGGGGTGAGGGTGCAAGGTGTGAGGGTGCCGGGGGGGTGTGAGGTGGGGATGTGGGGTGGCGGGGTGCGGGGTGTTGAAGGTGTGGGGTTTGCAGGGTGTGGAGGTGTGGGGGATGTGGGGTCCCCGCGCCCCGGCCCCAGTGCGGGTGCAAGGTGTGGGGATTGGCAGGGGGTTGAGGTGTGGGAGTGGGGTGAGGTGCGGGGTTGCGGGGGTTCAAGGTGTGGTGGTGCAGGTGTGAGGTGGGGATTTGGGGTGCGGGGTGAGGGTTTGCAAGGTGCTGTGGCCCACGGCCCCCCCCGCGGCCCCCCGCCACCCACCCCGTGCGGGGCTGTGAGGGTGGTGGGGGATGTGGGGTGCAGGGTGCGGGTGCAAGGTGTGGGGTGAGGGGGGGTGAGGTGTGGGATGGGGGGTGCGGGGTGGGGGTTTTTCAGGTGTGGGGTGGGGGTTTTTGGGGTGTGAGGCTGTGGGATGTGGGGTTGAGGGGTGGGGGGCCACGGTGCCACCACCGGTGGGGCCCGGTGCGGGGGGTTCCCCCCCCACCCTGTCCCTGTGTGATGTTGTGAGTGTGGGATGTGGGGTGTGGGGCCACGTCATTGCATATCATGAAACATAGCACTGCACTTTTCTCCAAGCCAACAACATTCTGCATGGGGTGTGAGGTGTGGGGTGTGGGGTGTGGGGTGCGGGGTGTGAGGTGTGGGATGTGGTGTGTGGGGGCATGTCATTGCATATCATGAAACATAGCACTGCACCCATCTCAAAGCTGACAACATTCTGTGTGGGGTGTGGGGTGTGGGGTGTGGGGTATGGGGCCACGTCATTGCATATCATGAAACATAGCAGTTCACTCTTTCAAAGAGACAAACACTATGATGGGGTGCTGTGTGAGGGTTGCAGGGTGTGAGGTGTGGGATGGGGGGGTGCGGGGTCTTGTGGGTGGTGTTTGTAGGATGCGGGGATGTGGGGTGTGGGGTGCAGGATGCGGGGTGTGGGGTGTGGGGGTGCAAGGGTGTGTGGGATGTGGGGGAGAGGCTGGGGTGCAGGGTGTGGGGTGTGGGGATGGGGGTGTGGGGGGGGTTTGGGGGTTTGGGGTGAGGTTGGGGTGTGGGATGCTGGTGTGGATGAGGGTGTGTGGTGCGGGGTGTGAGGTGTGGGATGTGGAGTTTGAGTTGTGTGGGTTGTGGTGTGTGGGTGAGGGGTGCGGGTTGTGGGTGTTGCGTGTGGGAGTGGGTTTGTTGCGTTGGGATGTGGTGTGCGGGTTGCGGATGTGGGTTGTGGTGGATTCGTTGTTGGGATGTGGTGTGTGTGGGGTGTGGATTGTAGTTTTGGTGGTTTGGGGAATATGGGGTGCAGGTTGTGAGTTTGTGGGATATGTGGTTTTTTTATTGGGTCGGGGTGGGATGTGGGGGAGGGGGGGTGGTGTGTGAGGTGTGGGATGTGGGGTATGGGGTGTGAGGTGTGGCATGTGAGGTGTGGGATGTGGGGTGTGGGGTGTGGAATGTGGGGTGTGGGATGTAGGGTTTGAGGTGTGGGGGAGTGGGGTGTGAGATGTAGTGTGCGGGGTGTGGGGCCACATCAATGCATATCATGAAATATAGCACTGCACTCTTCTCAAAGCTGACAACATTATGTGTGGGGTGTGGGGTGTGGGGTGTGGGGTGTGGGGTGTGAGGTGTGGGGTGTGGGGTGTGGGGGTGTGGGGTGTGGGGTTGTGAGTGTGGGGTGTGGGTGTGGGGGTGTGGGGTGTGGGGTGTGGGGTGTGGGGGTGTGAGGGTGTGGGGTGTGGAGTGTGGGGTGTGGGGTGTGGGGTGTGGAGTGTGGGATGTGGGGTGTGGGATGTAGAGTGTGGGATGTGGGGTGTGAGGTGTGGGGTGTGGGATGTGGGGTGTGGGGCCACGTCATTGCATATCATGAAACACAAGCAATGCCACTATTCTTAAAGCTGACGACATTCTACATGGGGTGTAGGGTGTGGGATGTGGGGTATGAGGTGTGGGATGTGGAGTGTGGGGGAACGTCATTGCATATCATGAAACACAGCAATGCACTCTTCTCAAATCTGACAACAGTCAACATTCATGTCACATGCCACGGTTGCAATGGTAAGTACATATGTTTCTGGAATTGGGACGTGTTCTCAAGATCTTGAAATAGGTACTGCAATACTGTAGAGTACGTGATAGTTCTCAAACACTGATAATCGTGTACTGCAAGTACTGTAGAGTACGTGATAGTTCCTCAAGACAGCGAATAGTTCTCAAGACACTGAAATAGGTACTGCAATACTGTAGAGTACGTGATAGTTCTCAAGACACTGAAATAGGTACTGCAATACTGTAGAGTACGTGATAGTTCTCAAGACACTGAAATAGGTACTGCAATACTGTAGAGTACGTGATAGTTCGCAGACACTGAATAGGTAACTGCAATACTGGTAGAGTACGTGATAAGTTCTCAAACACTGAAATAGGTACTGCAAATAACTGTTAGAGGAACGTGATATTCCAAGACACTGAAA
This sequence comes from Chlamydomonas sp. ICE-L, assembly GCA_013435795.1. NCBI lineage: Eukaryota > Viridiplantae > Chlorophyta > Chlorophyceae > Chlamydomonadales > Chlamydomonadaceae > Chlamydomonas > Chlamydomonas sp. ICE-L. The sequence continues at coordinate 17,261,881 of JACBWV010000610.1, read as the reverse complement.
TAGGACCTGCATACTTGTAGAGTACGTTGATAGTTCTCAGAACACTGAATAGGTACTGCAATACTGTAGAGTAACGTGATAGTTCGAAGACCTAAAATAGGTACTACGCAATACTGTATGGGACGTGATAGTTTCTCAGACACTGAATGGTACTGCAATACTGTAGGAGTACGTGATAGTTTCTCAAGACACTGAATAGATACGCAATACTGTAGAGTACGTGATGTTCTCAAGACACGAAATAGGTACTTGCAATACTGTAGAGTACGTGATAGTTCTCAAGAACAACTGAAAAATAGAGGTACAACTGGCAGAATCGTAGAGTACTTGATAGTTCTCAGACAACTGAAGATGTAATGACTGCAATACTGTAGAGTACGTGATAGTTCTCAAGACACTGAAATAGGTACTGCAAATACCTGTAGATACGTGATAGTTTCTTCAGACACTGAATTAGGTACTGGCAATTTACTGAGAAGTTCGTGATATTTCTCAAGACAACGGAATAGGTTACTGGCAATACTGTAGAATAAACGTGAAGTTCTCAGACACTGGAAATAGGGTACTGCAATACTGTAGAGTAACGTGAAGTTCTCAGACACTGAAATAGGTTACTGCAATACTGTAGAGTACGTGATGTTCTCAAGCACTGAATAGGTACTGCATACTGGTAGAGTACGTGATAGTTCCGCAAGATCCTGAAATGGTAATGCAATACGGTAGAGGACCGATATTCTAAGACACTGAAATAGGTACTGCAATACTGTAGAGTACGTGATAGTTCTCAAGACACTGAAATAGGTACTGCAATACTGTATGGGACGTGATAGTTCTCAAGACACTGAAATAGGTACTGCAATACTGTAGAGTACGTGATAGTTCTCAAGACACTGAAATAGGTACTGCAATACTGTAGAGAGTAACTGATAGGTTTCTCAAGACACTGAAATAGGTACTGGCAATACGTAGAGTACGTGAATATTTCTCAAACAATGAAATAGGGACTGCGATACGTAGAGTAAGGGATAGTTTCTCAAGACAAACTGAAATAAGGTACTGCAAGACTGTGGAGTAAGTGATAGTTCTCATGACACTGAAATAGGTACTGCAATCGCTGGGGTAAATGGGACGTGATAGTGCTCAAGACAACTGAAATAGGTAACTACTGCAATACTGTAGAGTACGTGTAGAGTTCTCAAGACACTGAATAGGGACTGCAAGTACTGTAGAGGTACGTGATAGTTCTCAAGACACTGAAATAGGTTACTGCAATACTGTAGAGTAAACATGATAGTTTCTCAGAAGACACTGAAATAGGTAATGCAATACTGTAATCGGACGTGATTAGTCTCAAGAAACTGAAATAGGTACTGCATACTGCAGAGTACGTGATAGTTTTCTCAAGACACTGAATAGGTACTGCAATACGTAGAGTACGTGATATTCTCAAGACACTGAAATAGGTACTCTGCAATACTGTATGGACTGATAGTTCTCAAGACACTGAAATAGGTACTGCAATACTGTAGAGTACGTGATAGTTCTCAAGACACTGAAATAGGTACTGCAATACTGTAGAGTACGTGATAGTTCTCAAGACACTGAAATAGGTACTGCAATACTGTAGAGTACGTGATAGTTCTCAAGACACTGAAATAGGTACTGCAATACTGTATGGGACGTGATAGTTCTCAAGACACTGAAATAGGTACTTCCCCCCCCAATCTGTAGAGTAAGGTGATAGTTCGCAAGACACTGATAGTTACTGCCATACTGTAGAGTTACGTGATAGTTTCTCAAGACACTGAATAGGTACTGCAATAATGTAGAGTAACGTGATAAGTTCCTCAAGACAACCTGAATAGGTAAATGTAATGCAATACTGTAAGTACGTATAGTTTTTCTCAAGACACTGAAATAGGTAACTTGCAATACTGATGGGAACGTATAGTTCTCAAGACACTGAAATAGGTACGGCATAACTGTAGAGACGTGTATTTTCTCAGACAACTGAAATAGGTACGTATGCAATACTGAGAGTACGTGGATAGTTCTCAAGACACTGAAAGATAGTTACTGCAATACTGTATGGGACTGATAGTTCTCAAGACACTGAAATAGAGTTACTGCAATACGTGTAGAGTAACTTGATAGTTCCAATACACTGAATAGGTAACTGTCTACTGGTAGTAGTACGTGAATAGTTCTCAAGACACTGAAATGGTATGCATACTTAGAGTACGTGATAGTTTCTCAGACACTGAAATAGTACTCTGCAATACGGTAGAGTACGTGATAGTTCTCAAGATCCTGAAATAGGCACTGCAATACTGTAGAGTACGTGATAGTTCTCAAGACACTGAAATAGGTACTGCAATACTGTAGAGTACGTGATAGTTCCCAAGATACTGAAATACTGTAAAGTACAAAAATTGGCGGAGAGTGATCGCGATGGAGCAACGGGTGGCAACGGAAGCGAGTTAGTTACGAGACCGTTGGCTGACGTGTCGGGCTTTATTGCGGTCAGACGGATGGACGGATGGATGGATGGTCGGTCGGACGGACAGCGGACAAATGGGTTAACATGGGGGCTCCCGCCCCCTTGAAGAGGGGGCTCCGCCAAAAACAAAGGACTGCACTCTTGTCAAAGCTGACAACACTCTGCATGCTAGTAGCTTGTATGCTACCAGTGTTTTATATTTTATATTCCTGTAGGCCAGTCTTAGTAGCTACGTGGGCAACTCAAGCCTCATGTCAGGATTGCAATCGCATGGCGGAGCGCAAAGCGGGGAGCCTGGGGGGTTCTAGGAGTTCATGTGTTGCCATGCAACGATGGAATGGCAACGCAGTGGCCATGCGTCGTCAAAGAAAGAAACTGCATGCGACATCAAAGTATACTTTGAAACACAGATTTGCACACTCCTCAAAGCCGACAACATTCTGTAAACATTCTGCATCAATGCATATCTTGAAACAAAGAAGTGCACATCAATTCATGTCTCGTTTAACCATGTCACGTCCAGACAAACACACACCTTTCCTTACACACACACCACACAAACACATTTCCTCACACACACACCACACACACCTTTCCTTACACACACAACACACACAACACACACACACATGGACACATGCACACACATGTCCCTTCTCCTCCACTTCACTCTCCTCCATCCCCTCCACCACCCCTCATCTCTCCTCCCCATCTGTTCAATTTCACAAAATAGTATGTCAAGATATTTCAATGCAAGCCTACACCAAGCTTCACCATGCACAATTCATGCACCTGCGGCGCACTTCACCAATACACACTACCCTTATTTCATATCAAAGACACATACAGCCTACTTCACACACCCACAGTGGTGCTCCTCAGTAGTGCAAGTATAAGTGAACTCAGAGTACACAAACTGGCACTTTTTTCGTGCGCCGCGTCGCAAATTGAGGGGCTCAGTGCGACCCCAGTACGATGCGCTGCCCCCCAAACCCCGCGAAGCACAAAGCACGGAGCCCCGGGGGGGTTGGGGGGGGCATTTCTGAGTAGTTTGGCCAGACCCATGCGTCGCCATGCAGCGGCGGAATGGCTAGGCATCCCACCAAAATCAAAAAGTGAAACCTGGCACTCCAAGGGGGCACACTGTATACCCTTGCTGCACACATAGATCTTAATGCACATTTCAATACAACTGCAGCCTACTTCATACACCCGCAGTCCTGCTCCTGACTAATGTACTTAAAGTTTACATACAGGTACTTCAAGGGGGCACACTGCACACCCTTGCTGCATCCCTAGTTTAGTGCACATTTCAATACAACTGCAGCCTACTTCATACACCCGCAGTCCTGCTCCTGACTAGTGCACTTAGAGTATGCATAGCGGCATTTCAAGGGGGCACACTGCACACCCTTGCTGCATCCATAGTTCTTAATGCACATTTCAATACAACTGCAGCCTACTTCATACACCCGCAGTGCTGCACCTGACTAGTGCACTTAGAGTATGCATAGCGGCACTTCAAGGGGGCACAGTATACCCTTCCTGCATACTCAGTTCATACAGCATATTTCGATACAACTGCAGTCTTCTTCATTCCCAGATCTAGAGTGCTGGTTCAGATAGCCCCTCCGGATAGCCTAGAGTAATCTTGATTATTTGAGGTTGGGCTTTTCCCTAATTGGCCACCCCCTGGACGGTAGCATACATACACACCTGCATAGGGATCGGCAATATGATATCATATGATATCATGTCATCATATGATATCATATGATGCCGGCGGTCTGACTGGGTAACTTTGGCCTGGGGCACCTTATCATATGATATTAAATCATATGATTTTTGTATGATATCATATGATATCATACTCGTCTTTGGTCAACATCATATGATTTGCCGTTCCCTACACCTGCTGCATGCTTGCTATGCTAACAGCACCCATCCCTATGGTAGCTAGGGCTTTCTCCCCCACCACATATAGTGATCGCTACCTGAGACCCCGTTTTGGCCCAAACGTCCACTACCCAGACACCCGAACCCCCAACCCCCCGGGGCGGCCGTTCGGGCTGCCCTACCCAAATCACTACCTCAGCTCCACCCTTGGAATCCACCGAATCCCTGAAAGCTACCAGAAGGTCCCCTTTCTGACATGAAGAAAGGTCTGATTGCAACAATGCATAAATTGGATCCCACCAGCATGAATTCACAAACAATTGGTGGTTGCCCCCAGTGAAAGCAAACGGCTGGCCCCCTCAACCTCATGATTCATAATAAGGCATACAATTTTTTTTTTTTTATTCATTCGTGTATTTATTTATGTGTTTTTATTTGTTTGTTTAATTATTTATTTATTTATTCAATTCACAACAGGGCTCACCTCTAGCAGCAGGAAGACAGGAGGGTGCTTCAGGGTTTTCATGTTCTGAAGCAATTGCATGAAGCAGCTTGCGCGACCATCGTCGATGTCCTTCTTCAATCCCTGCAGCAAGATAAGATGAGAGATGATGCATGTAGGGTGGTGGTGGTAGTGGTGGTGGTCGTGGTGGGGTGGGGGTGGGGGTGGTTGGCTCGCTGGCTTTGAAATCAAGTGTATTGTAAAGAATTCCATAAAGTTATCAATAAAGTGTTCCATGAAGTGTGTCCCCTCCCCCCTGAATCTGTGGATTGAGAGAGGGGCAGCTCCATATATCGTGGTGTCCTCCTGAACTCAGGCAGCTACCACCTCAAAGTACATGCCCCAGCGAAGAGAGATGTCGGTTCACCATCTCCCTATAATCAATCCATTACAGTGCTCATGCTGCTCAGAGATGTGGTGGCAGCAAGGTATGATGAGAGATGATGAATGCTGTTCTGATAGGCCATGCATTTGTGTAATCAGAGGATGCCTTCCCCATGCATTTATATAATCAGAGCATGCCTTCCCCATGTATTTGCAAATGACATGCATTTAAGTTATCAGAGCATGCCTTCCCCATGCATTTGCAAATGACATGCACTTATTATATCAGTCCATGCCTTCCCCATACATTTGCAAATGACATGCATTGAAGTTATCAGAGCATGCCTTCCCCACGCATTTGCAAATAACATGCATTCAAGTTATCAGAGGATGTCCTCCCTCCCTCCTTTCCCACTCTGCACAGACGCCCACCCTCCCACAAGCAAATTCAGCGGCTGTTTCCACCAGCCTGAGATACACGCAGCCCTCCACCCCCACCCCCACCGCCATCACCACCGCCACCCCTGCCATTGCCCCCCACCCACCCCACCACCACCACCACTACCACCACCACCCCCGCCATCTCCACCACCGCCGCCACCACCATCACCTCCCCCGCCGCCACCACCATCACCACCATCACCACTACTCTGCACAAACGCCCAGCCTCCTTCCAACCGATCCAGCAGCTGATACCACCAGCCTGCAATAAATTTGGGGTTCAGTTTATCCATGCCTTTTCTGTTTATACCTTCCTGTCACGGTTGAGCAAGTCCCTTTAGCCTATTTGGCCTACCCCTGGACTGTAACATACATACACACAAACATACTCACACAGCCCTCCACCCAGTGCCCACACCCGTGCTCCTGTCCCCAAACCCCCTAGTCTTCCCTCCAATCCCAGATCTGCCACACCCGGTGATAGGTAATATTCATTTATAATGGCGGATTCATCATTATATATATAGATAAATAGAAAGATAGATATATCACTTATATTTTGGTGGATCTGGCAGACCTAGCAATATGTAATATACATATATAATGGCGGGTCCATCACAATACATACATACCACACATATAATGGTGGATCTGCCGCACCTGGTGATATGTAGTATACACATATAATAGTGGATATATCATAATATATATACCACATATATAATGGTGGATGTGCCGCACCTGGCAAATGTGAGTGGATGGATGGATCCACCATCGTAGCAGCAAGCCACCATCGTAGCAGGATCCAACATCGTAGCAAATGTGAGTGGATGGATGGATCCACCATATATAATGGTGGATCCATCACAATACATACATACCACATATATAATGGTGGATCCATCACAATACATACATACCACATATATAATGGTGGATATGCCGCACCCAGCGATCTGTAATATACATATATAATGGTGGATATGCCGCACCCAGCGATCTGTAATATACATATATAATGGTGGATATGCCGCACCCAGCGATCTGTAATATACATATATAATGGCGAATCCATCATAATATATAATACCACACATATAATGGTGGATCTGCCGCACCTGGCGATATGTAGTGTACATATATAATGATTGCTGCATCATAGTATATATATGCATATACCACATAAATAATGGCGGATCCATCATAACATGTATACTAATACCACATATATAATGGTAGATGTGCCGCACCTGGCGAGTGAAAGGCTGGCAGGGGAGAACCCCCCCCCCCACACACACACACACACACACACACACACACAAACTTTTAATTTCACCCCTCACCACCCCCCCACCCCACCCCCCCCACCCCATCCCCCCACCCCACCCCCCCCACACACACCACCCATCACCCCCCACACACCTACCCACCCACCCCTGTGCCGCACCTGGCGAGTGAAAGGCTGGCAGGGAGGAGCAAGGAGCCACAAATCCGCTGCATGCTTGTCCATGGACGCAGGACTGACGGCTGCCAAGTTACCCTGCGCAGGAGTTTAGGGTTTGTGTTGATTTGAATACATACATTTTATTGTTTTTTGCCGCATGCTTGTCCATCAACGCAGGACTGACGGCTGCCAAGATACCCAGAACAGGAGTTGAGGTTTTGTGTTGATTTGAATACATACATTTTATTGTTTTTCTCTTTGTTTAGATACAGGGGGGAACCAGGACTAAGGCACTGGACTAGGAAACTCGGAACGTGTGGGACATGGTCTATCGGTACCTCTCCTTTTTGCAATGCGTCGCCATTCCGTTGCTGCATGGCGACGCATGGGCCTGGCTAAACTAGTCAGAGATGCCCCCCCCCCCCCCAAAAAAACAAAATCCCCCCCCCAAAAAAATCCTTCACGCTCTGCCCCGTTCGGGGGACAGCACGTCACACTAGGGTCGCACACTAGGGTCGCACAATTGATGGTGGTCAGTAATACTGACCACCACCAATTAGCCTCTCGGGTTGAAGCCCTTACTGACCAGGGTACTTCATTTAGTCAATCTGGGTTGCGCTTTTGACGCAACTGACTCCTTTTGAGTAGCGCTTTTGACTAAATTGAAAACGGAAACCTGCGCGCTGCGCCCAGAGGGGGTTTAAAATATTGCGTCAACTGCGCAGTCGGACTCCAAAACCTTAAAGCCTATTGCACACTAGTGCGCGCCATGTAGTAAACTGTTACTGACCACCACCAATAATCTTCCTTTGACCCCTCCCTCCCCATAGTTTTTCTTTTCAGCTATGAGCAGCAGCTTCTAGGTAGCTCCCTGAGCCAGCCACTAGGCTAAGCCCCAGGATTTCGACAGTTCTGGACAGTGGATTCTGTCAGCTTCCAGACACACTAGGTTGCGTTAGCTTTGGCTGAATAGCTAGCCAGGGGAGCTGTCTAGAAGCTGCTGCTTTTAGCTGAAAAGAAAAACACTGTTCCCCCCCCATTAGCCCCCGATAGCGATTTTACGTATTGCGGATTCCGACAACCGCAATACGCAAATGGCTCCCTACATGTCCAATTCCAAAACACGTTTGCAAACTACAATAAATGTTTATAAACATAATTATTTCATTGAAGTACAAACTTTATAGCCTCTTTCAGTGATATACATTGGTCTAGTGGTAGACTGAATCACTTTAAGAATGAAGAGTCGGGGGTTCGACTCCCCCTTCGGTCGCTCTTGGCGTTGCACGTCGTTGTCAACCGCGATGGTAGCTTGTCCAGTTGAGGTAGGAGACCGCTCCCCACACGCGTACGACGGGCTCCCTTAACACCACGCCCCACCAGGCGTTATCATCATTACAAACTGTATGGATACGCCGTGGTCGGTAGAACATAAAGTATTATTTGTTTTTGACAGAAAGGATTTTCACACTAAAGGATTGGTCTCCTACTCTCCTCTAGCCAGAGAAGTTGAATACTTGGAACCTGTGTATGTTGTTACAGTTTAGGGGTAGGCCCAATAGACTAAAGGGACTTGCCCAACTGTAACAGGAGGGGTTTAAAACGAAAAGGCACTGGTGAACTGAAGTACTGCTGTACTGAACACCAAACAATCGTTTTATCGACGGGGAAGATGTGAAGGGACTGACTTACAACAAAATGAGTTTATCCCTGATTCCCAACAAACATATTTCCAGTCAGCCACTATTGGCATCTCGGCAGCTAGATGAATCTATGCATCTTTCTGTCGATTAGGAGAGGATGGTTGTGGAAGACCTTCTGGAAACCCTGGCGTGGGCTTGTTTTGGGTCAACACTGGCCTACCTATGACAATAAGTCTTGTACATGTATGTTTAGGTGGTCCCCTTGCTGTTGAGATCCCACTGGAGAGCTGACACACATAACAAAAGGGTTTTCAGGGTCTCTCAGATACTGTCAGTTACTACGCCACGTAGGTCTATAGGACTTTGGACTAACAAAATAAAGTTACTCTAAATCACAGCTTCGTAGCCTACATGGCACACCTGGCGAGGGCGTCGCCCGAAGTTGGCCTGGTACACGTCGTTTGCGACTTCGTTTATATCGTAGGCGCATGCTACCTCAGCATCGGGGGCGGCAACCTTGAGTGCTGCATGCATCCCCCCGATGCCGGAGAAAAACTCCAATGCTTTAAGTTTGGCCATGGGGACGGACAGACGGACAGCTAGCAGCCAGCGTAACCAAGAGAGTGCGTCATGACGAGAACTGCGCTGCTGGAGTTGTGCGAATTTCCGCTACGGTGGTCAGCCCAGCTCAAAATGAATCGTAAAACAGAACACCGGTAGATGTGGTGTAGCCTATCGCGTGTTGTGCAATAGGCAAGGGGGTATAGAACTGGGGCGGATATCTCTAGCACTGCTGCGAGTGACAGTGGATTGATCCCGAAGCGGAGAATTCTTTCCTTTAAGTTGTCGTTTCTCGAGGCAGTTGAGTTGCAACGATTGGCTTGGCCTGTGATGTGATGGCCGTGCCTGAGCACGGCGTGTCGGTTTCCCAACGAGGTATTAGCCAGAGGGGTTTTAGCACCCGTCCAAGTGGCAGCATCAACAGCAAGGAAGGCTGCGCTGACAGCTGTCCTCGTCCGCTACAACTTGCACGAGAGAAACCATCCCTATCTCCTACGACCAAAGCTGCACTGCTTGAGCAGCACACAAAAACGTACAGAGAAGGGAGCACGGGACAATCTCCTCAGTTGTTTGCCACCTCAAGATAGACAAAATACGTAAAACTCTTACGGGCAGTCATACAGTCCAGCATCTGCGACCCTGTCATTTATCTCAGGTTTCAGGGCAGAGCATAAAGCCAAAATAAATCGGGCCTGAGGCCAATTGGACTGCTCACAAAGGCTAAGTCAAACAGGACTGAACTCTCTAAGGCTGGAAGGGTTGGAACTTGGAAGGACTGGCAGGACTGATCTGGAATCCTACGACTGACAGGACACGACAGTCTTCCAGGGTAGGAAGTAGTAAGATGCAGCTGCAGGCCAAAACTCCTTGCTTGAGGTGCTGCAGGCCCACGCCCAGGTTGGTCTCAAGCAGGACGGTCGCCAAACTGAAGTGACAAGCGAGGAGGGGGCTGAGGTAGAGCCCACCGTTGTGGTGGAGCGGGTGCCCAATGAGGGGGGCAGCAGGTAACTAGGTAAGCCGCCTCCCGTCACCCAGGTGTCCTAATTTGCTCGATAATGTTCTGTAGAAGTATACCAGCGAAGCTCTTGGTCAACAACTTAACATCAACGCTTTCAGTCTCTACTCTTTAAACATGTGGGGCCATGAGCTGCAAAACCTTCTGATAACGAAACAACTGTAAACTCACTCTGCCTTCTAACTTCCTTTAAAAAGTTGTATGTTTGTTCTGGTATTTGCACCGTTCATCACCACCAGGTCAATCCTCCACCCGCATATATAGCACAGTCACAGTATTGGATTCGTTAAGTGATCAATTATGTACCTTTGTGTTTTGGGGGTGCTACGTTATTGAAGTTGAGATTATTGGAGTTGCTTGTCAGGGGCTTTCTTTAAAGCCCCTGAAAGGTGGAGAAGTGTCTGCGTAAGTAGGCACCTATTGGAAAATCTGAAGTTTTTTTTGTTACAAGCAGATCTTCAGTGAACGGATGTGTTTTTTCCCGGTGAATTATTTGTACTGAGTAAGACGGCGGGTTTCGAAATTGCTGGCCGAAGCCATTTAACAAAGACCAAGTTCAAGAATGGATAAGTTACTGAAACTCTATTACAGGGAATCAACAACTCCAGCCTCACGGCTGATTGCCACCTCTGGCTAAAAACACAACTTCAACAAACGAACAGGCAAAAATAAAGGAGTTCTACATGAACCCCACACAAGTACTAGCTACTCCATTCAATTTGGAGCTTCGTTGGCGGGGGTATAGTAAAATGACACATGAATCCCTCTACCATGTAGACATTGCAAACATTCATTCCATGATTGACAAGCCAGCCCTCCCAGTGCTTGCTTTGGGCGGCCCAGGGACCGAAGTACTTAACTAGCAGGTGCAGCTATCCTACCATCCTACATACATGCAAGCAGAACCATCCCACAGACATGCATGTTCATCTCTATCCTACTAAGTTTGTTTTTAAGTTGTGAAAGGTATTTCACCCCGGGAGGTGTGTCTCCGTACACAAACCAGCGGCACCAATGATTCAGTTAGAATGGCGTTGCCACTCCAACAAAAGAGGTATTGCCTCAGTTGGTATGCCACAGTTGGCATTTCCACTATTCTACACAGGTGGCAATTTTTGTCTCAGCGCTTAAAAAACTATGCTGGGGCATCTAATCAGATCTTCTTTGGCCCTGGCTTGGCAGGCTCTAGCCGATTGACAATGCTCACAAACTACTGTAGTATGGTAGCCAACACACACAATAGCTTTATTAGGCCGGCTGGCTCCCTTGTAGCGCTGTTTCCAGAGCCTAGGCAGAAGCGTTGACCTGGATCCTCTTGGGCCCAGGCCTAGCAGGCTCAGGCCTCTTGGCAATGCTTACAGTCAGCACGCCTTTGTCCAGGCCGGCAGTGATGGCGTCAGGGTCGGCGGTCTCAGGGAGTGTGAAGACGCGGGAGAACTGGTAGGACTTGCGCTCTGAGCGAATCACGCGCCGGCCAGTCTTGTTGCCCTCCTCGCCCTCCTCGCCCGAGGGTGCGCTCTCCACATACTTGGCCTCCTGATGGCTGCCACTCACGCTCAGCTCGCCCTCGTTCAGCTCAATCTTCACCTCGTCGGGGGTCATACCGGGGGCGTCAGCAACGAGGAGGAACTTGTCCTGGGGGGAGGCAGGGGAAAGGAGGAGAGTTGGGGTTACGATGTATGTGCAGGTGGAATGATAACGCCTGGTGGGGCGTTGCATTAAGGGAGCCCCGTCTTACGGCGGCAGGGAACGGGCTGCTACTCTACCTGGACAAATCTACCATGGCGGCAGACAGCAACCGCACACTCTAAATTGCACCCGTGGAGATTCGAACCCGGCACCTTCTTTGTTCTTTCTAGGAGCTCAACCATAGAGCCATTCGTCAGAATGGGAATAAGTGCAGGTGTACATGTACTCTGCCTGCGCTTCGTATGGGTGTATGTAGCTTTCAGAACATTATTTAGCCAAACCAGACATGTTGTGTATTAGTTACAGCCATTGCAAAACTTGAAGCATATGCCCAATTCGATGTTGATTCGTAATTTGAAATGGCATTCTTTTAAAGGGGTCCTAATTAAAGTATATTGACGAATGCCGTATGTGCGTTTTGACCATATGGTATGTTTGTATGTATGTTGTTACAGTCCAAGGGTAGACCAAATAGTATGAAGGGACTTCCCCAACCATGGCAGGAGGGGCTATTAACCATATGATATATTTTGTACAGTTGTGTACTTATGTAGAATCTTTATCACTGCATGGTTGGTATGTGGGTGGTTTAATTGCAGGAAGTTAAAGTGTACCTAACTTTACTTGTGGTTCATCGCGTCTTCTGGATTTAGTATTTAACGGAAATAAAAAGTGCTTTTACCAATTCGGTACAATTATAATTATTTTAAAAAGCAAGGGAGACGCGTTGAATTAATTGCAATTAAAAAGGCATATAAGAGTCAGGGAGACTCGGGGCCGGGTTCGAGGTCGGGGCAGGCCAGAGCTCGGGTAACTATGGATATAGACGGATATAGACTGATATAGAGATTGAATATGCCTCGGGTTAGGTTTCGGTGAGTCGAAGTTGTGTCAAGGGCCGAGAGACAGAAGGCTGATAACCCGAATCAATTTTTCACATGGTTATTGAGTAGGATGGGGCCCTTGCAAGCAGGGTCGGGGTCGGGGAGGGGCGAGTTGAGGCGGAATCGCGGTGGGTCGCGATGGGTAGTTTGTTTGGGAGTGGGGAGGGGGCAGGGAGTGCGGAGTTGACAGGGAGGGGGGGATTGGTGATCGGGGAGAGAGTGGGGAGTGGGGATGGAGGGGGCAGGGGGGGATGGTGCGTGGAAGAAGGGAGAGGGGGGAGGGGCGAAGCGGGAGGGAGGGGAGAGTGTCGTACCTCGAGTTCCACAACGTCGAAGGCGTGCGGCATAAGCATGGTGTGGCCATGACCCGCCTTGGCCGGCATCATCTGTCGACCCAGGGTCCTCTCCAGGTTTGCCAGGTTACCCAGAGGGCGCTCGAGCTCGTAGAAGGAGAAGAAGGGGTCGCTGAAGATCGATAGGGACATCGTCGGACTGTTGGACAGAGAGAGACTCTTTAGGTCGGTGTGAGATAGAGAGAGAGATCGGATGAGAAAGTCTTGTGAAGTTGTTTGTCGCAGATAGTCGGTTGGATAAAGAGAAAAGAGAGATAGCGAGATAGAGTTTTGTTCGGAGTATTGTTTGTCGTGGCGAGGCGGGGTGACCTAGAGTTTTATACGTGCTCCGAAACTTCTCGAACCTCGTTCTGGATCTGTCGAAGTTTCGATCTGTCAGATCGGTTGTCCGACAGGTTCCGATATCTATCTCTCGGATCAACCCAGACGTATCCAGATACTTCGGGCGAGTTCGGGGCCCAGAGCCTTCGCAACGCATCCGGAATTACGGACAGGGGGAAGCCCATTCCATGTTCGTCAAGGTTGAAGGGATTTTCGAACGGGGAATCGATGTGTTGTGCGTTGGGCGGGAACGGAAGATCGTGGCCGACCGAGGACAGGAGTCGGTTGACATCTAGGAGACGAGATGCATCTGTCGTCAGTTATCTGACTCGGCCAACTGTCTACCCCAAGGGGGGGGGCAAAAACAAAAGTGAAAGACCCCATCCCCAAAAGTGCTGAGGCACCCTTCCGAAGACCCCCCCCACCGGCTCCGGAACCCACTGCACAGTCACTATCTCAGCCACCAATTTGTGTAATGGTGTCTAATTAGGCTCATTTTACAGGGTTTTCAAAGGCCTATCCATTGAGGTTGATCTAGAGACCATTGGGAATGTTTGAAACGTAGAAAAGCATCGTCATCGATGTTACATCGTTTGGTGGGGGTTGTGGGTCAGGGCCCCTTGGCCCCTAATGGAGTAATGTGCCCACCTTCAATATTCTTCAATAATCAGGCCTCCAATCCAAGCTTGAATCAGGCATTAAATGATCAGCCAAGCACGCAAGAGAATTCTGAAGGCGCTCTAAGTTTCCTTGGTTGCTGCTTAACAATTGTTTAATTGTTTACCACACTTGTCGCAGGTAGTGCCCTTAGATTGTGGGTCCATCGAATAACATCAATTAGCACTAGTCACCAGAACGAAAACAGACGCACAGTGACGGGAAGGGAAAAATAATAATGAGGTCTCGCTCTGTACGTCGTTGTACAAGTGTTGGTTAGGGCGTTGTGTGTGGAGAGAGAGAGAGAGAGAGAGAGAGACCCTAGATCCCCCCCCCCCCCTTCTTGTGCCCTGGGCAAAATATGTGGTGGGTCTCTCCCCCAGTAGCATTTTTGGACTGGTATTTAGTAGAGGAACACCCTAGTTCCACTCCCATGTCATTCTTAGGGCTAGAAAAAAGTGCCTGGAAAGTACCTAATTTTTTGAAAATGACAGATTTTTTCCTTGACCCCCCCCCCCCCCCCCCCCCCCTCCCGCGGCCCCAAACTTAGGAGGACCGTTACTTTTTTCTACTGGGCCAAATCAAGAAATAAAACCGGATTCTTCATCCTCTCTATGATATCTACAAAGTTGGACGATGGGGTCATTTTGGTTAGAAGTTGCCCCCCCCCCTGGTCTACCCTCCTATTATCCTACGTAAGAAAAACATGTCAACAAAAACCTGACAATATCCAAAAGGTCCAAAATCTCTTAGATATCAGAACAATTCCTCCGAGGCTCGTTCGTGCCAGCTTTCATACGCACAAGCTAGCTTCAGGTTTGGGACAAGGGCGGGGGGAAGGAGCTGCCTAGAAGCTGCTACGCGTTGCCCCCAAAATCATTATATGCTTTTCTTCGCCTCATTGTGAGTGCTAGGTGCTCTCTTAGTTGCGACTTGCGACAGGGTTTTCTTGAAGGTCCTACCCGTAGCACAAGTGCTAACTTATGTACATTGGTGTCTTGGGGGTGCTGCGTTAGAGCCAGGGGTGTTCAGGAGGACCTCCAGCTCTCCTTCCTGAGACGGAACCAATTGTATAGCCTCCCTCCTGAGACGCAACCCAGGGACGCAACCGGCCAACATAGCCTGCGTCCTGATATGCAACCGACCCGCAACCGTCCCGACACCGACCCAAACGAGACGCAACCGACCCGCAACCGACCCGTCTGCGACGCAACACACCCGAACACACCCACTGAAGCTGTGTCCGGCTGTGTCTAGGACGGAACCGGCCCTCCCCACGTCTCAGGACGGAACGGACCCTCTGACGTTCCGTCTGCGACGGAGGACGCAGCGTTCTGGACAACCCTGGTTCGAGCCATTTGGGGCTGGGGTGCAAGTGTGCAACTAGGAGCTTATTTGGGCAAAAAAGCTCCTAGTCGCACCGACACAATTCTACTCTGGGTCTTGGTCTTGTCTCTCGGCTTCGACCGTGTGCCCTTAAACTGGCGGACACAGTCCACTCCCACACCATCACTAGCTTTCAGAGTATTTTACAGTGCAGACGTTTTATGGAAGCACACCCCGGGTCGATACCCGGTGACTAGCACACAGACCGTGCCCCCCCCCCCCTCAGGTTTTGTCTTGCCAGCTGCATTGTGCTGGTGCTTCCCAACCGGGGTGAAAAACCCCCATATTAAGCTGCACCGGCATGATGTGGCCACGATGCCTGCCGGTCAGGCATCGGTGGTGATTCTTTTTACTGAGGTGGCCCTACGGTGACTTTAGCTAGCTCCGGCTTACGCTATGGTGTCCTTAACTCACGTCCTGTGAGTAACGGTATTACACGGATGTAACAATTTCAATTTCAATTTCTCTCGGCTTGTTTTTTCTCGGGGGATCGTTACACCTCAGGGACTTCGTTCACCATGGGACTGAGGACTTGGGAATTGTTACACCCCAGGGACTTGTTTCACTCTGGGACTGATGACTTGGGGCCAGGGTTGTTAGACTAGTGCTATACTATTAGACTAGTGCTATACTAGACTATATGCTTTGAGTCCTCACCGTCACCTTTTTAGTGTAAACAAGAGCACTTTTCGAGGATTTTTTCGAGGACTTTTCCGGGCACTTTTCCGAGCACTTTTCCAACACATGCCGAGACTTTCCGAATCGTCTGTCTTGTCGATTGGGTTTCGAACTGACAGTCATAAATCTCAAATATATTTTTGCGCAAATGTAGAACTCATTCAATTGTTGTGGTGGATAACGATCCTCCCACTGAGTTGCCACGCGGTGGTGACGACTTTCCGACAGATGACGAACGACTTCTGTAGGCAGTTGAAACCGAGCGAATTGACCCACTGATCAGTGTCTGATCAGTTACTCGGGAATACCTAAAACGAGGGTTCCATTAGGGTCTAGACGCGCTGGAAGCGGGAAGGGAGTCTTAAGCCGTGCTTCTGACTCTTAGGGCCGTCTAAACTCCTGAGATCATTTCTTAGGCTTCCAGTTACAAGACACTCCGTGTTACAAGGTATTCATATACCACAATTGTAAGGAAACTGCGATTCCTTTTTATTTCATGATTACTTCACGAGCTTGGGGTGCATAGGGTGGACCTCGGGATCATAATCCCCGCGGAGTCACCTCGGGCTACTTCGGTGGCCTCTGGTGAACATGAAGTCAGATAAGCTTTGGTTTCAGACATTTATGCGATGCGCGAAACTGCTTTTTAGGTCCCGAATGGGTCCACTGCCACCTCCAATCTAGCTTACAAACGACGGGGGCAAATCTGTGTTCATGTTTTGCCGATCGGTTTCTATTATAGTAACTGACTGCTCTGAAGATGCGCCAAAGGTCCTGTGTCATTGCGCTGCATGGACCCCGACCTTTGGACGCCACTTGCTCATTCTGGCGTTGTTCTGTCTAGGCTCTCACCCTAGGCTCTCAGTGCTACGTGTTACGGCACGCTTTGCTACAATGCTTACGGTTTGCCGCGTCCCACTGCCGTGGTTTTAATACTTAACTGAGTCAATAAAGACCCCTTGTAACAATTGGACACGCAAACTACTACAACCTTGACCCCCACGCCCCCCCATCACTAGTCTCCCCCGTGTACGAGCCGATTGTTCAGGACGCTGCGTCCTTCGTCGCAGCCGCAATGCCGAAGTGTCCGTTGCGTTGTAGGATACAACGTTGGGAGGCTCCGTTGACCAGATGGAAGGGTCCGTTGCGTCGCAGGTCGCAAACTATAAAATGTGTTGCGTCTCAGGCAGCAGAGCGGGGGGTCCTCCTGAAGTACCCTGCTTGGGACTTGTTACACCTCAGGGATTTGGTTCACCCTAAGACTGCGGACTTGGGATTTGTTGTACCCCAGGGACTTGGTTCGCCCTGGGACTGAAGACTTGGGAATTGCTGCACCTCAGGGACTTGGGTCACCCTGGGACCAAGGACTTGGGACTTGATACACCTCAGGTGAGGGACTTGGTTCACTGTGGGACTGAGGACTTGGGACAGAGCTTGGTATCTCGGAAGATAGGTCAAGGGTTCCGGGTGTTGTGCGTTAATCTACCCTTGAGGATACAGGGCGTAATGGACGGGAACCCCATGTTCCTTCCTGCGCCCTTGAAAACAAGACGAAGTGGATGGTGGGTTTGTTCCTTTTGCTGCCCTTGAGGATAGATAAATAAATAAATAAATAGTACGCCTTATTATCAAGCCTTTTTTTATAGGTTAATAATAGTAATTTGTGTCCTGTTCTCGTTCGTTCAGAAGAAGAGGAAAGGAAGAAAAAATAAAAAAACGCAAAATGAAAAAAGTGATTTGTTCGAGTTTATATTTTCCTGGTAATCATTTGTTTTACTGCCGAAAACGGTGAGCAGCCAAATTGCTGGCTGAAGCTATGTAGCCAAGTTCAAGTACGCCTTATTACAAGGCGTGAGGTTGAGGGGGCCAACCCGGTTGCTTTCACTGGGGCTAACCACCAAAACCTCGAGGATGGAATGTAGTGAATGGTTATTTTGTTCCTTTTATAATTCACCCTTGAAGTCTTTTCTCTTTAGGTAGGCGCAGGGCAGCCCAGCACGGTTTGTGTGTAAAACAGAGAAATCTAATTTTGAAAACCATTGCTTTTACTGCCAAAGAGCGCGAGCAGCCAAATTTCTGGCTGAAGCAATGTAACCAAGTTCAAGTTCAAGGAAGACGTTGTAGACAATCAGCTATTGGTATCCACCTTTCAACTTTTCTGAACGCGTCGATTGCTCCCAGCATTATTATCAGAACCTTGGTCACTACAGATAAATCCGGGATACTTTGATCCCTTGAAATCCCTTCTCCTTTGGCAGATGGGCAGCCCAGCACGGGTCGTGTGAAAGACGATGTTGACCTGTAGCCCTTGCTGCCCACCCCCTTGCCAGTGAGAATCTGGATGACGTAGGCAGCAATGGCCAGTCCAAAAGCAGCTGGCAAGTAGGAGGATGTGCCATAGAAACAGCACGGGTCGTGTGAAAGAAGATGTAGACACACTGCCCTTGCTATCCACCGGCCACCTCTTCGCTTTAGATCTCCGGTTTGAATCTGCACTAACATGTGCTCTAGAAATCCCTGGTTTCCGTGGTTATCGCACGGGGGGTATTGTTAACTGCAATGTGCAGACGGTTAGACGCCATACCTGGCGTATAGAACCTTGTAACAATTATCATTATTTAGCCCCCTCTGAACCCCCCAGGGTCCCAGGGCTGAAGCCCCAAGTTTCCACCCGTGCCTCTCTGTCTCTGTCTATCTCTCCGTCTCATCCTCTCTCTCTCCAGGAGCTGTTTGGAAGATTCTGGCCATCTGTGCACCTAAACATTTGGATCATAGTTGGAGTGCGCATGATTAGAGTTACCAGCATCGCAGCGGCCAAGATCCTTAGCAAAAATTGTCCAATGTTTTGCAGCTTATTCCGCTACTAGTAGCTACTAACTCCACTAGTTTCGAAACTCCCAGCCTTCCTCCTCGCCAGGGACCTGCTCTTCGCCCTTTCTAGCAGTCTGCAGATCAAGTTCCCCTCCAGCCCTCATACCCCTTTCGCCGCCTGTCCTGCCCGTGACTGCTAAAGCGTTTTTCCGTGTCGCTTGCAACAAGCGCTTACGACTTGTCTCAGCGCTTTCATTGCTGCCATCATCATCATCATCATCATCAGAGCCTTGGGTCACTACTGATTCGACTCCTCTTAGTGCCACTAATCTTTGACCCCCCTGCTCCTTGGGCAGATAGGCAGCCCAGCACGAGTCGAGTGAAAGACGATGTAGCCACATAGCCTTCACTACCGGCCTTTTAACTTTTCTCAGCACATCGATTGCTCCCAGGATCATCACCAGAACCTTGGTCACTACTGATAGATCCGGGATACTTTGAACCGGGATTCCTTTGATACTTTGAACCCCCTTCTCCTTTGACAGATGGACGGCCCAGCACCGGTCGTGTGAAAGACGATGTTGACCTGTAGCCCTTGCTGCCCACTCCCTTGCCGGTGAGAATCTGGATGACGTAGGCTGCGATGGCCAGTCCAAAAGCAGCTGGCATGTAGGAGGATGTGCCATAGAAACTGCGCTTGAATTTCTGTTGGGTATCGGTAAGTGCCACGCTGTTTGGGTCACAGGGTTCATCGCTCCTGCAAGAGGACATGTGTCAGGGATTTCTCAAGGTGCTGCATATAGCAGAAGTGCTAAGTTATGTACCGAAATTATTTTTTGCGTGGAGGTGGTGGTGGTGGTGGTGGTGGGGGTTCTGTCAGGTATCTGTAAGTGCCACGCTGTTTGGGTCACAGGGTTCATCGCTCCTGAAAAAGGACATGTGTCAGCTTTTTTCTGAAGGTGCTACATGTAGCAGAAGTGCTGAGGTATGTACAGTAGTGTTTTGGGGGGGTTATGTCGGGCACCAGTAAGCGCGACGCTGTTTGGGTCACAGGGTTCGTCACTCCTACAAGAGTGTGTATGTGTCAGTTTTCTTTGAGGTGCGACATGTAGCAGAAGTGCTAAAAACATAAATAAATAAATAAATAAATGGTGAATAAATAAACAAATAAAGCAGTACATAAATTTATTGAACGTGCTATAAGCTTCCAGGTGCACTACTTCGCATTAGGCTTGGCTGGGTTGAAAGCAAGTAGAAAGTAGAAAGTCAGGGGAGCTGCCTAGAAGCTGCTGCTCGGAGCCAAACAGAAAACCATCATTTTCAGCAGGCAGCTAGGTTTAGCAAGTAGATCGACAGGGAGGTGCTCAGTCAGCCAGCCAGCTATTCAGACAGCCAGTCAGGAAGGCAGGCACTCAGTCAGTTAGTGAGTGAGTGAGTGAGTGAGTCAGTCAGTCTGGCAGGCGCCGAAAATCTTGTCGGCAGGCGGATAGGCCAGACAGAAAGTGTGCAGAGCCAGCCTAGCCTGCCAATGTACAGTGTGCATAAAGATTAGGGAACGGCAACATGTCATCTTATGATATCATATGATGCCGGCAGTCTGACAAGGCCAAAGTTACAATTTAAATACAATATCATATGATGCAATTTGTATGATATCATATGATATCAAACTCACCTTTGGCCAATATCATGTGATATGCCGATCCCTAATAAAGGGGCATGTAATTTTAGCATTTCAACTTCAAAGTAATGATAACGCTTGGTAGGGCATGGCATTAAGGGAGCCCCGTCTTACGGCGGTAGGGAACGAGGTGCTACTTTACCTGGACCAAGGTACCATGGCGGTTGACACTAAAGCGCACTTGTAGAAATTCGAACCCCTCACCTTCATCATTTTAACGAGCTTTACCATTGAGCCATTCGTCGAAACGGGATATTCCAACTTCACTTACCATGCTGCCATGATACCCTCTAATGCAACACCGTCTCTCCGAAGACCCTGATGCGAGAATGGGGGTGCAAGATGTAAGGTCTTGTGCTTGGTGCATCCAGAGGAGTAAGCAAACATATCACATATCACATATCACTAAGAAAGAAAGAAACAACTAACTGTTGAAACGCCGCCTTTTCGAACACCCTGCAGTGAGAATGAGGGTGCAAGGTGTAAGGTCTAGTGCTTGGTGCATCCAGAGGAGTAGGCAAACGAATTGACTAAGAAAGAAAGAAACAACTAACTGTTGAAACGCCACCTCTTCGAACACCCTGCAGTGAGAATAAGGGTTCAAGATGCAAGGTCTTGTGCTAGGTGCATCCGGAGGAGTAAGCAAACAAATTGACTTATAAAGAAAGAAACAACCATCTGCATAAACACCGTCTCTCCGAACACCCTGTAGTGAGATGAGGGTGCAACGTGTAAGGTCTTGCGCTTGGTGCATCCAGAGAAGTTAGCAAGCAAAGTGAAACGAATTGGAAGAAACAAGCATCTATCTATCTATCTATATATCTATCTTAGTATATATATCTATATATCTATATGTCTATCTTAGTATTCTGAAGTCCATGTATAATCATGTCGTTTTCCAAGTTCGCCTACATGGGGACATTGGATCCTCCTTTCCATCCCTTGTAGGAGTTAAACAAGGAGACCCCCTATCCCCACTCCTATTCGGTCTGTTCATTGATAGAATTGAATCGTTCCTCCAATCCAAGCTCCCAAATGTAGGGGCTGAGCTTAGGGGAAAGATTCTGCAATTGTTACTTTATGCTGATGACCTAGCTATAATGGCAGAATCCCCGGCAGATATGCAAGCGATGCTTGACTGCCTGAGAGATTTCTGCGAGGCTACTAAGATGGCTGTGAATATAAAGAAAACTGAGATTGTCGTTTTCAACAAGCAATTCTGTGATGAGGCCCGTATGGATCCTGATTACAAATTTGTCTATGATGGAGCACAGCTTTCTACAAAGTTATCTTTTATCTACCTGGGATCCCTCTTTGTGGATGGTGACTCAAGCAATCGTGCAAAAGCTGCTTTTTCTAGGATGCTCGCTAAGGCCCAAAAGGCTCACCACATGCTCCGTAGGCGATGCCATACTATGGAGATATACAATATTGATATTCTCACCCACCTGTTTGATTCTCTTGTACAACCTATCCTGAATTTTGGCTGTGAGGTGTGGGCTCCTTCTATTCTGAACAACACACTTATCTCAAATGACCATGCTTGTGAGAAATGGCATAGAGGTATCCTCAAACAAATGTTGGGTGTTTGCCAATCTACTACATCTAATATTATCATGGAAGAGCTGGGTAGAACCCCGTTGTGTTTTGCTTGGCTTAAACAAGCTTTGCGCTTCTGGAACAAGACCATAGATAAAGAACCTGAGGATCTCATTATAATGGCTCTTGAGGAATCTTTTGGTTCCAACATTGGCTGGGTTCATGACTTACGTTGTGCTCTCCACAAGCTAGGATCCAGTAAAAACCTCAACATTTTGGAGGCTGTCGATGTCGAAGGTATTATGTCTGAAGTTTTTGAGTCATGGAGGTTTAAGTACCCAAGTGACACCAATGCAGTCAGAGACATCCCTGATGAGAGAAGGGTTGGCTTTAAACGCCTCCGATACCAGAAATGGTTCGCAGCCAACAGCAATGATGAGAATGGCTTGATTCCCTTTACATCTGCCTTACATAAGCAGGATCAGATTCGTTCTATAGCACAGTTTAGAATGGGTTCCCATTGGCTGAACACAGAAAGAATGAGGGTGGTGGATAGAGCACACATCCCTCGTTCAATGAGACACTGTCAAATGTGTGGGTTCCAAAAACCTGAGGATGAAATGCATATGAGTGCCCTTTTTATAATGATATTCGCCTCCGCTACCAGAAGCTGTTTACAGATATTTATAGGCATGTCCATGAGGATACCGACTTAACCGTATGGAATGTGGAATTCTGCGATTCCACATTCAGAACCTTTATGAATGAAAATGGCACTAAGACTTTCTGGAGCAACCTAGCCGACTATCTTTCTACTTGTAGAAGAGCAAGACAGGAAGCCCTGGACTGCTTAGTGGCACCGTAATTTATTATCCCTTTTTTTCTTTTCTTCTTGTGACTTCTCATTTGTTAGCTTCTTACCTCCGCCACTGTAAGTGGTTGAGATCTGGGTCCTGCTCTAGGGGGTTTAATACCTACGCCACCAAAACGGTTTTTGGGAGCTTGGTTTGTTTGTCCTCGACACACCCCTGATGTAATGGTTTTTTTTGCTTTGTGGGTGCTTTTTCTTTTTGTTTAAAGCACAGAGTCGCATACACCCTCGCGGTGTCAAGTAGACTTTAACATGTAATGTATGTATGTATGTAAGCAACCCTGCGTTGAATCACCGTCTCTCTGAAGACCCTGTAGAGAGAATGAGGGGGCAAGGTGTCAGGCCTAGTGCTTGGTGCATCCATAGGATTAAGCAAACAAATTGACTAATAAAGAAACAAGCAACCATCTGTTCAAACACTGTCTCTCCGAAGAAACTGTAGTGATCATGAGGGCGCTAGGTGTAAGGTCTCTAGAGCTTGGTGGAACCAAAGGTTTGACCAAATAAATAAATAAATAAATAAATAAGTAAAGAATCAGGCACTTCAGTAATCAGTAAATCAATCAAACAATCCGCCAATCAGACGATCCGCCAATCAATCAATCAATCAATCAATAAATCAGTCAATCCATCCATCCATCCATCGATCCATCCATCCATCAATTGATCGATCGATCCATCGATCGATTCATCCATCCATCAATCAATCAATAAAAAAAAATGGATCCATCTATCCATCTATCCATCCATTCCTCCATCCATCCATCTATCTATTATCTACCTATCCATCCATCTATCTATCTATCCGTCCATCCATCCATCAAATAAGCAAGCAAGCAAGCAAGCAAGCAAAGCAAAGCAGCAACCTATCAAAGAATCAATTAATCAATCAACCAAAACAAGAAGCAAACAAACCAGCCGCACCTTGCGCAAGTTGGTAGCAAACTTGTCATTATACGTGCTTGATAACTCCACGACACGCACTCGTTGTGGATCCACACGCCCCCCTGCCCCCATAGAGCACACCACCCTCATTCCGGCTTGCGTTGCAGCGGCAATCAGCATTTTCTTGGGAGCAATGCTGTCAATGCAATCCACCTGGATATATGGGTAGGGGGCAGCGGGGTGGGGATGGTGTGCGTGTGGGGTGTGTGTGTGTGTGAGGGGGGGGGGGGGGGGGGGGGGGTAGTAGTGCACAGAGTATAGTGTGCTGGGTGTCAACTTGAACTAGGTTACGTGGCTCTAGCATTTTCTTGTGGGCAATGCTGTCAATGCAGTCCATCTGGATGTTGGGGTAGGGGACGGCAACTAATATCATTGTTTGAAAAGCTAATATTAAGTAATATTATTAGTGTCAGAATAATATTAGTTTTTCAAATAAATTCAAAATTCTTGTGAGACAGCTCGGACCTCTAGTATTAACTAACATTCACTTATGTTATGAATTCACTTATATTGACTAACTTAGCCTTTCCCTAGGTATGTGGGTAGCAAACAGTGGGGTGGGGGTGGGGTGCGTGTGTGTGTGTGTGGTGGTGGTGGGGGGGGGGGGGGAGGGGGGGGGGGGGGGGGGGGGGGGTAGTAGTAGTGCACAGAGTACAGTGCGCTGGTTGTGGACTTGGACTTGGGTACGTGGCTCTAGCTAGCATTTTCTTATGGGCAATACTGTCAATGCAGAGCGACTGGATATGTGGGTAGGGGATAGTGGGATGGTGTGCGTGTGCGTGTGCGTGTGTGGGTGTGAAGGGGAAGGGGATGGGGGGGGGGGGGGGGGGGGGGGGGGGGTTAGGAGCCATTACTTCTGGAAGGCGGGAGCCCCCAGGGTCACCCTGTTGTCCGTCTGACCGACCGTCTGACCTACACGACCGCAAGAAACGCTGGCCCCAACTAGCCCCTGGCCCTGTCGTAAACCCTGGCTTCAGTCAACTGCACTCTATTCCAATAGCCAACACTGTCTGCCATTTTCCCGTGTCGTTTGCGACGCGCCTAGGGCTTGTTTTACACACACATTCTACCCTTTTTACACATGTAAACGTGTTTTACACTTGACTACCCTATTCTACCCGTATTGCACTTGTAAGCATCCAAACTTACCACAAAATCAAACTTGTCCTCACGTACAAGACGTTCAGCTCCAGCCACATCCAAGAACTCCTGCAGCAGTACCATCCTCACATCAAATTAAATTATACATTACACTTTTAAATTCAACTTAAATGATCAAATTAGATTAAATTAAACTATACATTAAATTATGAGGTGATGATTTTAATGTGAGGTAATAGGTGTATTAATGTGAGGTGATAATTTAATGTGAGGTGACCACTCAAAATACCTAAGCTTCAGCTGAGCTGCAGCAACCCAACCACCCCAACCACCGCAACCACCCCAACAAATGCTCCAGCAACATCCAAGAGCTTCTGCAGCAGTTCCATCCTCCTCAGCAGGGTTGTATTTAGGGTTGAGCTCATTTGCTAATTTGCTAATTTTCATGCTAATTCGATGTGCTAATTTGCTAATTTGTGTGCAAATTTGTGATGTGATAATTGAATGTCAGGTGATACATGTGCTAATGTGATACTAATCATACTAATAGTTGATACTATTATTATTATTATTATTGTCGCTATTATTATGTAAGGCGTGTTCACCTCAATAGCAGTTAGCTGTATTGCATTTTGTGTGGTTAATAATAATAATAATTATAATAATAATAATATTAATAGTAATAATAATAATAATTGATATTGTTGTTATTATTATTCTTATTATTATTATTATTATCATTTAAGGCGTGCTTACCTCAATAGCAGTCAGCTGTATAGCTGGGTTGATTTCACGAATACGAGTGGCCATTACAGAAACTTTGGGAGATCCAATTGTTGAATCTAGAGCAATAATCTGCAGAGCACCGGCAAGTTTGTGAAATTTGTGAACTTAGGGACCTGGGATTGTTTAATCTAGAGCAAAAACTGCGGGACGGGACCGGACCGACAAAATCTGCAGGACAGGACAGACAAGAACTGCGGGACAGTACAGACAAAATCTACAGGACAGGGCGGGACCGACAGAATCAGAGGGACAGGACAGGACTGACAAAATCTGCAGGACAGGACAGACAAAAACTGCGGGACGGGACCGACAGAATCAGCGGGACGGGACGGGACCGACAAAAACTGCGGGGCGGGGCAGACAAAATCAGCGGGACAGGAGGGGACAGACAAAAACTGCGGGATGGGACCGACAAAATCTGCGTGCCAGAACGGGATGGGAGAGACAACATCTGCGGGACAGGACAGGACGGGACGAGACGGACAAAATCTGTGGGACGGGACAGCAGCAGGTTTGGAGACCTTGGGGACCTAGGGGAACTCCCATGATGAAATCTGGAGCAAACATATGCAGCACAGGACAATAGCAAGTCTTAAGTAAATAAAGGCTTGTGTGAAGCAGCTTCTGCCTTGCATTCTGGTCAGGTTTCGAGGGAACGCACAGATGGCGCATTGGCGAGGGGATAGGCACAGCATTGAGCGTGTGTGTTGGATTTGGGATGTTGTGTGTGTGTTTATTTGGTTTTGGGATTTTATGTGTGTGTGTGTGTGTGCGTATTTGTTTTGGTGATTTAGATGTGTGTGTGTGTGTGTGGGTGTGTGGGTGCGTATTTGTTTCTGGGATTTATATGTGTATGTGTGTGTGTGTGTCTGTCTTGGATTTTGGATTTGTTTTTTCCATTCAACTCTAGGCTGCTCACCGTCTTCCAATTCCAAGTACCCCCGCGCGATACCCACCAAAAACAGGGAGCATACTAAGGGATTATATTATACAGTATTTTGTGTGTGCATTGGAACATTGAATTTATTTTCCGCTACAAGGAGCAGCTTCTAGGCATCTCCCTTGCCTGCCTGTCCAGCCAAACCTAACGCAGTCTAGCGCACCTGAAAACTGATGTCATCATTACTCTACACTTGTTGAAATCTGTGTGCATGGCCCGGTGGATGAGTGAGGGGGCTGGGCACTGATGTCATCGTTACTCTACACTTGTTGAAATCTGTGTGCATGGCCCGGTGGATGAGTGAGGGGGCTGGGCACTGATGTCATCATTACTCTACACTTGTTGAAATCTGTGTGCATGGCCCGGTGGATGAGTGAGGGGGCTGGGCACTGATGTCATCATTACTCTACACTTGTTGAAATCTGTGTGCATGGCCCGGTGGATGAGTGAGGGGGCTGGGCACTGATGTCATCGTTACTCTACACTTGTTGAAATCTGTGTGCATGGCCCGGTGGATGAGTGAGGGGGCTGGGCACTGATGTCATCATTACTCTACTCCTGTTGAAATCTGTGTGCATGGCCCGGTGGATGAGTGAGGGGGCTGGTCACTGATGTCATCATTACTCTACTCCTGTTGAAATCTGTGTGCATGGCCCGGTGGATGAGTGAGGGGGCTGGGCACTGATGTCATCATTACTCTACTCCTGTTGAAATCTGTGTGCATGGCCCGGTGGATGAGTGAGGGGGCTGGGCACTGATGTCATCATTACTCTACTCCTGTTGAAATCTGTGTGCATGGCCCGGTGGATGAATGAGGGGGCTACCTCGAAGCTGCTGCTCATAGCGGAAAAGAAAAGCTATGCATTGGCGTGGTCCACCTACCTGGCGGTTCTTGTTGCTAACATCGACAGTGTCGCCATCCACAATGGTCATCTTGCCGATGCCAGACCTGAGTAGTAGATGCATACAATTTCTCTTCAGTTGATTTGATTTGACTACAGTTTTCCTTCACACCCCACCCCACCCCTAGCCCCCCTTCATTCCTTCACACCTCACCCTCCCCTGCCCCACCCCTCACCCCTACTCCACCCCTGCCCCACCCCCGCCCATGTTGCTCCTAGGCTTATAAGGGATCATGGAATTTTTGTTTTGTAAGGACTTTACCCCAGGAGGTGGGACCCCTTGCACAAGCCAACAAACCCATAAGTCTGAACCCTAGCTTCGTGAAGTATATCAATATAGATCGCACCATAGTTCAGAGGACCTATAAGAGATTGACCACCCTACCCTTATCATATTATTGACAAACCTACAGCAACCAGATTAATGACAACCCAACAATGACCACATAAATGTCAAACCTGCAATTAGCAGATTATTGACAACCCTACAGAGATCACATTAATGACGACCCCACATTTCTCCCATTATAACCATTCAGCAGATGATTTGGATTTGTTTTTTTAAAACACCTCGCAGTTCGCAGAACTAGAGGATTTGGCCTCAGAATTCTGAAATTTGGGCCTAAGAATCGAGAATTCCGACAAGTCTGATAATTGTCGTTTTTTGCCTGAAAAAGTGGAAGTTCAAACTATGAACTACTAGACCCAAATCCAAATCATCCACTGAAATGCTATGATGATAACCCTACTTTATCAGAATATTGACGACCCTAAAATTATCAGATGTTCGATAACCCTACTATTATTGGATCAACGGCGACCTTACATTGATCACATTAAGGACAACCCTACATTGATCACGTACTCATGCCAGGCTACTACATTATGGACAACCCTACATGCCAGGCTACTACATTAAGGACAACCCTACATTGATCACATACTCATGCCTCAGGCTTTATGCAGAGCTGAGGACCTGCCCTCCAAGAGATAGCGATAGCTGGCCTATCTACCCCCCACCCCCACCCCCACCCCCACCCACAAACCACCCAGGCTGCCATGAGGATCTGCCCTCCAAAAGATGGCAATAGTTGGCGAATTAACTTCAGCCGTGTGCAGTGGGCGGTGGGACCCAGGGACTGAGGCTTAATGCAGAGCTTTTCCCCATGGCCAGCCCCCCCCCCCCCCCCCTCCCCCCCCCACACACACCCCACCCCACCCCCTACACACACCACCCAAGCTGCATGACGCTAGAGCTTTTCCCCTCCGCTGCCAGGAGCGATTGCTACATTGGAACCCGATTTGGCAAAACCTTCCGCTACCCTGAGACTTGGACATTGATTCCTGGAGACCCAAATCGCTACCCAGCACCCAATTCAAACCAAATCGCTACCCAGCACCCAATTCAAACCAAATCGCTACCAGGATCCCAATCTTGAAAGACACCAAGTCCCTGATCGCTACAAGAAGACCCCCTTTCTGAAACGGGAATAAATTATATGCAGCGTTGCAAGCGACGCTAAAAAATGGCGGAGAGTGTTCGTGATGGAGCGACAGGTGGCAACGGAATCGAGCTAGTTACGAGACCGTTGGCTGACGTGTCAGGCTTCATCGCGGTCAGACGGTCGGTCAGTCTGACGGACAAATGGGTAACCCTGGGGGCTCCCGCCCCCTTGAAGAGGGGGATCCGCCAAAAAAGCTCTGGCGCCATGCACACCTGGGAAGGACCTTTGCAGGGATTATTTTTCCGGAATACATTCCGATCGGAATACGAGACCCTGTTGTGGCCGAAATTGCCGGAATAAGAAAACTTTTTTTTTTTTTATACTGAAATTGACTAAAAATGACCCAAATTGACAAAAATCGGAATAAAGATCCTGTTTTGGGAGGAAAATAGGGAAGATTAAAATAAAAAGGAATAAGATTTCCTCTTTTTGATTTGAAAAAAATATCCCTGGACCTTTGTCACAGTTTTTCTCGATAGCTGCGAGGAGCCCCTTCTAGGCAGCTCCCTGAGCCAGTCACTAGGATAAGCCTAAATGTTTAAGTATTGCTAGAAAGCTGATTGTGCCATCTTCCAGTTGCACTAGATTGCTTCAGGATTGGCTGATTAGCCAGCCAAGGGAGCTGCCTTGAAGCTGCTACTCGTAGCTGAAAAGAAAAATAGCATACTCTGCTGCTAAGCTGCCCTATAACTAGGGGGCGGCAATATGAATCATATGATACGGTATCATATGATGGCGGCAGTCTGACTAGGCTGAAGTTGCCATTTATATACAATATCATGAGATACAATTTGTATGATATCATATGATACCATAATCTCCTTCTGCCAGCATCATATATATGTAGGGTTGGGAAGCAAACATATATTTTGATTTTTATAAGCCGTATAAACGTATGAACGTATGCATATGAACGAATGAAAACGTATGAGGAAAATTAAATACTTCTCGAAAAAATACTTTTACACAGGTTTAAAGGTATTGCCGCGTAGCTAATTTCATTGGCATCACACATCAACTCTCAAAAGAATAATCGGACAAGTTTAGATTCTTCAAATCTCAGAACATAAATCTCGACCAGAAGCGTGTCGACCGAGAAGCGCGGTGCCAATCTAAGGGAGCCATTCACCGCCAATAATATTGACATACTGTCTATGTAACCATGTTCACGTTGCACTAGGCTCAAGTCATCTTTCTAGGCAGCTCCCTGAGTCAGCTACAGGTGTCAGACCAAGTATGTGAGTATGTCGCAGCTTCTAGGCAGCTCCCTAAGTCAGCTACTGGTTTAGTCCTCAAGGCCCATGGCATCCAAGGCCACCTCCTCATCAACGTAGACTTTGTTGGCAAGGTCAGTGTTGGCAGCTATGTAGATCATCTTTTCCCCCCTTTCAAGGGAGAGGTTGGCCCTCAGCTTTGTGTACACCCGCCCAAACTTGGAGAAGAAGCGCAGTGCCAATCTGAGGGAGCCATTCAACGCCAGTTGGTAACTGTGTATGTGTATTAAAATATAACTATATAACTATATAACTATATTTCAATAGTTTCCATGTTCAAATTGCACTAGACTTGCACCATCAATCCACCGAGCCCTCATGGGAGCTCAATGGAATGGAAGGCTAGGTGACACTCTGATATCTGTGCCTGATATCTGGCTATCTAAATCAAACGTTGGGCCAAATTTAAACAAAATTGTACACTGGGAAGGTTAATTTCATTGCAAATTGTGATAGAGGAGGTCAGTAGCTTTGCAACGAGCTATCTAAATAAAAAAATGAATGAAAACCGAGAAAGTTAAATGCCGGAAGCGTGCTGTAATTTTCGACGTACACTTATCATACGTTTGTACAAACGTATGAATATACGTTTCGAGAAAAAATCATACATATGAATATACGTATGATTATATGAACGTATGATCATACGTTCATATGTCGGCCCAACCCAAATATATACCGGTCTGTACTTAAGACTGTCACATAAACGACACCCCTATAATTGCCACATTATTGACAACCCTACATTTATAACACACTCACATATGAGGCCTCATGCCTACCTGGCAAGGAATTCTGCAGCAAAGCCGCCCACACCACCAAGGCCCACCACTAAAACATTGGTTTCGGAGAGAGAGCGAAGGCTCTCCGTTCCAAATAACAGCTCAGAGCGAGACAGCCACTCTGGAGAGGTACTTTCATTGTGGGCCTGGGGGTACAGCACAGGATTAAGTGAGGGGTGAGGGTGAGGGGTGAGGCGTGGTGGATGAAGGGAAAGTGGTGAGCGGTGTGTGGCGCGCAGTGAAGGTCGAGATTATTGTGGGCCTGGGCAGGGTACAGCACAAGATGAAGTGGAGCTTGAGGGTGAGGGTTGAGGGTTGAGGGTGAGGGTTGAGGGTTGATGGGGTAAGGGGTGAGGGGGTAAAGGGTCATGGGGTAATGGTTGATCGTCATCGTCATCATCATCATCATCATCATCATCATCATCATCATCATCATCATCATCATCATCATCATCGTCATCATCATCATCATCATCATCATCATCATCATCATTATCATCATCATCATCATCATCAACATCAACATCATCATATCACATATATTTGATTGATCTCCCTTTACCCAAACTACCAGATGGTCAGTAATAAACAAATAAATAAATAAATAGGACGCCTTATTACGAGGTGTGAAGTTGAGGGGGGCAGCCCGTTTGCTTTCGATGGGGCCGGCCACCAAAGATGGTCTGTAACATACTTACATACCACCTTGTTGGTTTTGGAGATTGTCAGTTACTCTCTTAAAGCCGCTCACGTCAATTCACTTACATAAGGGAGGATTTGGTCACGCGGGAATTTGTATTTAGAGCTACTAGGGACAGTAACCCTAGCTAGAATCTGGCGATGTGTTGTGGCTTGGGCAGAGCTGAATCTCATGCTGGGCTGCTGAATTGTTTGCCTCCACGTGGGCAGGCGATTCTGGGGCTAATGGGGTGGTGATTCAGGGGGGGCTGGGCGAGGGGGCTTGAAGCTGGACTAAAGAATGGACGATGAGCTGGACGTGTGGGTGTGTGGGTGGTTGGTGGTCTGGGTGTGTGTGTGTGTGTGTGTGGGGGGGGGGGGGGGGGGGGGGGGGGGGATGGTGTGGGGGGTCCCTGGGGTCAGTATGAGGGGAAACACTCAGGAACTGCAAGATTGCTGAATGGGAAGATCTGGTATGTTAGGGCGATGAATAAATCGTCAGAGCTGATGATTGTGGGGTGGAAGGAGACAGAAAAGTTGGAGAAGGAGGATGAGGAGGAGGTGTTTTGTTGACTAGATGGGGATGGCTAGCAGACAGCATGCATCCAGCGGCCCCCTTTTAATCGAATTGTAGCAAGGGGCTGTTCAGCTAGGTGATTTGAGCGCTGCCCCCCGCAACGAACTTATAGGCCGTCAAGGTCGGAGTTACGACAGCCCCAACAGTGGCAGAGGCGTATCTTTGCCTCGTCATGGTCTCCCTTGGTCCCCAGGACCCCCAATATTACTGATCCGTTTCCCCGGGTCGGCTGCCAGTGGCTGCCGCCCCGAAATTGAGCCGAAAACTGCGCAACAAACCTACGGGTCCTGAAGTCGTTGTTGGATGACGATGACGGGGTTGTCAAAGCTGGTTGAGGCCTTTCGGAGGCTCAGCCGACCCTGCGATGCTAAGCTCTGGGGACTTTTTGGGTACAGGTGTATCAAACCACGCCACCTGTACGTACCTGACTGCCTAGGCACTACAGCGAGCCTTCCCGTCAAGTCTAACTTGGGCGGCGCCATGCAGACATTGGGCAATCCCAACATCCTCGTTTACTACTTTCAACCATGCTCTTGTTGTTCGAGAGCGCAGCAGGCTTCGCCTTGTTCAAGGTCTTGAAGCCTGACAAGCTTGAGGAATGCGAGGACCTCCATGCCGATTTCGCATCCCTTGATAGTGCGAAGAAGGTAAGCATCGGTCTCTCGATGCCGCTGATGCTATTATGCCATGATGCCATGATGTGCTGAGTTTGCATCGTCTGTAAAAACTCCAAAGCATGCGCCATCGAAATTATGCGGCACCGCCTTTGCAATTTGCATCCATCGGCTTATCGATGCTCCAAATTGCTGCTGATTAATTATTGATTTTGTCTGCGCCATCACTTACGTCAGGTTGTCAAGCTCAAGAGCTTTTCCAAGTTCGAGAACACTACCGAGGCCCTTGCAGCAGCCTGCGGGATCAGCGATTCTAAGCTGAGCAAGCGTGAGTGTCACAGCCGTTGATCGGGAGCTTCTGGCTGCGCAGTCTTCTTGGGGACGGCTGGACGCCGCGCGTATTTTAGCAGCCGGGAAAAAGTATTGCCACGCAAAGAGATAACGCATAGTGCTATTGGATGCGCACCCTGGCGGGCAAAACAAAACAATTGGCGAAGTTCAGTGCATACCGGAAAATAGTGGCAGCCAGCTGGGTAGCTCACCGCAGGCATGCCAAGTTGACTCACTTCCCTGCAACCCATTGCACATCAGGTCGTAGCCTTGATCAATGGCTGTAGTACTACTTGAGGATGCACCTGTTGCTGCACATGATTAGCCGTTAGTAAACCTGTTGCAGTTGATTGTCAAGTCTGAGTAGTGCGCAGTTTTTCTGTTGCATCGCATCTGTACCTAGCAAGTATGTTATCAAGCAGGGGGCTTGCCGGTTAGAGGCTTGAAATCATGATTCACTCCCATTGCCATGGATGACAGAAATGTTTTGCCATGCTGACATTTTTGTCTGTCGCTGCCCTGTAGAGCTCAAGAAGTTCTTGAAGAAGAATGCCGAGGGCGAGGAGCTGGCTGTTCTCGACAAGAAGCTGGGTGGAATTATTCAGGAGAAGCTGGGCATCTCCTGCATCTACAAGTACGTGTCTAAATTAGCGCTAGTCATTCAATGAACAAACACGTATCATCCTTAACTGCCCTACGTTGCTGCAGTCTACCAGAGACAGGCATACAACACTAAAACCCACCTCTTAAAAGTTGCTCAGTGTTCTGCTGCTACCACTGCCTCATTGCCCACAAGTTCCATTAACTCCAGACTTTATCGCGTCTTGGCGGCTGTCTGATTGTAGTAGACTTATCATACTGTCCATCCTCACTCCCCGTGCCCCATCAAAATAATCATTGCCTGTAGGGTACCCCCACCAAGCCCACTGTGCTCATTCTTCCTGCCACAACTCAACACTCAACCTTCACATCTATCCTCACCCCCCAACTCTCCACTGCTTTGCTTTGTAGCAACTCCATCATGGAGCTGACCAGAGGAGTCCGTAGCCAGCTGCAAGGCCTGATCAGGTAAGAGCTGGTGAAACGTGCGGGGGTGACTGTTAGCTGTTTGTGTTTGCATTTCTCCTGCCCTGGTAGGGGAGTTGGATATCTTGAACTTTTTTTCAAAACTGCAGACAGCAATTCGGCTGCTCACCGTCTTACACTGTGCAAATTAATTTACCAGGAAAATGAGTTGACTGGGTGAATAGTCTCTCTTGCCCTTGCCTTCAGATTGGCGTAACATCCCTTGACCTGATCTCTCATGCGCTTGTCCTGGGTTGTGCACAGTGGTCGTTGATGCCACGTGATAAGGTTGATAAAATATTTGACTTGTAGCTGATTGTATTTGCATTCCCCCTGTATAGGCAGCTGGTGTGGGTTGGTCGATAATATTTCTTGCCATTGCCTTCATATTTGCTATAAAAAGTGAATTTCACATTCCTTGACCTGATCTCATGTTTCTTTCCTTGCGTGTGCACAGCGGCCTTGCTGGTTCCGACTTGAAGCCTATGAGCCTGGGTCTCAGTCACAGTCTGTCCCGCTACAAGCTTAAGTTCAGCCCCGACAAGGTGAGTTCTTTCTACAAGATCGTTTGCCCTTACCATGGCAGCGCACTTATTCAGGTTATGTGAAAGGTGCAGTAGAAAGACTGGGCCGCCTGCTTTATCATTTTTATCAGCCCGTTGATTTTAATGTGCGATTCTTTGCACAGTAACATCAACGGGCTGATAAAAATTGATGTGATGCATGGGATGTGACAGTAGTGTGTCCCTTGGCTCGGTTGAATATGTTAATGAGAACTGGACAATTTCCTGGTGTATTCAGACCCCCTCCCCCACCCCACTCCCCTGTTTATCCAGCGTCACACGAGCTCAGCCTTTTTCTCACATTTGGTGCCAGCCACCCTTTGTGCCGTCACCCTCTGCCCCCCGCCAATCCTGCTCAATTACTCCCTGTACAGAACCACTCCTTTCCCAACCCCAATCCAATCCTGGAAGAAGGTTAGCCCCACTTTGTAAGGCTTAACTCTTCCCTGTGTCACCATCCTGTTCTGCCATCACCCTCACCACCTAGCCCTCCCATTCCCAGCTTCAAGCTTTCCTGACACTCCAAGCTTTCCTCACACTCTAAGCCTTCCCCACACTCCAAGCTTTCCCCACACCAACTGCCTCCCTTAACTAACAGGTTGACACCATGATTGTCCAAGCCATCGGACTGTTGGATGACCTGGACAAGGAGTTGAACACCTATGCCATGCGTGTCCGTGAGTGGTACGGCTGGCATTTCCCTGAGATGACCAAGGTCGTCTCAGACAACATCGCCTACGCCAAGGCAGTTAAGCTGATGGGCACTCGTGAGTTGGCCGCGGACCTAGACTTCAGCGGAATCATCGAGGAGGAGGTTGAGTCCCACCTGAAGGACGCTGCCAAGATCTCCATGGGAACCGAGATCAGCCAGGATGACTTGGCAAATATCCATGCCCTGTGTGACCAGGTAAGAGACTGGCATGGCTTTGTAATAAACCTTAAACTTGGCAAACACCCAAGCACTGTTCGACCAACTAAAAGACTGGCATGGCATAGTAATTCAGAGGTTGAGCAAGCACCTTAAGCTTAGTAGGCTACCCCTGGACTGGAACAGAAACATACGCATGCCGTATCTCCTTCCCTTGTTCTATATGCTGCGTGGTTTTATTTGTTCATTGATGGATTGTTTGATTTGCACTTGTGTTCACTGTTTTCTTGAGATATGACCCCTTGACTCCCTAGGCTGTGAGCACATTTGGATTCCAGTGGGTACCAGGATAAATGTCATTATCATCATCATCATCATCATGACAACGGGACTCTTAACAACCACACCTCTCCACTTCAGGTCATCGATTTGTCTGAGTACCGCGCCCAGCTTTACGAGTATCTGAAGAGCCGTATGGCTGCTATCGCCCCCAACTTGACGGTGCTGGTTGGCGAGCTAGTCGGTGCACGCCTCATCAGCCACGCTGGTTCTCTCATGAACCTGGCCAAGCAGCCCGCATCCACT
The DNA here is from genome assembly GCA_013435795.1 of Chlamydomonas sp. ICE-L. NCBI lineage: Eukaryota > Viridiplantae > Chlorophyta > Chlorophyceae > Chlamydomonadales > Chlamydomonadaceae > Chlamydomonas > Chlamydomonas sp. ICE-L. The sequence continues at coordinate 17,225,170 of JACBWV010000610.1, read as the reverse complement.
GTACAGATCCTAGGAGCTGAGAAGGCTCTCTTCAGGGCATTGAAGACCAAGCACGAGACGCCCAAGTACGGACTCATCTACCATGCCTCTCTCATCGGACAAGCCGCACCCAAGAACAAGGGAAAGATTGCCCGTGTGCTTGCTGCTAAGTGCGCACTCTCCCTCCGAGTGGACGCTCTTGGTGACACTGAGGACGCCTCTGTTGGTCTCGAGTCTAGGGCCAAGGTTGAGGCTCGTCTCAGGCAGCTCGAGGGCACTATGTTGGCCTCAGATGGTGCCAAGTCCAAGGGCAAGGACGCTATCGCCAAGTATGACAAGAAGCAGGGTGGAGGCTTGGAGACCGCCCCTAAGGCCTACAACGCCGATGCTGATGCTGTGGCAGTAGTGGGCAAGAAGGAGAAGAAGGAAAAGAAGGACAAGAAGAAGAAGCGAGAGGAGTCGGAGGAAGAGGAGGAGGAGGAGGCTCCTAAGGAGAAGAAGGCCAAGAAAGAGAAGAAGGAAAAGAAGGAGAAGAAGGCTGAGAAAAGTAAGGCAGATTCTGAGGATGAAGATGAGGGCGAGAAGAAGATTAAGAAGAAGAAGAAGAAATCTGCTGAATAAGCGATTTCTATTGGACCCTTGAAGAGTGCTGAGCACTCTCTCTCTAGACTTTAGACCCTCTACGTTAGATAGGTAATTGATAATAACACACATCTACGGCCGCTACCCATACCTACCTGGCTGACATACTGTCAGTGCTCACCTTTAGATTTACGAATGTAGCCCTTACTGTGCCCATGACAGGTACATGACTTTTCTGGTTCCAGTGCGGATTTTTTCTGATTTTAGGTGCCTCTGGATGGGAGTACTTAATGGGGGGCTGGCACGTTTGTTGAGCCTCAGTTTCAGGGTGCTGTGTCTTGGCTGCCTGATTCAGTCACCCCCCTACAAACACCATCACAACCTCTCCCCTACCCTCCCCTTGACCCATTTTTGGTCATGGTGAGTGTAGTTGTGCTGCGAAGTGCAGATTTAGAACAAAGTTGCAAGTGATCGATCTCTTAGTGATGGAGACAAGATTTGATTGCTGTACGAGATATGAAAAGGACTACACGAATGCAGTGCCTTGTGCCTGCATGACTGGATTTTGATTTTCATTCAGTTTTTCCTAGTGCCCCTGACTGTAACCATCCGAAATACATACATCATTTTCCCCAGTGTGGCGTGTGGTGATATATCATTGTCGTGTAGATGCATGCCCCATGCTAACATTGCACCTCCAAAGGCCAGCTCTGCTTGCTTAAATTGTTGCTTGGCTTTTCAGTCAACTCACCATCTAGGCCTCACCCCAACAGAGGGTAACATTTTGGCTGAAATTGAAATTGTTACATCCGAGTAATGCGCCACTCTCAGGACGTGAAGTTAGGGACACCACTGCGTAAGCCGGAGCTAGCAGTAGTCACCATGACATTTTGGCTGCATCTATCCCGCCACTTCGATTCTTAACTCCATCTTCCAGTTTCGTAGATGTGGGTGTCCCCTGGAAGTATTCAGAGAAATGGCCCATTCTACGGTGTTGGGCCCCAAAATCACCACAGGTTTGACTCGCCCTACTATTGAGACGGCAACAGCAGCAGCAGCGACCTGATCAAGGTCGTCACACGTCACACCTATCATGTACTAGAGCCTACATTCGTCTTACGGAAGAAGATTTGAAATTGAGTCACAGTAGGCAGTGCAAAATGCATGCATGTACATGAAAGGGGATATATAAGGTGAAGCTCACGAGGGGAGGGGAAGGGCAGGGTTATGTAGACATGAAGTTAACTCCCACATTTATGTAGGGCCATGCAGATCTGCGAAAGGCCACTACAGTCCGTTTGGGGGCTCTATATCCCTCACCAGGGTTATTCAGGACGCTGCGTCGAAGGGTCCATTGCATCGCAAGACGCACCGTGGGGAGGTTCCTTGACCAGAAGGAAGGGTCCACTGCGCCGCCGGAAGTAGGCTATACAATTGGTTGCGTCTCAGGCAGCAGAGCTGTGGGTCCTCCTGAAGTACCCTGTCCCTCACCACATGGCCTGGGTCCACTTTTTGCCTAGGTTTGAATTATGGATGCCCCCAGCTGCCCCCAAGTCTGGGGGGCATCCCTTGTAATGGTGCGTCTGAAATGTGGCTGGCCTGGCCTAGGGGTGAGTTCACATTATTTGCTACTGCACCCCCTTTCCCAACAGCATTTTAATGATCAGATGGCAGCAGGGTGGAAGGAGGGCAAGGTAGGGAAATATTGGGATTCGGCCAGCTTCTAGGCAGCTACCCCCGGTTTTCATAAGTAGCAGAGAATACATAAATCGAGGGAGGGGGGGGGGGGGGGGGGGGGGGGGGGACTTTTCCGAGGACGACCAATCAGCTTTTTCATGAGAGGTACCTTGGGTAGGCATCCTGTTAGGTAGGTGCAGGTAGAGCACTGGACTCGAACAAATCGACGAGGGGGGGATTTGGGCGACTCAGACTAATAACCTATAATCAGTCGTCGTCGGTGCAAGTGAAAATATCTTTTTGCATCTGCGTGCGCGTAATGCGCCATAAATTCGGCCATTCGAAGCGTTGTGCACGAATGCATGGAATCAGGGAACAAAGTGGAGGGACCAAAAGGAGACCTGAGAACGCGAACGAATGGACCCATTATACGGCAAACACATGTTACTGCACACCCATTGTACTGCACACATATTGTAATGCACACACATTGTACTTCAAACCCATTGTACTGCCCAACCCAGCAACAGCTTCTGCACCCCCATACCACCCACACATCATGGCAGGGAGCTTGTCGGACGTAGTCAATATGGGTAGAGGTGAATGTTCGTTTGGTTGAGGGTCGGCATCTCCCGACCCTGTGCGCCTACCTTTTGTAGGAGTGGCGCCGCCATTAAAACTGAATCCTCAGTGTCGATGGTTTATGTAGGGAGACCCACCTCCTGGGGAGAAAGTCCTTTCACAACTACGGTATATACAAAAACATACCTACCCATACCTACCCACCCATACCAGACATACCCACCAATACCATAAATACCCACCCCACCCCACCACCACCACCACCACCACCACACACACACATCCCCCTCATCTCCATAGACCCATGCCCAAACCCATCCTATTTGAGTGTGGTAGCACTGCAAAAATCTGCTATTGCATTGCAGATCTGAGAATCAAACCAAGGGTAGGGGGTTCGTTATATTAACTCAGCAAATCGTTGCCGAGACAGGACAGCAGCACAGCCTGCCTACCATCAAATTTATAACAGGAAGCATGAGAGCTTTTAAGGCACCCCCACAAACCTGAAAAACAAACTAGGAACAGTAAGAAAAGGAAACAAACTAGAGGCGGAAAGGAGAGCGGAAAGGGAAGGGATGCCAAGGTAGGCAATCCAGAACACCAAACCAAACAAACACAAGAGAGGAGGGCCGAACCAAAAAGAACTAGAGCCTCCAAAGGCATGTGCTACGAGCATCTTCATATGCAGCGATAATGCCCTAGAAGGAAAAAAGCACACGTCAGCCCAGCAAAACCAACTTGCAAAAAAGGACCTGAGTGCCTAGAAGAACAACCAAAGGCACCCCAAAGAGAAAAGAGATAGTCCAGACCAGGTCCAGACTACACAAAGAGAGTCCGGAAACCAAACTAGGAAGACTCAGCAAGCAGGCAAACATGACAGGGGCGAGAGAATCCACCATATAGGGCAGACCCTTGGTCTTCAGTTCTGAGTCTTTTGGGGGGTTGCAGGTTCGATTCAGGCACTCAGGCAGGCACAGCTTTGGGGTCGCAGCCTTTTTCTCGCAGACGCTCTCAGAGGGAGACGCATAGGACGTATCAGCAGCACGCACGCACCTGGACCAAGAATGCCTTAGGAAGGCTTTGCTTGAGACGCGCGTTAAAAGGGAGGCCGACTTCCACTGTGCAGATCCTAGGAGCAGAGAAGGCTTCAAGGCCTTGAAGACTAAGCATGAGACGCCCAAGTACGGACTCATCTATCATGACTCTCTCATCGGACAAGCTGTTAGGCATCGATTCGGACTCCCCTGGTCTGCAGAGCAGCCTTGACAGGGAGAGGCGGGGCAGCGAGAGTTGGCAAGGAAACTAGCTCTTCAACAAGTCGCGAGGACAAAGCGAGCGGTCCTGGGTTAACCACTGAGGGCAGGCGGGAGGATATCTTATATCTCATACAAGCCGCACGCAAGAACAAGGGAAATATTGCTCGCGTGCTTGCTGCTAACCAACTAGGGAGCCAATTGGTACTTCTTTCCATTTTTTTGTTTGTGAAAGGAATTTAACTCGAGGAGGCGAGGAGGTGGGTCTCTCGACACAAAACAGTGACACCGAGGATTCAGATTGTTTCACCCATGACTCCAGCTGGCAAGGCTGCTCGCCATCTTAAGCAGTACCATACTACCATAACCAATTCAAACAGGGAGAAACCTACCGGTATCGGATTGCCAGCAGGCAGGTTCAAGACTTGTCCAGGTTGCACTAATAAATCACGAGTCCTTACAGGGAGGGAAGCTGACAGGAGGGACTTGTACGAACTGTGGAAGTGTGGAAGAGTGCTACGGTATTGCTTCTGATCAGAGCAAGGGCTTCCTGAAGGCTGGAGCCATGCAAATTTAAAACTCAAGCATCAGAGCCTCCCAAATTGATCTCTCTCAAAACTTAAGCGTCAGAGCCTCCCAAATTGATCTCTCCCAAAACTCAAGCAGCACAGCCTCCCAAATTCAGAACACATGACTAACACCTAGCAATTATGAGAACGCAGGAGCCATGCCAAGCAGGGTATGTTTTCAGGAAACTAGTCTGTATTTATGTGTAGCAACATGGTGCTCTCAGCAGCCTTTGGGTTTGCAGCAGCACACCTCAAACTACAGACCTTGACCAGTATTTTAACCATCCAATCTGCTTTGTGTGATCCCTGGTTTTTGTGGGTATCGCACGGGGGGACTTGGAACTGGCGGACGGTGACCAGCCCATAATTGGCTAAATAGACATGTAACAATTCAAATTCAAAAATTATACAGACTGTGCAACCAGAAAGAACATAAAAAAGCAAATATATCGTACATGATATTTGCCTCACTTGCCTAGTTGCCTCCCAGAGCTTTTCTTTTCAGCCACCAGCAGCAGCTTCTGGGCATCTCCCTGAGCCAGCCACTGGGCTAAGCCCCAAGATTTCAGTAGAGCTGGAAAGACATTTGCACTACATTGCTATAGGTTAGGCTGAGTAGCAAGCCAGCAGAGCTGCCTAGAAGCTGTGGCCCATAGCTGAAAAGAAAAGGTTTGCTGCCTCCACAAAAACAGAACTGAAAGGTTCAATTCAATTATTGTAGTAAGTTGTGCACACCTCTGGTAGTCAGATAGGGTCCTGCAGGACTGACAGACAGACAGACAGACAGACAGACAGAAACTGTTTAATCCGCTTTGTCTGCTCCCTGTTTTCCGTGAGTATGGCATGGGGGGCTAAGGATTGAAAGACGGTTAGCAGCCCAGGGTTGGCTGAAAAAGCACGTAACAATCCAATTTAAACCAGACAGACATGTAACAGTTGTTTTCTAGCTGTCTGTATATTTGTTCGTTTGTTAGTGCTGAATAATAGTGTTTATGTTAACTGCACGGCTGGGCTGCAACGCATTTGTGTGACACTGTTCAGCAGACAGTGTGCTCTCTAGTGTCTGTGGGTATCTTGGAATTGGAATTGGCAGACGGTGAGCAGCCCAGAGTTGGCTGAAGACCCATGTACAATTCAAATTCAAATTCACCAGACAGACAGACAGACTCAAATCTCCACGCGCAAGCGCCATCAAGCATGATCACAAAATACAAGTCGTTAAAGTTTCGGTGTAGAGACCTGGACATGTCTTTAATCGGTCTGCCTTCGAACCGTTCCACACTCCCTGGTTTCTGAGGCCAGTGGGGGGAAATGATTATATTCTGCGGACAGTTAGTCGCCGAATTGACAGCGTATAGAACCGTGTAACGATTCTTCTTTTATAGATACTGAGGAGGGTAACAGCATGGTATCTGGTGACGTGATCATTATGAGGTCATTATCAGGGTCATCTACACACTGCGTGTTGCGTGACGCACACGGGTGGTGGGGAAACCCACTTGCAGGTTTTGAGAACCAAGTTCGAATTTCTTAAGAATGCCTCGGGTAGACAATGACTGGAATAAATGAGTAGGGAGAAAGAAGGGTGGGTGGTTTTTGGAGGGTATGTTGCATCTCAGAGAGTCTGGGTGCGATGCAGACACAGCTTTTGGAGGGTATGTTGCATCTCAGAGAGTCTGGGTGCGATGCAGACACAGCTTTTGGAGGGTATGTTGCATCTCAGAGAGTCTGGGTGCGATGCAGACACAGCTTTTGGAGGGTTCGTTGCATTGCAAAGGCAATTTTTGAAATGTTTGCGTCTCATCGTGTAGATTTTGGAGTCCCCCAGAACAATCCTGGTCATGATGTCATTTGATGCCCACTGCTGAAGGGTGCAGGTTGCTGCATTCCCTCGTTGCGACCTCGACATATCTTTAAACTGCCTAATCCACTTAGTATGCTCCCAGCTTTCTGTGGGTATTGCACAGGTGGAATTGAAATTAGAAGCTGGTGAGCAGCCCTGAGTTGGCTGAAAAAACATCTAACAAGCCGATCCAATCCTCCCGGGAATCTGGACTGAAATACCACACAGCAAGCAGCCTTCAAGCTGGACAACGTACAGTATGGACTACCGGACTGAAAAATGCGGCGGCGATGTACAAGGGCACAATGTACATGCACCCACTTTCCGTCGCTGCCTGGCGACGCATGGGTCTGGCTAAACCACCCAACGCACTCAGCCCAACGCTTGCAGCCACTGCACCCTTGCCGTCCAGCCATGCTGGTAATTCTATCAAGGGCGAGAATGCAACGCTGATGATTCCATCAAAGACAACGCTGATGAGTGTGGTGTAGTAGCGTTTCTACTACCCATGTTTACTCTGCCTGCAGACGGTGAGCAGCCAAGGGTTGGCTGAAAAAACAAGTAAAAATCCAATCCAATCCTGGACTGAAATACCAAACTGAGTCCCACATCTCTTCCAGTGTTTTTCTTTTCGGCTACGAGCAGCAGCTTCTAGGCAGCTCCCTGACTCATCCACCGGGCTCTGCGCCGACATTTCAACAGGTGTAGATTACTGATGACAGCAGCGTCCAGGTGCAGTAGACTGCTTTGGTTTGGCTGGATAGGGAGGCAGGGGAGCTGACTAGAAGCTGCGGCTTGTAGCTGAAAAGAAAAACACTGCTTTCTTCAGAGTGCCACCTCCCTGAAGAGCACTGTTTCATTTTTTTGCTACTCATGGCAGCTTCCCGCCAGCTTCAATAGCCAGCCACTTGGCCAAACTCAATGCTTGAAGCTGCATTGGAATGCTTGCCATATCAGCTTCTAGATGCACTAGCTAGCTTCAGGTATGGACCAAGGACGGGAAACAGTGCATCCCACTAACACGAATGCTTCAACGCCAGCTCTGTGTTAATTCCCCCAGGTCTTTGATTTGCTTTTGCTTTTCGACAAGCGTGACATGAGGTTGGGTGACGATCCATGTATTGACTCATCTGATGAGCTATCCTCTAATTCTGCAGCCTCTTCTGCACGCTCTCTGTCTAATAGCTGTTCTCGAGTCAGGGCGAACTGCTGCAGCGATGAAACCTTTCCAGACATGAAGTGGCCTAGAGTAAGGGAGGAGGGGGGGAGATAAAGTGGGATGGAGAGAGAGGAGGAGACAGTGGAAAGAGTCAAGAGTCAAGGCATATCATATGATGCTGACCAAAGACGAGTATAATATCATATGATATCATACAAATTGCATCATTTGATATCATACATTAGTGGTAACTTTGGCTTAGCTAGACCGCCATCATCACATGATAGCATATGATATCATACTGCCGTTCCCTACATATAATCCTCACGCGTCCATTGATCTTTGTCATCATTTCATTTGTTTTGATCACGCTCCTCCCTCGATTGATGTTTTCACCTGACTGCCAGACAGAAAAATTACTTTCTCCATATGAGTATTCGACTGGGCATGGGGTATGAATGGATACACCGGAAGAGTAAAATATGCATGGGTGTCCAATGGGTGCCCTGAAGAATAAAACATGCATGGGTGTCCCAAGGGTGCCCAAATTACTGGCTGGAGCCATGTAAGCAAGTTCAAGTTAGGGTTCAAGTGAAGTATGCTTGGGTGCTCCAAGGGTGCCCTGAAGACGGCGAGCAGCCAAATTGCTGGCTGGGGCCATGTAACCAAGTTCAAGTTCAAGTAAAGTATGCTTGGGTGCCCCAAAGTTGACGAGCAGCCAAATTGCTGGCTGGAGCCATGTAACCAAGCTCAAGCTCAAGTTCAAGTAAAATATAATTGGGTGCCCCAAGGACGTAGGCGCACAACTTACCTGGCGGGAATTCTACCCAGTCACTCGGGTCCTCCCCTATAGGTAGATGCTCCAATGAATTTGTCCAGGCCACCGAACCATCCTCCTGCAAAGCAGAGGGCATCAAGAGCAGCTTATTAATACAATAATAGTTATATTATTATTATTATTAGGACGAGATTGTGAGGTGAAGATAATTGTATGATAACTATATTTTGTGCGGCTAGTAGGGTTGTCAAGGACGATAAAACGTGGTGAAGATAATTGTAAGATTTGTCATACATATGTACGATGATATTTTTGCGGATAGTAGGGTTGTCAAGGACGATAACGCGTGGTGACAATATATGTATTGTACGATATGTCATGCGATAATATTATAACCAGGATGATATTGACAATCTGACAGGTTGACCATACTACTCTAGTAACAGATGACCGAAAGGTGCATTGGTAGAGTAGTAAGGTTAACCTTTCACTAACCTATACATGATACAATGCAATATGCAACTTTATCAGACATAGAACTTCATAGACAAGTTCATAGACGCATTTTATTCGCGACGCAGAAAATTGGAAGAAAGTGTTGGAAACGGAACGCAACAATGGAGCTGGCCGAAGCCAGTTAGTTATGAGATAGTTGGCTGACATGTCAGGCTTTGTCTCGGTCGTTGGTCGGACAGTCGGACGGCGGTCGGACGGTCAGACAAACGGACAACCGGGTGGATCTGGGGGCTCTCGCCTTGTAATATAACTTCTCTGCTCCACTAGGATCCCTTGCCCACACACAACACACGAACACACAAACACACAGGCAGATACACCGACCGACTCACCCCATCCTTGTAGTATAAGTTCTCTGCTCCACTAGGATCTCTTGCTGCTAATACGCTCTTACGCTCTCCATCATACATCACAAAAGCGTACTGCCCCTGGAGGCAGAGAGCCAGGTTGAGGGAATGAGCAATGAATGAGCAACGAGTGAGCAATGAAAGAACAATGAAAGAGCAAATGAGCAATGAGGAGTCTACAACAAGAGCGCGTAATGACAGATGGCACAAATGCATGCTATTACGATATGGTATGTAATGGTGCTCCATCGGGCATGACTGAAGTGTACTGTCCCTCACCTGTGGGCAGAAAGCTAGATTGAAGGGATGAGCAAGGTGTAATGTACAACAAGAGCGTGAAAGGAAGTAAGTGACACGAATGCATGCTATGAGGATATGGTATGTAATGGTGCTCCACCTTTCATGACCGAGGCAATATGTCCCTCACATGTAGGCAGAGAGCCAGATTGAGGAAGGTGGAGTGCACAACAAGAGCGTGAGAGGGAGTAAGTGACACGAATGCATGCTATGAGGATATGGTATGTAATGGTGCTCCACCTTTCATGACCGAGGCATTGTGTCCCTCGCATGTAGGCAGAGAGCCAGATTGAGGAAGGTGGAGTGCACAACAAGAGCGTGAAAGCAAGTAAGTGACAAGAATGCATGCTATGTAATGGTCCTCCACCTTTCATGACCGAGGCAATATGTCCCTCAAATGTAGGCAGAGAGCCAGATTGAAGGGATGAGCAGCGTGGAGTGTACAACAAGAGCGTGAAAGGAAGTGACACAAATGCATGCTATGACGATATGTAATAGTGCAGCGAAGAAAGAGATGAATCAGGTCTAAAGCATGAAATGAAACAGATGACACGAATGCATGCTATGATGATACGGTATGTAACAGTGCTGCAAAGAATGAAATGAATCAGGATAAAAGTTCATTCCCGAGTGAACATGAAGGAATATGGAACGATGGAGGGGGTACTGATCTGCTGGAGCCAGTGCTTGTTATTATAGCCCCTCCTGGTAGTCTAGAGTTCTCTTCATTATCTGAGGTTGGAAAAGTATTTTTAGCCTTATTGGTTCCCCTGGACTGTAGCTACATACAACATTGCATGCATGCTGCAACTGAGCATAGATCCAGTCAGTACCTGAATGTCTGTCTGGCTACAGAAAATCCTGTCGCCTAACAAATCAACATGCACATTTCCCTGTCAAAAGCGTACTTTGCCCACTTTTTACTTACTTGCAATTCACTCAGCAGAAGTTTGTTGCACCCTTCAGAGTTGCGGTACAATTCCATTATGAGCATGGTGGTCATGCTACTAATATCTACGCTCCCGTCACTGTTATTTGTCGTGTCAGAGCGACTCTCACGCCACTGGTGTACACGCTGCTGTAGCTCCCATGTGTTTGACAAGTGGCCCTTGAAGCACACTAGGTAATCTTTCTCCGAGTGCACGTACGGATGTACACGAATCTGCCAGGGGGAATTTGGGGTAGGCCATTCTTAGGGCTGGGTGGTCATGTACGCCCCAGTACAGCAGGACATTCTTTTAACAACAAAAAACAGACAACTACTGGCAAGGCAATGAGGAAACATCTCTCTGGCTTGCTAACAAGAATGAAGATATGTTATTCAGAAATACGGCTGTGAAAAGCAGGTGAGCTTACTGTGATATGTAGGGTGGAATGGGACAATAACTTGAGATCACCAGTTTTGCTTTAGGAAATGAACCAGTGTCTTCATGTAGCACCATGGTGCTCCTTTGGAGCCCTTGGAGTGCTAGTACCCTTGCAGCCTTTGGAGTGCTACAAGCAGTTTCTTCACCCCCAAAGAAACACCAAGAGGCTCTAACGGGGCACCCACGATACACTAATGTGCATAACTGAGCACTTGTCCTACAAGTAGCACATTCAAGAAAAACCTGGTGATCAATGGGATAAGTAAGAACACAATTTCGAAAGAATTTACCAGATCTTCTGTCACGGCATCTATGCTTGGCTGCACTGTCAATCCGAAGACGCCCGAAGGAACCACATACTTTTGGACCTGCGCAGGTTAGCGACGAGGAGTGAGGCTCGCTGTAAGTGACCAGGGAAGTGACAACAAGCCACACACGCGAGGGTAGCCACCGGTTCCACTTTTTGTACCTGAACCTGTAGAACTCGGGCTGGAGAAGTAGACAGCGCTGCCGCACTACTGCGGCACGACGCATAGCGCTGGTAGTAGGTGTCGACAGTCTCCTCCACCTTTCGATCCCCTTTTCGACCAAAGCTGAACAGCCCTCGAGGCCTTCAGAGAAAGTTGAGGAGATTTTTCAGCAATGAAGCGCGCAATTCCAGTTACTAACATTGAGAAGGACGCAAGGCATAACCTACTTCGACGCAACCGAAAAGAAAATACCCCCGGCCGGCAAGTCTTCTTGCATCAAAAGATTGCTATTTCGAAATGGCTATGGAAGAATTATAGGATGAAGCCGGCAGAAATTGCAAGAATCTAATGCTCTTCACCCTGCTCTTCACCATAAGAATGCCTTTGCTACTTTCTTCGAACAAGGTGGTTGGTTCGGTTGAACCCGGCTGGTTTCTTCGCCCCGGGCCAAGGGTGGATAAGAATCAAAGAATGTAACGACTTGTAACCCGGGGGGGTGCTCCGATGCTCCGATGTCTCTGTGCAGCAAAAGCAAATGCAAACGCGAAGCAATTTCCAGAGTTTGCATTGTTTTTCCACCTCCTGCCATGCCTTGAGGCGAAAGCCCGAAAGTGCCGAGGGTACGTAAGTGACTGCCGCGAGCTCCACAGAGCACAGATCTAGCCAGGGAATCGATAAATCGCTATCAAATTGTGCCATCCATCACATTGCCTGAAGTTGAATTGTCAGAAACTGCGCGATTCTGCCCCTCGTTCCGACTGCTACGGGTCGGTAACTGGGCTGAGACTCTCTGGTAACTGGGTATGCCAGCCTGGGGGCAATATTTGAAAAAATTGAACCAGACGTGCCAAGGACTCTTTTTGCTGCCCTTTACCGAGAAGGTATCAACTGACGATCTTTAAAAAAACGGATACGGTTGGTTAACAACCGGCTAGAGACATACAAAGTAATAATACATGTAACCATGTTCAAGCTGCAGGGTTGATTACATCCTTAGGGTCCAGTGTGTTTAGTGTCTAGTCGCCTACATTGATCACATCTGGTCCACACAAATCAAAATAATACTCGATAATGAAAAGGCAAATAAAATGAGTGGGTCACATAGTCGTGAACCGTGTCGACGACGGACCAGGTGCAAGAGGAAGATACCCTATAAATCCTTACTAATACATATAATCAGATATCCTGCCTATTCTGGATAATAAACCTGCTCGTAACAAATCAACACTTTCGAATATGTACTCAGCATGATGCACGCACACCGAATAATCAGGTGCCCAGACGGGTCGGCTGTGTGATGTGCACTACTAACCAAGAAAAATGGAACCAGCAACGTTGCTAGTGACTTCAGAACCTAGTTTAGAAACATGTTTATGCCGATTGATGGTTGCCCCAGTGCAAGCAAACTGGCTGGCACCCTCAACCTCGCGCCTTGTAATAAGGCACACTACTTTTATTTATTGTTCATGCCGGTTCCCCATCTGCCAACTCTCCTTTCGTGTGTTGGGCATCGATAATTTAATACGGGCAGCAGAATTGAACTAAAACGAGGTTAGCCATACAATAAATTAGCTCCTTCTCTCAAACACCTCTTTTGGGTGTCGTTGGGATGATTACCAACCCCCAATGAGGGCTCAACCTTGGGTACGACACCCATACTACTGGAAGCTGAGGGGGGGGGGGGGGGGGGGGGGATTGTATGTAAGGGGTCGGCGTCGACGGATGTCTTCATCCCACGCCACCAGCCCATGAACCTGGGCCGGTCGCCTCTGGTTGATGCTATGGGGGATGTTGAAATAGTTGGAAGGACAAGGCTAATAGGAAGTTTCAGATTGTCTAGAGTGTTTCCCATAGGATCTGGGGTGCTCGGGCACCCATACAATGGTGTGTGTATACTGAACACCCATACGATGGTATGTGTATGCGAAACACCCATATGAAGGTATGTGTATGCTTAACACCCATACGATGGTATGGGTATATTGAGCAACATACTAGCCTTCTAAGCCATCTCTCTCCGTTAATTTGTCAAGGTGGCGAATCACTGCAGGCTAGAAGCCTACAAGTGTCACTTGCGCTTACATAGTGACAGCAGATGATGGTGTCTTCATGGCTTGGCCGGTGTAGGTTGACAGAGGAGTTGTTGGCTGCTTTCGTCCTGGCACAGGGGTGGCTTTGAACGGCTTGTTCATGGCCTCCTCCTGCCGCCTCTTCTCCTCAACCTTGCGCGCTAAGTCCTCCTGGGGATGGCAAAGTTATGCGAACATGAGCGCAAGACACATTAGAGAGCATGTCAAGGTGGCCATATGGCTACTAGCAACTAGCTTAACATGACTGCATAACAGCTTCATCAGCACACTTTCAATGTAGACATCTACATTCAAGCTGAGTTCCACTACTTGGGCGAGACGATGTGATCAAGATAAGTGGCATAGGATTGCCTTATGGCCACTTCGTGCAGTTTAAACATAAATTCATCTTGTGGAATATCTGGCGTTTTACTGTATCCACAACATAAATCCAAAATGCATCGTATGCATAAAATCGATCAATCTATATATATAAAGAAATCATGGCGGTCGTGGTCGTAGTGGTGTCATCGCGTAACCTACTTAACCGACTTCCCGCCCAACCAATTCCCCCCCAGTCAATTCCCGCTCAGCCAATTCCCGCTTTTAATCCCTCCTGCTTCAACTTCTGCCTGATTTTGCCTGCGAATTCTGCCTTATGCAACCTTCGCCTCCTGCGTATTCTATCTGTTGCGCATCCCGCCCGATCTCTCCTTTTCCCGCCTGAGTTCATCCACCTGATTTCGGTAGCGCTGCATTTCGTCTTCCTACAAGCTTTTCCCCCTGCATCTCTGCAAGACCTTTCCCTTGCGCCAAACGACCTGTCGCTGCGCACAACGGGAGGTGACGTGGTGAGTCAGCCGACCTGTCAGAAATGCCCGACTCGCATCCATCTCATGTCACAAACTTGACTGCAAATTCTTCCCACTGCATTGAGAAACATGTCGCACCGCATTGTGCCATAGCAAGTACGCATCAAAGTTGACCGAATGAAAAATCTCGCTGAGCATTCTCGCCCTAACTTGCCTGAACATCCATAATCAGCAACTTGGCTGCAACTTCTTCCCACTGCAACGAGAAATATGTCGTCAATGTGAATTGTGCTATAGCGAGCACGCGGCAAAGTTGAATGGATGAACCTAGCGATGTTTCCAAGTCTCAGATCGAGTTGACTTCGGGAGCAGTTGCGGTGAACAGGATTGTTCTTCGGCCGAACTGAATACATGCTCGCTAAGAAGAAGCTTTAGTTATGTACAGTTGCGATTGCGCAGGTTCAGCTTTTTCAGTGGGGTCGACTATCGATTACAGCTGAGGTGGCAGGGAAGCAGGTCCGATGCTTTTAGCGGAGTCGGATGATGCGCAAACGTTGTCGATGCTCTTCGTCCCGTATGCCTTTCAGCTATGGCAAAGCCCACAGCTGAAGTGGAGGGAGGCAGATATGGAGTATGTGTGTGCTAGTGGGTGCGTGTATGAGGGAGGGGAGGGATGAGAGTGGGGAGAGAGTGGGGGCTGGTGGGATGGCTGGGGTGGGGAAAGGGAATAAGGGATGGAGTCAGGAAATATGTCAGGAAGAGTAAGGGAGTATGTTTGTGGGGGGGGGTACATGGTTGGTTGGTTGGGGAGATAACTGGGGGGGGGGGGGGGGGGGGGGATAAAAGGGATATGCGTCCGTCAATGTTTTAAGTTGCATGCACTGCAGAGCAAACCTCTTTGCAACCCAGCCCAAAACAGGTGTGGCCAACAGGAGGGGAGGGGGGAGGGGGCGGTTAATGGTTTGGTGGTGGTGGTGTGTGAATGAGGGGGGGCTTCAAGTGTAAACCATTATGTAACCAGCCCCAAATAGGTGTGGCCAAAGACCAAACGGGCACCGTACTATGATTGGGGGGGGGGGGGGGGGGGGGGGGGGGGGGGGGGGGGTCTTGAGAGTGAGAGTAGGTGTGAGAGTAGGTGAGAGTACTGTACTAGTCGTATTTATATAATTATGTTCTCACTTTCCTGCAGCAACAAGCGACATGTTAAATCAGCACTCCTTACCTGAGCTTTTCTGTGACGTTCTTCAGATGCCAAAATAAACGGTTGTTGAAGAGGCATTGATGCCCTGCAAAGCAACGAAGCAAATGGAAGCTTGAGATACAAATGATTGGTGGAGATGCACATGATTGTGTGTGTGGGTGTGTGGGTGGGTGTGTGTGTGTGGGGGGGGGGGGGGGGGGGGGGGATAGCAAAGACTTGAATTGGTCAGAAGGATTTGTTTATGTCACTGCCAAAGATGGTGAGCAAATTTCTGGCTGGAGCCATGTAAACGAGTTCAAGTTCAAGAAGGATTCAATCACCGACCCTCTCTCCCCGTTGCAATCTAGTTCAAATTCAAGAAGGATTCAATCACCGACCAAATCTCGCCGTTGGATCACCAGGTGGCAGCTGATAGGGGACGTGGAATTAAGCGTAGCTGCTTTAAGGAATGTTCTAGATTCAAGTTGCCTGTTGGACGATTTTGCTAAATCTTCTTTGAATATATTAGGAACAGCACCAGCATGAATACGCTTTGTGAGACAGCCAGCGAGTATCAATTGCAATGCAAAAAACAGTAACGGAAAGTGCTAGAAAATAGGATAAACCTAGAGACGGACTCCATTGCCATGTGTAACCTAAGTCCTCGTCGCTCCCCTTGTCCTTGGGCCTGCGCTCTATGCTCGAACAAGTCTGTAGTTAGTAGGCGCGCCGCAGGTACACAGAAAAATGGCGGATAGTGGGTTCGACATTGGCGAGGTTCGAGTCGTTCGAGGTTGGAAGGGTGGAGAGTGGGATTACGAGGCCCAGGGTTGGAACGTGACGGACAGACAGATAGACAGACACATAGACAAAGCAGTGACCCTGGGGGCTCCGCCAAAAACTGCTCCATTCCATGCTAAAAAGGACACAACATTTTCATAGCATCATGGAATGTACCTTGTACTGCTGATCCGTGCCTTGCTTGTTGCCGAGAGATTGACGGAGGCAGACAAGTTTCGAGAGAAACCATTTGATGCTGGTGTTGTAGGGGTTCGAGCGGATGTCTTGGGCACAGGGCGAGCTTTGAAACCTCCACCTACATGGGCACAAAGAATAGAAGCGCAAAAGCATCAGCGGCATGTTTCTCACGTCTCGAATAACTGGAACCAGATACTCTCCATGAGAGGAAACATACAGGAGTGCTTGAGTTGATGAAGTATAAAATACCGTCAATGATAATCTAAGTGATTGAATGAGGCACTCTTCCTAACACTCGTTGCCCGTATCACACCCACAAGAAAAGAAAAATGGCTGGGTAATGATTAAATACGTCAAGATCCACACTCTGGTATCACACAACAAAATACGAGGTAACAGTGCTGAGTATTGATCAGCGACATATCTTGTATGCCAGCATTTACCACCTCCCCCCACCACAACTGTAGTAGAGGAATACTACAAGTACCAGTCTTTCGCCCACCTCACAACACGTTTTCCACCCAGATGATATAGGTTACAACAACAACAAAGTAAGCAGTGCGACGCAGGACAGGAATAATATTCTCACCTGACTCTTCATGGGCTTTCAGAAGCACCTGCTCTACCGAGCTGAGGGGTACGCCCGCAGCCTTTGCTGTCTTGATTTCAGTCAAGGTGCGCTCTTTCCTCCCTGGTGGAGTAAATGTTCTACTGCCAGTACCAATAGGCCCTTTTGTTGATGATCTCAGCACAGGGCTGTCACCATTCATGCCCTGGCGATGTGCAGTAGAATCCGCTTCCTCTGTATTCTTCTTGGTCCAAGCCTGTGGAGCGCAAATAGTCAGGTTAGCACTGAAGGCAGAGTACAGAAACATCAGGCACTAAAATATCATCAGGCCCTATCAGACCTGTTGTGCAAACTACATGGTTTAGTGTATGTCAGCTCTGTTGTTCTACCCTCGGCTTATAGATGCTGGCCTGCGATGCCACCATCGTGGGGAAGTGATCCCAGATGATGTTTCTACTACAGCCTCCTGTATATTGAGTCTAGTATGATGCTAGAAGTGGTGAAGTCAGACTTGGTTATGTGTACAGATAAAAATATGTGCTCAATGTTTCAGAGCCCAGGGCCGAGGAAAAATGCCAGGAAAAAAACTCGATCGGGGCTTACCAGAAATGCCTTAGTCGGTCGTAGCAGCGAGGAGCTTATGTTTGCAAAAGCACTCTTCTTGACAGGCTTCTTAGCATGCGCTCCTTTCACGGGAGAAACTGTCTGCTGAAGTGGGGGCATTCCCAGGTCTATGTCAGCAGATGCGTCCGCTGATGGACTTGAGGGTGTCGGGTCTTCCACTCGTGCCTGGAAATTGAGGTCAAAGGTTCAAGCAATGCAGTTAGTATTTGCTCACAGTGCTTGGGGCAGATAGTAAATGCATCACACTGGGGTAGGACTGTCTTTGAGCTTGGCTCTCCCGTCACCAAGAAAAACACGACTTATGACACCAGAATTGTCAACTCTGTTGGATACATATTGGACGCTACGAGTTGCACAGTGGATAGTGCAAATTATACTAAGCTTAGTCCGCATGCAGTAGTAAACCCCACTGCGCAATGCCCGCATGAACATTAGTTTCAGAGGACAATCGCAAATGTTGCACAGAATCGGAAAGAATCATGACTTGTCAGATAAATCACAACTTTAAAACAAAACGAAAATGGTCATGAACAAGCCAGAAACCTGATGAGTACTTGATTTACTTGTGACCCACCTTCATGGATGCAGTGGAACGAGCATACGACGGCAGTGATTTTGAATTTGGGGTTGCACTGGCTGCCCGAGGCTTCGTTGTTGAGAGTTTGCTTCCGAAGGCGGTGTATTTGCTTGAAACAGCTGGTGATGCTGCACTGCCATTTGCGAGAGACGTGCGTGTGCTACTCTTAGGAGCAGAAACTGCTGGTTTGGGGGCTGTGGAGATGCTTCGAACTACTGTGGTTGGAGTTACGTTGGCCTTGGCAGACGATGGTGTGGTCATGGAAGTGGATGTAGGGAATCCAGGTGAGCTCTTAATTGATGCAGCTAGCTTCCTAGGCTTCTGAGAGTTAAGTGGGAGATGGGCTGGCGGCTTGACCAAGAAATGGCAGTTGATTGGATCATCTTGGTCTGCTGGGTCATCATGGTCTGCATGTCCATTTGATCCCACATGGTCCTCTTTAGGCAGATCAACATGATTTGGGGTCTGATGCACAGCTGGACTTGTTGTTGGACTAGGCTCTCGTGGGGACTGAGGGGAAGGAGAAACATCGCCATTTTGATGTACTAGCTGTCCATTTGCCAGGTAGTTGGCGGGTGTAGACACCTGCGCAGGCTCTGCCACACCTGAGGGGGAAAGGTTTCATTGGATGCGCGTCAATACTCACTCAACACGACAGCATGCAAGGGTTGATCACGAAGGCATCAAAATATATTCGACGGTGAGTTCGTGTCACGTCGGTTGGCTCACCTGTATCATTGTAGTTGTCGTCTTCAGGTCCAGGTTCGTAGACACCACCATCTCCGAAGTTAACTCCAATGCGTAGGCATTCACGCCTACAAATCGCAAGAATTGATACAGCCTCATCCTGCATGAGGAATAGCTTATCGGCTGCATCCGCATCGGACAGATCACCACCGCCCAATTCAAGAGCATCCAGCTCATTCATCTCGCAGGCATCACAGGTGTCAGCAACCAAATCATCATCAAGCTTTGCCCTTCTCAGACACGCCTGGAGGAATTCGGACGAAGTCGCCTTTTTTATAGTATCCTGGGGCGTCCCAGCTGCTACTGCCTTCTCCATACTGTCTGGTTATCTAATTAAATAGTCTAGCTCGGGGTTGCCGTATCAGAAAACAATTGAGGAATACTTGAAGATAGTCGCAGGTCTCAGAAATCCGAACTCATAAAGATTGAGTGGGGAGCAAGCTGGGCATTATTTATAGTCAACGCCTCCGAATGCAGACGCGTCGGAAGTCGCACGGATATAATTTCGTTCGTTATTCCCGAGGTAAATCGGATGTACTGCCGCGGGAGGTGGGAGGTGGGAGGTGCTCTGAACGAACTTTGTTCCGGCGCTTTTCCTTCAATGAGAGCTTCCGTCTTGCCCCCGACGTGCTGATAACCCTCTAGACAAGTCCTAGGCGCGTGCAAAAAGTGTGCAAAATTGGCGAGTGGGTTCGAAATTGGCGAGGTTTCGAGCTGTTCGAGGTTTGGAAAGGGTGGAGAGTGGGTGAATGAGGCCCGGGGCAGGGTAGGAACAGGGGGTAGGAACGGGCGTTCGCTCAGGTTACGCTCTCAAAATGTGCCCCCCTCACTACCCTTCACTACCCCTCTGCTCACTACCACCACCCGAAGCAACACGCGCCCCCACAGCCATGCTCTTGTCTTCTTCATCCTCGTGCAAGAGCGTCTCCCCGGTGCCTATGACCCCAGCTCCAGGGACGCTCCTACCCGCTCCTACCCCTGCCTGATCAAGGGTTGGGTACTCCTGTTAATCGGCCAGCACTGCCCCGTTCCCAATGCCAAGCATTTCCCGAAGCAGTGGCTTTCTTGTTTCCTGAGGCGGTACCTACACTTCTTTCTTTCTACCGTACAAGCCGTTGTCAGGTTGGGTTTGATCCGCCACTAAGTTCGAGGTCCTCTCAAAGCCATGCCTAGGTTTCTTTGAAGGACGATATTTTGAATACACCGACACGATACTCGTCCCGATAACTGCTGAATAATTGTGCTTTTACTGCCGAAGACGGTGGGCAGCCAAATTCCTGGCTGGAGTGTAACGAAACAAATTCAAGTTCAAAGCCATGGCTCCAGGCCTCGTCTCCCCACCTGGATGATAGTTGCAGTAGTTCCCAGTTCCCCACCTATTCCAGCCCGAGTAACCCCTGGGCATGTCCCTACTCTCGAAACCGTCTACGCCTCTACTGTTGTAAGCAGGGGTACTCCTGAGGGCCAGGGCCTGGTAGTAAGGTACTAAGGTCATACTCCCCCTGCGGATGAAGAGCAGCCTGCAGGTTGGCAGACCATACTGCCAATCCATATATCCAGCCAAGTTGTTGGCTGGACCCATGTAACACGGTTCAATTTTTCACTTGCATACATCCAGCTCTGGTTTCCGTGGGTATTGAAAAGGGGAGTTGGAATTGGAAGACGGTAAACAGCCTAGGTGCAAGTTAAGACTAGTGACGATAGACACAAATAAATCTTGCAGCCCATACTCTGTAACTTTTTATAAAAATGTGTATAACTTGCAAAATCTTCAGTCTTCGGATGAATGCGATCATTTCACCCCCTTCATGAGAAGAAGGATGTCGTATGCATGACCCCAACAACTACAGAATGTTAGGATTGAGTCCCGCTCTCTATCGTTTGTATGCAAATGTTCTCTGGGATCTGGTGACAGAGTAGTGTGTAAAGGAAACAAATCCCTGAAAAACAATTTGGGTTCTACCCAGATCGCAACACCCTTCAACATATGTTTATTTTGAGACACCTTATTCAGGCTGCCAAACAAAGAAAATATAAAAGCAAGTCTACTGTGCTTTCATAAACTTAAGGCAAGCTTATGACATTGGCAACAAGAAAGATCTTTGTAAATTCCTTGAAAACGGGGATATGCCTTTTCCTCTAAAGGCAACCAAATACCTATACTAAGTTGATTGTTAAGATTTGGTAGAGGGGAGTATCAAATGCAATGTGAACAAATCTCAGTTCATGTTTTTTAACCCTTACCTCTATGGCGAACAATATAAATTTCGCCTGAAACCTGCTTGAAAGATCAAAATTTTGAAAGGTTGTCCGAGTTAAAATACCTTCGGTTTTTCAATGAGAAGGTGTTATTGTCCGGCTTTCACACCGTCTCTAGAGTGACATAGAGCACGCAGGCCCCACTGCCTGGCGTGCCTTATGCCGTGCCGTTGGCCAGCTATGGCCACGTGCCGTGCCACGCAGTACCGTCTCCTGTCCTGTCGATTCCTTTCATCATTCAGCGCCTATGCCGATTGATCATCTTGTAATAACGCTTATTGCTAGCAGTCTCAATCCTCCGATTCTGACAGAATGGATGCATGAAACATGCTGCTGAATTCGCAGCTCGATATTACCGTGTTTTTCTACCTCCCTCAGTATTGGTTCATTGGACTTGATTTTAAGTGTATGGACGTGTGAACGGTATTTCCTGTTATATCCCCTTGGTCTTATACTGATTTCCCCAAAAAAGGGTATACAAATACCGTACGGTATCGATACCGTACGGTATATCACGATATACCGTACGGTATTGACAGCCCTACGTATGGGTGAAGAGTATGCAATGAAGGATGGACCGCACGCCATGCTTTGGTTGTTCCAGTCCTTTTCCCTCTCTGCTGGAATTTATGACTCACAAATCTGGAGCGCTGGTCACATTCAACATCTTCTTGGTTCTACCAGCAGCAGAGGCCATGTGTCATCTAGAGATATTCATACGAGGCATGCTGGTTTTATGAAACGAGTCCTACAAGTCATCAGATACGCCCCCTAGATATGAGAGCTCTGGATCACAAGGACGGAAGAATGCGGTGTACCATACTTGGATGCCCTCTTCATGGGATGAGATGGCAAATCAGAGATACCTTGTTATGTCATCTGAGACCTACCTCACTAGGTGGTCTGTCATATGTCTAGATTCAGACACTACCTGTAGGTGGAAACTGAAAGATGGAAGCGAGCCATTGTCCCTTGAAATGATCGAGTGTGTACTTTAGATGAGTCTGGAAAGGTTCAAGACGAACATCCTATGATTTTTTATATACTGACGAAGCCGTACTGAATTCGAGAAGAAAGTATCAGAACCCGATTTCCCATCTGTTCTGATCTGATAGCAATCTGATAGCAAAATGACTCCTTAACATGATCTGATGAGCAATCCAGAAGTGGAAGGTCGTGCGAAGCTATCTCCGCTTATCTATGAATGTATGAAGAGGTTGAATCTATATTTTCGATTGTATCTACATGTACACATTTAATATGCATATTTTGATAAGGATGCTTAGATTTTTGATCGGTTTGATAACGTTTACATTCTCCCTGGTTACTAATTTTACTGCGTAAGACGGCGAGCCGCCAATTTGCTGGCTGGAACTATGTAACCAAGTTAGCTGAAAAGCCATGTAACAAACCAATCCATGCAGCCTGACTCAGGCAGCCAAAATAAGATATAAACTTGCAGGGGTAAACGATATCACACGGGATTTCAGGTATTCAGACATTCAAATTTAACACCATCAACTCTCCCATGACATGGGGGACACATTTTTGCAATGGTTTAAAAATAAATATTATGGGTTTAGCGACAACTCAGGGCCCCCGACGGTAAAACGATTGTTTGGGGTTCAGTTCATCAGTGCTTTTTCTTGTTAAGCCCTTCCTACTACAGTTGGGCAAGTCCCCTTAGCCTATTTGGCCTACCCCTGGACTGCAACATACACACACACACATTATGGTACATGGCACTCTTTTCTCAAACAAGCCTTGCCGTACCTTCCCATCAATAGAGCCTACGAAGGGATCAAGCATAGAGCATTGTTGAAGTTCTCCAAGCTATACCGCGACAAACAACTTGGGGAACCTGTTGATGCAAAACAATATTAACAGAAAAATGCTGGCACATAGCCCCAGCACAGCCTTCCATAGCACCACATGGAATTTTCTCTGTGCTGAGAGACCGGGAATGGCAGTAGAATCAAGACATAGAAAACTCAAACTCAATATATTAGGATGACTTGGAGCCAGTCCAAAGTCATATAAAATCATATGTGTAGTGAAGATTAAAACAATGACTAAGTCTTCTGCCTCCCTCACCGCAAATTCCTCACCCGGAGGGTCACAAGACACAAGCATAATTCACTTTGTCAAGGAAACAAAAGAGAGTTCAGCAAGTCCACCACCAGCCTATCAACCTCAAGAGATTTAGTCTTTGTGCACTTGACTGTGCACTTGACTGTGAACTTGGATCCCTGCGTCAGAAAGATCTTTATTCCCCACCACATCCTTCTGCGTTGCAGCAGGCATCATCTCGGGTGGTGCAGAGGCAGCGCCAGCCCCCAGCAGCATGCTGGTGAAATCTGTTGTGGGCATAGCTTCAGGTGGTGGGGGAGGCGGGGGGACAGGAGGTGGCTGCGGTGCTGCAGCAGGGACCTCAGGCATAAGCGGTTGCATGCTACCTACTCTCATCACGTTTGTCGGGTCCCCAGGGATCCTGTAAGAACCGCTCGGTGCTGCAGCACTGGCGTCAGTGATCTGGGAGGTGGCACGCTGCACCAGCACCTGTACAGCGGAGCAGGGAATTCGTGTTTGAGGCACCAGTTTTCAACTAAGACATAAGATTCCGTAGCAGGGATTGGCATCAATGATCTAGGAGGTGGCACGTTCCACCTGTACCTGTACAGCGGAGCAGGAAATTTGAATTTGTGGTAGCAGTCTTCAATGAAGACATAGGATTCTGTAGCAAGGCATAGGTGTCAGTGATCTAGGCATCAGTGATCTAGCTGGCACGTTGCACCAGCTCCTGTACAGCGGGGCAGGAAATTCGGTGTACAAGTCGAATTGTGATGGCAGTTCTCAATGAAGACATAGGATTTTGTAGCAAGGCATTGGCATCAGTGATCTAGGAGCTGGTACGTTGCAACAGAGCATGTACAGCGGAGCAGGAAATTCTGTGTACAAGTCCAATTGTGGTGGCAGTTCTCAATGAAGACATAGGATTATGTGGCAAGGAATTGGCGTCAGTGATCTGAGAGGTGGCATGTTGCACCAGCACCTGTACAGCCGGGAAGGAAATTCGATGCATAAGTCGTGTTTGTGGTAGCAGTTTTCAACTAAGACATAGGAATCCGTAGCAAGGCATTGGCATCAGTGAGCTAGGAGCAGTGTTTTTCTTTTCAGCAAAATGCAGCAGCTTCTAGGCAGCCCCCCTCACTGGCTATTCAGTCAAAGCTAATGCAACCTAGTATGTCTGGAAGCTGACAGAATCCGCTGTCCAGAACTGTCAAAATCTGGGGGCTTAGCCCAGTGGCTGGCTCATGGAGCTGGATAGAAGCTGCTGCTCGTAGCTGAAAAGAAAAACTATGGCTGGGAGGTGGCACGTTGCACCAGCACAGGTACAGCGGGGAAGGAAATTTGATGCACAAGTCGTGTTTATTGTGGCAATTTTCAACTAAGACATAGGAATCTGTAGCAAGGCATTGGCATCAGTGAGCTGGGAGGTGGCACGTTGCACCAGAGCCTGTGCAGCGGAGCAGAAAATTCATGTGTGTGGTAGCAGTTTTTAATGAAGACATAGGATTTTGTAGCGAGGCATTGGTGTCAGTGATCTGGGATGTGGCATGTTGGACCAGAACATGTCAAACAAGGCCAGGAAAGTTGATATCGGAGTCTTGTTTGTTGTAGGGGTCCTCAACGAAGACAGAGGATTCAGTAGCAAGGCATTGCCCGGAATCTGAAGGGAGCAGCAGCAAGTTTATGCAGCGAGGCGAAGAACATATCAGCAGGTTTTTCTTGAAGGTGCTATACGTAGCACGAGTGCTAAATTACTTTAACAGGCTCCTTCGTGGCTACCTGAGTGACTTAGTGATGGATATTAACATAGTACGGGCTGACCAAAGGGCAGGGAAAGGGGGGTGCCTTTTTTGTTGTTGCTACGCATAGCCCCCCAAATAAACAGTGGTTGACCAGCCCTGGTCTAAAATATGCTTCCATGAAGGGGCGACCCAAGTGTGGAGTATTGTACCACCATCTTAATGGAATTAGTGCTGATTATAATGCTTGCTTGCTGCAATAGTGCCTTTCTTTTTCCAACGATTTGTTGGAAGACCCCTCGTGGATGTTGTGGAGCGGGCTTGCCCAAAACCTCCCCCCCCCCCCCCCCCCCCCACACACACACACACGGTACAATCCCCCATATTCCTTTGCTCACTCAGGTATATTCCATACAGTTTAGGGGATGCCAAGCTAGACTATTTCGGGATTGCCTTTAGAGCCAAAACATAACGAGCATTTTCAGAGGCCTCTGCATATCAGCCACGAACTTACCTCAAATACAAATTGTTCCAATGAGTTGGCCAAGGTCTGGACCTCCGGAAGATGCATTCCCTCTGAAAAGGACGTCCGCAAGCAGCCAGCAAATGTGGACAGGATTTGGGGGAGGTCCTTGGTTATCTGCTCCTTCACCACCTTACTCAACAGCTACATCCAGGAAAGGCGAGAAGAGTCAGGTCAGTATCACACAGGATCAAATAGTGTTCAGGCAAGGATGACACCTTGGCAACATACCACTCGACTGCGTCACACTTCTGTACCAACTGTCCATATCCAATACAGATACCCAACACAAGGTCTTTCGACCCCCCATCCCCACCCACACACCCACACACCCAAAAAGCTTATACTAGGCCAGTATAACTAGGAAGCGCTTGCACATGTAGATTGATTTCCATCTCATGCTCTCCTGCCTCCCTTGCTGGTAGGGGCCTATATGATGTAGACCAAAGGTGAGTATGATATCATTTGATCTATACCAACTGCATCATAAGAATTTGTACATAAATGGTAACTTTAGGTTAGTCAGACTGCCGTATGATGACACCAAGTTTAGGGTTTTAGGGTTTAGGGTTTAGGGTTTGGTTTAGTTTAAACCCTAAACCCTAGGAAGCGCTTGCACATGTAGATTGATTTCCATCTCATGCTCTCCTGCCTCCCTTGCTGGTAGGGGCCTATATGATGTAGACCAAAGGTGAGTATGATATCATTTGATCTATACCAACTGCATCATAAGAATTTGTACATAAATGGTAACTTTAGGTTAGTCAGACTGCCGTATGATGACATGATATCATATGATGACATGATATGATACCATATGATGACAGGACATGACATGATACCATATGATGACATGATATATTTCCTATATACTAGTATTTTCAAACAGACAGACCTCCTATCAAATCTCTGACATGATTACATGAACAGATGTTTTGATCAGATGATTGATAAAACGAGAACTTCTTTTTTCCTATCCCTATTTTTCTCAAACTAAATCAAACAAAGAATTGTTATCGTAGTTGTTTCGAGTATTACCTGATACAGAAGAAAGCTGCTGGTGGAGCTCATCGGGCCACCACTGCTGGCAGCACCTAGCAGGCCTTGAATGCTTGATCCGGCTGCAGGATCCAACCCCTCTGTTGCTTGCCCACTAGATCTCATTGCAGCATCATATTGGCGCAACACTTCATGAGCCTGATACAGAAACAGCCAAATCTTAGTTTTGAGATATGGCAATGGGCAGATAAAAGCAACTTTTGGTGACACATGGTAACATGCTTACTTTTGGTGACACATGGTAACACAGCTTGGTGACACATGGATGACATGCCCGCGAGGTAAGCTAAGCTCAGAAACAGCTTCTGCCTCTGCCTTGGCAAGTGGAACAAGTTGTAGGCGCGCCACAAGCGAGGCGGAAAATTTGAGGAGAGTTTGCTGTCTGAGTGACAGGTCGCAACGGAATCGAGTGCAACGGAACAGGGTCAGGGTTTACGAGACAGTTAGGGCCAGGATCACTTGTGGTCGGCTGGTCAGACTTCAACAAAGCAGTGACTCTTGGGGCTCCCGCCTCCCAGAAGGGGGGGCTCCGCCAGAAACCCAAGAAACCATTGGAACTCAAAATGTGTCACGTTTAACCTCCCCCCCCCCCCCCCCCCCCCCCCCCCCCCCCCCCCCCCCCCCCCCCCCCCACACACACACACACACAAAAGGCTGCCTAAGTACCTGATCAGATAGCTGCTTCATTGCTGGTACTCAAACTGTGTCAGGTTCAACCTCCCCACCCCGCCCACCCACCACACACACACAAAAAGCTGCTGAAGTACCTGATCAGATAGCTGCTTCATTGCCGGTAGCCCTGGGCCATCATCCGCCTCTAATGATGGTAAACCCCCAACAGCATTAGCTGAAGACGCCAGTAGTAGCCTGAATTCAGAGCCGAGGTCACCCCCTGGAGTTAATGAGCCCTGCATGTGGAAGGAGGGTGGCAATTTGTGGCACCTTTTGCTACACACACGTCGCAAGGCTTGGCGATTCACAGGTTTACTAGGGAGCATGTATTGTCTCATGCCACGTGCAATGACCCCTGCGTGCGCCCATGCCCCTGGTGCCTATGCAGTTTGACCAACATCATCACTACAAATATGGGTGTTGCCTTGCCCCTTGAGCTTTAACTTGGTTACATAGCTTCAGGCCTGATCAAGCAGTTCCCCCATGACCCCATCTCTTACCCATATCCACTAACGTAGTCATCAACGCCATGCATGCATGCACGCACAGCATCACTGTTTCTTTTTTGGGCCACACAGAGTAGCTTCCAGACAGCTCCCTTTCCCCGTCCTTGGGCCCGACCAGCTAGCTAGTGTGCCCGAAACCTGATATGACAGTCACTCCAATGCAGCTGAAACTTGGATCATGCCCCAGTGGCTGGCTGATGGAGCTGACTGGAAGCTGCCATTAGTAGCCCAAAAAAGAAACAGCGCACACAGGTGCACAGCAGCCTAATCAGCTGTGTTTATCTTTTCAGCCATATGCAGCAGCTTCCAGGCAGCTCCCCTAACTGGCTATTGAGCCATAGCTGGCGCAACCTAGTGTATCTGGAAGCTGACAGAATCCACTTTCGAGAACTGTCGAAATCTTGAGGCTTAGCCTAGTGGCTGGCTCAGGGAGCTGCCTAGAAGCTGCTGCTCGTAGCTGAAGAGAACAACTATGAATCAGCTGCAGAGAATCGCACCTCTTTTCGGGCCCTTTTTGCCCTTGACTCCTCGTCTTCTTCAGCTACCATCCCCCTCACCACCCTCACCGCCTCCTGCCACCTCTCCTGGCTTCCTGCCTCCCATCATGTAACGTGAGAACGCTGATACAGACCCTGATCCTATTAGCTGCTGCAGGTTGGCCCCTTCTCCAGAAGATGGCCCAGCAAAATCAGAAGGTTGGCCAGATGCAGGAGCAGTTGCCGCGGCCGTAGGAGTCTCCCTCCCTGCAGAAACAGACCAAGCAACTACATCAATCGCCAAGGAATGAAAATGAAATAACTGTGGCAGCCTGACAGACGTCTATTAACATATCCTCGTATCCGCACCTTACATCCCCCCCCAGAGTTCCAACATGATAAAAAGAATACAAATGATAGCTCCTCCAAGCCACTGCAGTATGCTGATAACTATCATATTTTCCAAGGAGCTTGCCTACCTTCTGATGATCGTTGCACTTGGGTCAAAAACTTGCTCATCAAATCCTTGCCTACCTTCTAATGATCGTTGCAAAACTTGCCCATCATATCCTTGCCTACCTTCTAATGATCGTTGCAAAACTTGCCCATCATATCCTTGCCTAGCTTCTGTTGATTGTTGCAAAACTTGCTCAGCACATCCTTGCCTACCTTCTGATGATCGTTGCACTTGGGTCAAAAACTTGCTCATCATATCCTGCAGATCTGCAGAGGAGCTTCCATAGCCTCCAGCTGCTGCTGCAGCGGCAGACGCGGCCACCAAGGCCGTCTCAGTGTTTGAATTGCTGCCTCCTCCGCCTGATTTGAGCTCCTTCAAAGCAGCTTCTAACGCGAGGGCAACAGGGTTGCAGCTCCTCAGTGCAGAAGGAGTCCCATCTCCAGCTTGCAGCCTCCTTTTCAATGTGGAATTCCAGTGGTTCTTCACCTGCAACAGTGCAATCCAAGAGTCCATCAAAATCTGGATACACAGACAATTCCAGAGCTTCACCCCCCCACACACACACTCACCCTGCTCCCCCCCACCCCCATACACATATCTACCTTCCCCCCTCCCTCTCCCCCCCACTCACATACCTACCTACCCTTCCCATCACCCAACACACACACCTATCTACCCTGCCCCCTAGCTCAGCGATGATAGCTTTGCCCACACTATTTTGAACCTGAAGACCGCTTTTGTCATCTTCTGCATGTCTACCCATGCAACAGGGCCACTGCTAAGCGGCAAGGCAAAATCCATCGGAACAAAATTGCATGTGCAGGTTAGACAACAGGAAGGCGGGGGAAAGAAGCATGGAAATACGTACTGTAAGTTGGTTAAATTAAAATCCTGATTTCTGGACAATGAATCCCAGGTTCACATACCGCATTATCAGTACGCCCAAGGAGAAGCTTGGCTATGGATGCCCATTTGTTGCCATATATGGCATGAGCAGCCAGAATGGCATTGTCTTCTTCCGAGGAGAAAGGTCCCTTCCTAACCAATGGGTTCAGCTGATTCAGCCATCTGCACAGGGGTACACAGCTGCTCAACAAGGGTTGAGCTGATTAAGCTGTCTGCACAGCTGAGGGGTACACAGCTGCTCAACGACATATTTTTGTCAACATTAGGGTGTAGAAACTGAGTTGGCACAACACATGAACATGGAATAACGGTCATTTTAGAAACCCCTGTGTGGCGAGCGCAAGTGAACTGACCTCAACCGACAGCTTTTTCCGGTCCTTCCAGTAATAGACTTCGCCTGCGAGGAGAGGAAAAGTGCGCTTAGCAATAGCCTTTGGCGGAGTCAAGATACAAAATTCGATGCAAAACGCTGGAAGCAACTTACGAGGGAGGACCAGTTTCGTGGACCATGCTTTAACACCAGCTTCTTCAGTAGGTCATCTTCATCTGCGTGCATAGATAATGAGGACATGCTCAAGGTATAAGGTTGCGCTCGGAAATTTGACTCCGTATGGAGAGGTTCAACCAACCTGGGGTCCACGAGCCTCTCATGTCTTCTCCTTCCATCGGATCCACTCCATCGTTGTTCCCCATGCTCTGCAAAGCGTTGGGATTCTGCATCGCATCTTGCTGAAGCATCTGCAGTTGCTGGTGCAGCAGGTGGTGCTGCAGTTGCATTTGAATGCTGTCCTGGTCGCCTGGATACTGTCCATTTCCGAGCTCGTTCAGACTAAGATTTTGAGGTTGATCCAGGTTAAGCGGAGTCCCAACATCGTTCCCTTGCATGCTATACAAATCCATCTCGAACGTCGGTTGTGTCGGGTGCAATCTGGTTGAGGGAGTTAGGAGCAGTCTGTTGGGAGCAGTCTGTTGGTCGCTCGGTTAAAACGGAGGAAGAAATCAACCGACTAATACCTCGCCACTGCGCATCGAGTTTAGACCTTAATCTTCCAGTACTAGACTGACAGTACTAGCACGTACGCCTTGGTTCGCGAAGCCCTTTGCCTTGGGTTTTCGGTCCCTATCTGGGGTTTAAGGAGGAACTAGGGGCAGGGGAGGGGCGGTCTGATTTTGATTCTCTACCGCTGACTGAATCTAAACTCGCGGGAAAGTTGAAATCAGCTCGTGTTGCATCTTTTACCGGCTGACTAGCTGAGCTGAGCAGAGTTGCAACCTCGCTCAGGTGACGACACGCCTGGAACCTAGCCAGGAACGAACAGTCCAGTGCCTCGAAGTAGGGTGTTGTGCACTGCACGCTTTCTGAAGTTTGGGCCAATTTCAGTATCAGCATCATGGTTGCCTGGAACTCGCCGATTGAGAGGTCGGTCCATGTTGGATGAGCCCGCCCCTACGCCCCCCTTACGCCCCCATTCTCTCATTCCAGCCTCTCCCTCCCTCCCCCCCCCCCTCTCTCTCTCTCTCTCCTCTCTCTCTCTCTCTCTCTCCCTCTCCCCCCTCCCTCACCCTCATCTCAAACCCTATGTCTCGCTGACTCACTCAAATTAGAAGCGAAACAGTGAAGTGTGCAAGTGAGTGAGGTGCTGTCCAAAACCTGAGCGTGAACTTGACCGAGACCAGAGGACCGCGGTACGTGTCAATTATGTGTTATGGTCTCTTTTATTTTGCCCGTTGGTGCTACTGTATCAAAGCCATGTAAATGATCATTATAGGCAGCAGGTGCCCAGGCCTCCAAATTTTTACTTCTCCCGATTTATTTATTCTGAGAATGGAGCTATCATGGCATGATCCATGGCGATGTTTTGAGCCATTTCAGGTCATTCTGAGCACCTCATTTTTGGGGGGGGGGGGTAGCTCTCCTCAGGTTTTTACTACCTTTTTACTCAAACCTCCAAATGACATTCTGTGACCACCATCGAGATTGTGTTGACGAGGGCAGTTCTTTGGCACCACGTAAGACCCGGGGGGGGGGGGTACGGTTGGGTGTATGGGTGGGCAATGTGGGAGGGTGGGTCAATGGGTGAGTATTTTTACTTTCACACAATCCCTAATTAGGAATTCTGAGGATGCCATTGTGTGCGCCATAGTGTAAATACCCTGAATCCATATATATTTTCAAGCCGTGCCCAGCCGTGCCTAATATTTAAATTTGAGGGGGAGGGGGGGGGGGGGGGGGGGGGGGGGGGGGTCAGCCCTCCTCAGGTTTTTTAGGGCTCGCAGGTCAATTATTTTATTTACTCCTGTTACAGGCACAGAGTTCATCAGATGTGTGTGGGCAGATGCAGGGCTTTTCTCTTCGGCTTTTCTGAGCAGCTTGTTGGCAGCTCACTGAGCCAGCCACTGTGCTACATCCAATTATTTCAGCAGTTCTGGACAGTCTATTTTGCTGCAAGGTGCCCTAAGTTGCTGAGGTTTGGCAAAACAGCCGTACATGAGAGCTACCTAGAAGCTGCTGCCAGGAGCTGTAAAAAAAAGTGCTGGGCACAGGCTTCTCCGCCTGCAACCCTAGATGTGCCTCTGTTTACGATCCTGCCTCCACCTACAAAGGCACACATCAAACAATAAACAAAGAAACACCACCATATCATTGCATTTAAACCACATCCAACCATATGGCAATCCCGCCCACCCATCCCTCCCTCAAAGCAGCATAACGCAGCATTCCTGGCACAATGTCCCACCAGACCAGAATCGCTATGGTGAGTCCAAGCGTGCACCCTGCACCCTGGCACAATGTCCCACCAGACCAGAATCGCTATACACACTCGTTTAGACGTATTCCTATGATTGGTGTACAATATTAAGGCACCAGCAATCAATGTCTGATTCACCCACATTCTGGATTCCTCATCACTAGCATCACTGAGATGAAAATAGTGTCCAACAGACCCCAATATCCCTTTTCACACGGTTTTCAGGCCCGAGGTGTCTTTCTTTCCACCCTTGTGTTTTGGGGGCAAGAGAGAATTTGGCATCAAAAAGAGTCCACCCATTCAGTGGTCCAAGTCCCATTCCAACATCCGACCATGGAAGGGAGGCACAAGGGGGACTGCTGATTTGTATTTGTCTATTTCTGTATTTCTGTGTGCTTCTGTTGGATTTGTTGATGCGGATTCGCATCCAAGCGGGGTGGGTGTCCCGACACTAACCACTGATATGGGGGATCTAGAAAGGAAGGCTTGGCCACTTCTACTAGAAAGTAGGCGCCGATTTTGATTGATAGGCTCTGTAATCAGCCCAGTGGGGTGATATAGGGCTGAACTATGTTACCTATCATTTTGCGGAAAGGTGGCAGACTTCGGACAAGGCACTGCAAAGGGGATCCGGCTGCGGGCAGAATAAACACGGGTAGCACAAGTTCTGATAACCCACTCCTGAATACAAAGTGCTATCTCCTGGGTGTAGAACTGTAGATTGTAGACTGCTCGAGGAGATGCCCAGGTCTCATACTAACTTAATACATGCACTCACCAGTTTCTGTTCTTGAGGCCCTACCACTAGACAGGTAGTCGCTTGTTCGCTAACTTTCTTCCTTTCCTTTATTATACTTGGCCGCACCATTGCTTAATTTATGCTGGTCATGTTTACCTGTGAATCCTTGAATTTTTAACTTGGTTACATGGCTCCAGCCAGCAGTTTGGCCGTTCGCCGTATTCGGCAGTTAACATTATTACCAGAAATATATAATCTCTGTGAAAACAATCAAAAATTAAGCATTATTATCATTCTTCTTCGGGGCATCTGACCATCTGTAGGTTATGTACATGCAGTAAAGCGTTGTGACGTGAGCGGGCCAATAGAAAAATGGATACAGTACCCAGACGAAACCAGTTCGCTGGGAATTTGAGGCGATGGTGGGCAACGGCTAACTGGTCGAGTGTCAGTATGCCCAATCTATCGACCTGGGACAGTAGGACGGTGGGACCTAGAATAAGATAAAACTACACATATTTTGTATCTGCGACCTCACTCCAGAAGTCTAGCCAACCCTGTGCCCTGCATATGGCCTGCCCTGCATATCCCCAGGCTGCTCACTGTTTCCAGGTGGAGTGAACATGGGTAGATTAGATGCTACTAGCCTACTACATCACACTCCTGAGTATAGAATGCAAGCAGATGAATGTAAGGCAGATGAATGATTGATAGACCTGTCCAGGTCCACGTCCAGGCCCCTGCACGTAACTGAGTAGCCGGTACTCTTACCGAGTCTGCCCCCCCGCCTGACCCGGCCCAATCAGGTTAGTTACCCAGTAGCTACCCCTCACCAGTAGCTGAAAACGAGCTTTATTCGACTCGCAAAAGCGATCCCTTCAGGTAATCCGTCCAGAACCATTTGCTCATAAAATCGCTGTCCCCAGGGGCACCCTTGGTTCGCAATGGCGTCCAAGCTAAGTGACAAGATCATTCATGGTCTTAAGAATTCCAGGTTCCTAAGATCGGCAGAATTGAAGGAGTTCGACAATTTGATTAAAGCTATCGGAGAATGCAAGTCAAAGGCAGAGGAGGATCGCATCATCGTGCAAGAGCTCGAAACCTTGAAACATCGACTGAGCGACCCAAAACTGGACAAGCAGAGAGGCCGCGAGTATATGGTTCGATGCATTTACTGTGAGATGCTCGGGCATGATGCCAGCTTTGCGTACGTTAAGGCGTTGCAGTTTGCGAGCGAGACAAACGTCCATACCAAGAAGGTAATCCGTCTTCCAAACTGATGAGTTTGATTGCTTTCATCAGTCAACAGATCTGGATACTCACAGACGGGTAAAATTGTGACTGTAGGCTGCATACCTCGCTCTCACCCAGTTCCTGAACTACGACAATGAGCTGATTCTTCTTCTGGTCAACACCTTGCTGGTTGACTTGAAGAGTGACAACTTCATCGTCGGTACGAACATGCAATTTAGTGTGTACATCTTCAGGTCCATGTCAAGCCATTCAGACTGCGTCTTAATGGTCCAGCTTGTGGGTTAATTTTTTGGTACTGAACTCAGTCAAGCACACACTACCATAGCACCCGTGACCCATGACACTCACAATTTAGTGTAGCATGCTTTGTATGCATATTTTGCAATTGCCTGTGTCACATGGAAAACAGATACTGTATGTCTGCCACATGTAACCCATGCGTCTCAATTGTCATGTGATTCGCTCATGTTTCCCATGTGACAGACATACCATTGCAAAACTGTGCCGAGTCACACACGTTGAAGTATCTTGTCTGGCTCAAAATGATTTTGACAAGATAGATGCAAAGCTGTGCGCTCACGTCTGTGTGCACATAGTAATGGATCATACACGGTATGGCTGTTGTCTGCAGGTGAACCGCCACCTTATGCCTCCAGACAATATAACAGGTTATTCCATGTTAGTTCACGGTATTTCAGGCTATCAGGTCTTGCCGATACAAGAACCTGGTGCGCGTCCCTGCTTTGTCAATGTTGCATTGCTTTTTCCTGCTTGGGACTTGGTATTCGAATGTATCTCACACATAGCTTTTCTTTTCCGCTACCAGCAGCAGCTTCTAGGCAGCTCCATGATCCAGCCACTAGGCTAAGATTTAAGATTTCGACAGTTCTGGACAGTGGATTCTGTCGGCTTCCAGACATACTAGGTTGCGTCAGCTTTGGCTGATTAACCAGTCATGGGAGCCGCCTAGAAGCTGCTGTTTGTAGCTAAAAAGAAACACACTGGCCTCGAGCAAAGAGGCGTAACAGAATAGGAGCATGTAATTCAATACGGACACCGGATCAATCAAGAATATGTATTTAAACCCAGACAGTGGATCAATCAATAATATTTATTTAAACCCAGACAGCGGATCAATCATGATTCATGAATATATTTTAAAACCCAGACAATGGATCAATCAATGATATATATTTAAATACAGACATTGGATCAATCAATAATATTTATTTAAATCCAGACAATAGACAAATCAATAATTTACATTTAAACACAGACATTGCATCAATCAAGAATATGCATTTAAACCCAGATAATGGATCAATCAATGATTTATATTTAAAAACGGACATTGCATCAATTACAAATATGCATTGAAACCCAGACAATGGATCAATCAATAATATCTACTTCAACCCAGACAATGGATCAATCAATACTATATATTTGAATACAGACAATGGATCAATCAAAAGTATCTATTCAAAACCCAGACAATGGATCAATCAATAATATGTATTTAAAACCAGGCAATGGATCAATCAATAATATGTATTTAAAGCCAGACAATGGATCAATCAATAATGTATATTTAAAACCAATCCCCGTTCGGAACGGGATGGCTCTATCGTATAGCGATCCCGGGCGGGACGAAGCAGATGCAGGGTCCTATCAGGTCTCTGGTTCGAACCCCAACGAGGTCATCTGGGCCCACCCGGAGGGTCGTCGACCGGCATGGTAACTGGACTCTAGGTGTGATGTAAGCCTGTCCATCGCATACTTACGAGGCGGTTCCCGTAATACCCACTGGCCACGTCCTAAGAGTTCATTCTGGGACAATTCTTGGATGTTCAAATTATCATTACAAAAAAAAAAAAACAGGCAATGGATCAATCAAAAATGTATATTTAAAACCAGACAATGGATCAATCAATAATGTATATTTAAACCAAGACAATGGATCAATCAATAATATGTATTTAAAACCAGACAATGTATCAATCAATAATGCATATTTAAAACCAGACAATGGATCAATCAATAATGTATATTTAAACCCAGACAATGGATCAATCAATAATATGTATTTAAACCCAGACAATGGATCAATCAATAATGTTTATTAAAACCCAGACAATGGATCAATCAATAATATGTATTTAAACCCAGACAATGGATCAATCAATAATATGTATTTAAATCCAGACAATGGATCAATCAATAATGTTTATTAAAACCCAGACAATGGATCAATCAATAATATGTATTTAAACCCAGACAATGGATCAATCAATAATATGTGTTTAAACCCAGACAATGGATCAATCAATAATATGTATTTAAACCCAGACAATGGATCAATCAATAATATGTATTTAAAACCAAACAATGTAGCACTCATAATGATACTTAAACCCAGACATGGAATCAATCATAATATGTTTTAACCCAGACAATGGATCAATCAATAATATGTATTTAAACCCAGACAATGGATCAATCAATAATATGTATTTAAAACCAGACAATGGATCAATCAATAATATGTATTTAAACCCAGACAATGGATCATCATTAATAGGGTTATTTAAAAAACCAGACAATGTCAAATCCAATCATATGTATTAAAACCCAACATGGCTCAATCAAATACTATGTAGTTAAACCCAGACATGGATCATCATAGTATGTATTTAAAACAAGACAATGATCAATCAATTACTTGTAGTTAAAAAACCCAGACAATGGATCAATCAATAATGTATATTAAAACCCAGACAATGGATCAATCAATAATATGTATTTAAACCCAGACAATGGATCAACCAATAATATGTATTTAAACCCAGACAATGGATCAGTCAAGAATACACATTTAAACAACCCAGACAATAGATAAATGATGAATACATATTTAAACATCCCAGGCATTGGATAGATCAAGAATAAATATTTAAATATCTCAGACAATAAATCAGTGTCCAGCGCACTGGTCGTGCAAATCACAAAATGGATGAGTCAAGAAGACATATCAATGCAGCTCTCGAACCAATCCCCCTCGTACCTTCCTCTTTGACCCTCATAAACCTCTTTCTACCTTCTGTATCCAGCGCACTGGTGGTGTGCACCAAGCTCATTTGTCCTTACCTGATCACGGCTGTGTACCCACTTGTAATAGAGCGCCTGGCGCATCCCAAGGAGACAGTACGCAAGAAGGAAATCATGATTCTGCAGCGCCTCCACCAGCTGGAACTCTCAAAACTGAAGCTCTCCTACCTTCCTCTTTGACCTCTCCGTGTCCAGCGCACTGGCAATACAACTCACAACATGGATGAGCCAAGAAGAAAAATGAATGTAGCTCTTAAAGCATTCCCCCTCCTTCCTTCCTCTTTGACCCTCATAAACCTCTTTCTTCCTTCTGTATCCAGCGCACTGGTGGTGTGCATCAAGCTCATTGGTCCCGACCTGATCACGGCTGTGTTCCCATTTGTGATAGAGCGCCTGGCGCATCCCAAGGAGACAGTACGCAAGAAGGAAATGATGGTACTGCAGCACTTCCACCAGTTGGAACTCTAAAAACCAAAGCTCTCCTACCTTCCTCTTTGACTGCTCAGTGTCCAGCGCTCTGGCGATACAACTCACTCAATGGTAATCCTCTTCTTGACTCATCAATGTAGCTCTCAAACCGATCCTCCTCCTACCGTCCTCTTTGACCCTCGCAAACCTTTTTCTTCCTTCAGTATCCAGCGCACTGGTGGTATGCACCAAGCTCATTGGTCCCGACCTGATCACGGCTGTGTACCCACTTGTGATAGAGCGCCTGGCGCATC
The DNA here is from genome assembly GCA_013435795.1 of Chlamydomonas sp. ICE-L. Lineage (NCBI taxonomy): Eukaryota > Viridiplantae > Chlorophyta > Chlorophyceae > Chlamydomonadales > Chlamydomonadaceae > Chlamydomonas > Chlamydomonas sp. ICE-L. The sequence goes on along the minus strand of JACBWV010000610.1, from coordinate 17,186,956 downwards.
CCAAGGAGACAGTGCGCAAGAAGGCAATCATGGTACTGCAGCGCTTTCACCAGCTGGACCCCACCAGAGAAGGAGCACTAGCAGGAGTCGACTTGGACCGCCACTTCCGCACCATGCTCTGTGATAAGGTACAGTTAAGCTCTGCACCATGCTGTGTGATATGTCTAGGGACCAGCATATCATATAACGTTGACCAAAGGCGTGTATGATTGGCAGAGCCCCCTCTTCAAGGGGGCGGGAGCCCCCAGGATTACCCATTTGTCCGTCTGTGACCGTCTGACCGGATGACCATTTGATTGAGACGAAGCCTGACACGCCAGATAACGGCTTGTAACTAACTCGCTTCCGTTGCCACCTGTCGCTCCGTTGCGAACACTCTCCGCCAATTTTTAGCATCACTTGCGACGCTGTATAGAACTTGCATCATATGATACCATACAAAATGCATCATATGATATCGTATACACATGGTAACTTTAGCCTAGTCAGACTGCCGGCATCATATGATATCATATTGCCGTTCCCTAGATATGTCTGTTTCATGCTTTTCGATATCAGTATATCACCAATATGTTTTTAGCCATACTATACGATAACTTCCCAGACAAGCTGTGATGAACCTCTGCACCATGCTATGTGATTTGTTCCCGTCCATGTTTTGTGATATCACCAAATTGTTCCCGTCCACACTCTGTGACAACTCCCTTCTGTGCCAACTCCCTTGACACGCCATGATTAACAAGCCGTGATTAACCTCTGTACAATGCTGTGTGATAAGGTACAGTGAAGCTCTGCACAATGCTAGGTGACCTGTTCCTTTCTATGCTTTGTGATATCACACACAAAATGAAATTCTACGCCTTGCCACTGGGTGTGAGGTTGAAGGAACCTTCCCGTTTGCTTGCATGATTTCACCACTATGCCTCTGACCACACTCTTTGATAACGTTCTTGACAAGCCGTGATTAATCTCTGTACCATGCTGTGTGACTTGTTCCCGTCCCTGTCCCTGCTTAGTGATATCACCAATACATTCCTGACCAAACTTTGTGATAACTCCCTTGACAAGCCATGATTAACAAGCCGTGATTAACCTCTGTACAATGCTGTGTGATAAGGTACAGTGAAGCTCTGCACCATGCTGTGTGACCTGTTCCTTTCTATGCTGTGTGATATCACACACAAAATGAAACTTGTTAGGCCTTGCCACTGGGTGTGAGGTTGAAGGAACCTTCCCATTTGCTTGCATGATTTCACCTCTATGTTTCTGACGACCCTCTGTGATGACTTCCTTGACAGGCTGCGCGACAAGATGCAAGGAACTTGTGTTCCATGTGTAATCAAATCTGCTCCATGCTGTGTGCTAAGGTGCAGTGTAGCTCTGCACCATGCTAGGTGACCTATTCCTTTCTATACATATGTATGTTATCACCAAAATATTTCTGACCGCCTTCTGTGATGACTTCCTTGACAAGCTGTGCGATAAGATGCAAGGAACTTGTGTTCCATGTGTAATCAAATCTGATTCACGCTGTGTCATAGGCTTCTTATCTTTCAATATTTTTGTGTGATCAAAGGCATGAACATTATTAAAGGCATTAAAAAGGTGGGAGGAACTAGAAATAGGTCATGGGCCTTGGAGCTTGAACTGTGATGCATGATGTTGACATCATGTGGTCATGCAGACATTGCTAAGCTACTCCCCCCCCCCCCCCCCCCCCCCCCCCCCCTTCATGTCATCCTGAACCTCGTGGCATGGCTCTGTGATGAGCGCCTTTCTTTAGCCACACAGACATTACTCATTTCCTTATCCCCTTGTGACAGGACCCGTCTGATGAGCGCCTGTCTGTAGCCACACAGACATGACTCATTTCCTTACCCAACCTCCACCTACTGATAGGACCGTCTGTGATGTGCGCCTGTCTGTGGCCACACAGACATGAATCAGTTCCTTACCCCCCCCACACCCCCACCCCCCACCCCACCCTGTGCCCAACCTTAACCTAACCTTACCCAACCTCCACCTAATGACAGGACCCGTCTGTGATGAGCGCCTCTCTTTGTGCCTTGTACGAGGTCATCCGTACAGACCCCAAAGCATTCAAGAACCTCATCCCATCCTTCACAAGCATCTTGAAGCAGGTGAGCCTCTTGTTCACATAGGTGGGATCATAGCATTTCTTTTCAGCTTCAAGCATCTGGAAGCAGGTGAGCCTCTTGTTCAGATAGGTGGGATCATAGCCTTTCTTTTCAGCTACAAGCATCAGCACCAACACTTGCAACACCAACCCGCAACAACTGATCAGCACCAACACTTGCAACACCAACCAGCAACAACTGATCAGCACCAACACTTGCAACACCGGCCAGCAACAACTGATCAGCAATAACTCACCAATACCACTCTGCACCAACACTTGCAACACCAACCAGCTTCACCCTGCAGCACCACAGGTTTTGGAGCATCGACTACCCATGACATATGACTACCACTGCTACCCAGCCCCCTTCATCCAGATCAACATTTACAACACAAACTAGTCAGCAACAACTCATCAACACCACTCTGCACCAGCACTTGCAACCAGCACCACCCTGCACTATCCTGCACCAAGGCAGGTTTCGGAGCATTAACTACCCTAGACATACGACTACGACCGCTACTCAGCCCCCTTCATCCATCCAGATCAACATTTACAACACCAACTGATCAGTTACAACTCATCACCACCACTCTGCACCAACACTTGCAACACCAACCAGCACCACCCTGCACCAACGCAGGTTTCGGAGCATCGACTACCCAAGACAGACGACTACCACTGCTACCCAGCCCCCTCCATCCAGATCAACATTTACAACATCAACTCATCAGCAACAACTCATCACCACCACTCTGCACCAGCACTTGCAACACCAAACAGCACCACCCTGCACTACCCTGCACCAACGCAGGTTTCGGAGCATCGTCCACCCAAGACGTACGACTACCACCGCTACCTAGCCCCCTTCATCCAGATCAACATTTACAACAACAGCTCATCAGCACCACCCTCCACCACCACAGGTTTCAGAGCATCGACTACCCAAGACGTACGACTACCACCGCTACCCAGCCCCTTTCATCCAGATCAAGCTTCTTAAGATATTGTCCATCTTGGGCGCTGGAGATCGCTTTGCTAGTGAGAACATGTACACGGTGTTACAGCAAGCGCTGAAAAGGACCAGCAGCAGCCACACCATCGGTAGTGCCTTGATCGCGGAATATGTGCGCACGATCACGACTATCTACCCCAACCCAAGTCTGCTTGCTGCAGGTGTGTGGTGTGTGTGTGTGTAAAGGTAGTGTGGGGGGGGAGGGGGGGGGGGGGGGGGGGGAATTACCAGTAGCAGCCACGCTATTGGCAGTGCATTGATTGCGGAATATGTGCGCACCATCACGACTATCTACCCCAACCCAAGCCTGCTTGCTGCAGGTGTGTGTGGGGTGTGTGAGGGGTTGGGCAGGGCGGGGGAGTGAAAAGGACCAATGCCAGCCACACTATTGCCAATGCCTTGATCGCGGTAACACGCAACTGGCCGTAGCCTCCACTACACCGATCGATTCTCTACCGCTTCTCTGCAGCCCCTTACAGTGATATACATTGGTCTAGTGGTAGACCAAATCACTCTGAGGATGAAGAGTCGGGGGTTCGATTCCTCCTTCGGTCGCTCTTGGCGTTGCAATTCGTTGTCAACCGCGATGGTACTTGTCCAGTTGAGGTAGGAGACCGCTTCCCTACCCGCGTACGACAGGTTCCCTTAACACCACGCCCCACCAGGCGTTATCATTACCGCTTCTCTGCACTTCTCTGCGCTTCTCTGCATTACGCCGTGCGCGACCTTTCCACCCAGCCCTACCTGTCACGTTCGCAATTGTGGCTGGAGTGTAACGAAACAAATTCAAGTTCAAAGCCATGGCTCCAGGCCTCGTCTCCCCACCTGGATGATAGTTGCAGTAGTTCCCAGTTCCCCACCTATTCCAGCCCGAGTAACCCCTGGGCATGTCCCTACTCTCGAAACCGTCTACGCCTCTACTGTTGTAAGCAGGGGTACTCCTGAGGGCCAGGGCCTGGTAGTAAGGTACTAAGGTCATACTCCCCCTGCGGATGAAGAGCAGCCTGCAGGTTGGCAGACCATACTGCCAATCCATATATCCAGCCAAGTTGTTGGCTGGACCCATGTAACACGGTTCAATTTTTCACTTGCATACATCCAGCTCTGGTTTCCGTGGGTATTGAAAAGGGGAGTTGGAATTGGAAGACGGTAAACAGCCTAGGTGCAAGTTAAGACTAGTGACGATAGACACAAATAAATCTTGCAGCCCATTCTCTGTAACTTTTTATAAAAATGTGTATAACTTGCAAAATCTCCAGTCTTCGGATGAATGCGATCATTTCACCCCCTTCATGAGAAGAAGGATGTCGTATGCATGACCCCAACAACTACAGAATGTTAGGATTGAGTCCCGCTCTCTATCGTTTGTATGCAAATGTTCTCTGGGATCTGGTGACAGAGTAGTGTGTAAAGGAAACAAATCCCTGAAAAACAATTTGGGTTCTACCCAGATCGCAACACCCTTCAACATATGTTTATTTTGAGACACCTTATTCAGGCTGCCAAACAAAGAAAATATAAAAGCAAGTCTACTGTGCTTTCATAAACTTAAGGCAAGCTTATGACATTGGCAACAAGAAAGATCTTTGTAAATTCCTTGAAAACGGGGATATGCCTTTTCCTCTAAAGGCAACCAAATACCTATACTAAGTTGATTGTTAAGATTTGGTAGAGGGGAGTATCAAATGCAATGTGAACAAATCTCAGTTCATGTTTTTCAACCCTTACCTCTATGGCGAACAATATAAATTTCGCCTGAAACCTGCTTGAAAGATCAACATTTTGAAAGGTTGTCCGAGTTAAAATACCTTCGGTTTTTTAATGAGAAGGTGTTATTGTCCGGCTTTCACACCGTCTCTAGAGTGACATAGAGCACGCAGGCCCCACTGCCTGGCGTGCCTTATGCCGTGCCGTTGGCCAGCTATGGCCGCGTGCCGTGCCACGCAGTACCGTCTCCTGTCCTGTCGATTCCTTTCATCATTCGGCGCCTATGCCGATTGATCATCTTGTAATAACGCTTATTGCTAGCAGTCTCAATCCTCCGATTCTGACAGAATGGATGCATGAAACATGCTGCTGAATTTGACTTGATTTTAAGTGTATGGACGTGTGAACGGTATTTCCTGTTATATCCCCTTGGTCTTATACTGATTTTCCCAAAAAAGGGTATACAAATACCGTACGGTATCGATACCGTACGGTATATCACGATATATCGTACGGTAATTGAAAATACTGTACGGTATTGACAGCCCTACGTATGGGTGAAGAGTATGCAATGAAGGATGGGCCGCACGCCATGCTTTGGTTGTTCCAGTCCTTTTCCCTCTCTGCTGGAATTTATGACTCACAAATCTGGAGCGCTGGTCACATTCAACATCTTCTTGGTTCTACCAGCAGCAGAGGCCATGTGTCATCTAGAGATATTCATACGAGGCATGCTGGTTTTATGAAACGAGTCCTACAAGTCATCAGATACGCCCCCTAGATATGAGAGCTCTGGATCACAAGGACGGAAGGATGCGGTGTACCATACTTGGATGCCCTCTTCATGGGATGAGATGGCAAATCAGAGATACCTTGTTATGTCATCTGAGACCTACCTCACTAGGTGGTCTGTCATATGTCTAGATTCAGACACTACCTGTAGGTGGAAACTGAATGATGGAAGCGAGCCATTGTCCCTTGAAGTGATCGAGTGTGTACTTTAGATGAGTCTGGAAAGGTTCAAGACGAACATCCTATGATTTTTTATATACTGACGAAGCCGTACTGAATTCGAGAAGAAAGTATCAGAACCCGATTTCCCATCTGTTCTGATCTGATAGCAAAATGACTCCTTAACATGATCTGATGAGCAATCCAGAAGTGGAAGGTCGTGCGAAGCTATCTCCGCTTATCTATGAATGTATGAAGAGGTTGAATCTATATTTTCGATTGTATCTACATGTCATTTTATATGCATATTTTGATAAGGATGCTTAGATTTTTGATCGGTTTGATAACGTTTACATTCTCCCTGGTTACTAATTTTACTGCGTAAGACGGCGAGCCGCCAATTTGCTGGCTGGAACTATGTAACCAAGTTAGCTGAAAAGCCATGTAACAAACCAATCCATGCAGCCTGACTCAGGCAGCCAAAATAAGATATAAACTTGCAGGGGTAAACGATATCACACGGGATTTCAGGTATTCAGACATTCAAATTTAACACCATCAACTCTCCCATGACATGGGGGACACATTTTTGCAATGGTTTAAAAATAAATATTATGGGTTTAGCGACAACTCAGGGCCCCCGACGGTAAAACGATTGTTTGGGGTTCAGTTCATCAGTGCTTTTTCTTGTTAAGCCCTTCCTACTACAGTTGGGCAAGTCCCCTTAGCCTATTTGGCCTACCCCTGGACTGCAACATACACACACACACATTATGGTACATGGCACTCTTTTCTCAAACAAGCCTTGCCGTACCTTCCCATCAATAGAGCCTACGAAGGGATCAAGCATAGAGCATTGTTGAAGTTCTCCAAGCTATACCGCGACAAACAACTTGGGGAACCTGTTGATGCAAAACAATATTAACAGAAAAATGCTGGCACATAGCCCCAGCACAGCCTTCCATAGCACCACATGGAATTTTCTCTGTGCTGAGAGACCGGGAATGGCAGTAGAATCAAGACATAGAAAACTCAAACTCAATATATTAGGATGACTTGGAGCCAGTCCAAAGTCATATAAAATCATATGTGTAGTGAAGATTAAAACAATGACTAAGTCTTCTGCCTCCCTCACCGCAAATTCCTCACCCGGAGGGTCACAAGACACAAGCATAATTCACTTTGTCAAGGAAACAAAAGAGAGTTCAGCAAGTCCACCACCAGCCTATCAACCTCAAGAGATTTAGTCTTTGTGCACTTGACTGTGCACTTGACTGTGAACTTGGATCCCTGCGTCAGAAAGATCTTTATTCCCCACCACATCCTTCTGCGTTGCAGCAGGCATCATCTCGGGTGGTGCAGAGGCAGCGCCAGCCCCCAGCAGCATGCTGGTGAAATCTGTTGTGGGCATAGCTTCAGGTGGTGGGGGAGGCGGGGGGACAGGAGGTGGCTGCGGTGCTGCAGCAGGGACCTCAGGCATAAGCGGTTGCATGCTACCTACTCTCATCACGTTTGTCGGGTCCCCAGGGATCCTGTAAGAACCGCTCGGTGCTGCAGCACTGGCGTCAGTGATCTGGGAGGTGGCACGCTGCACCAGCACCTGTACAGCGGAGCAGGGAATTCGTGTTTGAGGCACCAGTTTTCAACTAAGACATAAGATTCCGTAGCAGGGATTGGCATCAATGATCTAGGAGGTGGCACGTTCCACCTGTACCTGTACAGCGGAGCAGGAAATTTGAATTTGTGGTAGCAGTCTTCAATGAAGACATAGGATTCTGTAGCAAGGCATAGGTGTCAGTGATCTAGGCATCAGTGATCTAGCTGGCACATTCCACCTGTACCTGTACAGCGGGGCAGGAAATTCGGTGTACAAGTCGAATTGTGATGGCAGTTCTCAATGAAGACATAGGAATCTGTAGCAAGGCATTGGCATCAGTGAGCTGGGAGGTGGCACGTTGCACCAGAGCCTGTGCAGCGGAGCAGAAAATTCATGTGTGTGGTAGCAGTTTTTAATGAAGACATAGGATTTTGTAGCGAGGCATTGGTGTCAGTGATCTGGGATGTGGCATGTTGGGCCAGAACATGTCAAACAAGGCCAGGAAAGTTGATATCGGAGTCTTGTTTGTTGTAGGGGTCCTCAACGAAGACAGAGGATTCAGTAGCAAGGCATTGCCCGGAATCTGAAGGGAGCAGCAGCAAGTTTATGCAGCGAGGCGAAGAACATATCAGCAGGTTTTTCTTGAAGGTGCTTTACGTAGCACGAGTGCTAAATTACTTTAACAGGCTCCTTCGTGGCTACCTGAGTGACTTAGTGATGGATATTAACATAGTACGGGCTGACCAAAGGGCAGGGAAAGGGGGGTGCCTTTTTTGTTGTTGCTACGCATAGCCCCCCAAATAAACAGTGGTTGACCAGCCCTGGTCTAAAATATGCTTCCATGAAGGGGCGACCCAAGTGTGGAGTATTGTACCACCATCTTAATGGAATTAGTGCTGATTATAATGCTTGCTTGCTGCAATAGTGCCTTTCTTTTCCAACGATTTGTTGGAAGACCCCTCGTGGATGTTGTGGAGCGGGCTTGCCCAAAACCTCCCCCCCCCCCCCCCCCCCCCCACCCCCACACACACACACACGGTACAATCCCCCATATTCCTTTGCTCACTCAGGTATATTCCATACAGTTTAGGGGATGCCAAGCTAGACTATTTCGGGATTGCCTTTAGAGCCAAAACATAACGAGCATTTTCAGAGGCCTCTGCATATCAGCCACGAACTTACCTCAAATACAAATTGTTCCAATGAGTTGGCCAAGGTCTGGACCTCCGGAAGATGCATTCCCTCTGAAAAGGACGTCCGCAAGCAGCCAGCAAATGTGGACAGGATTTGGGGGAGGTCCTTGGTTATCTGCTCCTTCACCACCTTACTCAACAGCTACATCCAGGAAAGGCGAGAAGAGTCAGGTCAGTATCACACAGGATCAAATAGTGTTCAGGCAAGGATGACACCTTGGCAACATACCACTCGACTGCGTCACACTTCTGTACCAACTGTCCATATCCAATACAGATACCCAACACAAGGTCTTTCGACCCCCCATCCCCACCCACACACCCACACACCCAAAAAGCTTATACTAGGCCAGTATAACTAGGAAGCGCTTGCACATGTAGATTGATTTCCATCTCATGCTCTCCTGCCTCCCTTGCTGGTAGGGGCCTATATGATGTAGACCAAAGGTGAGTATGATATCATTTGATCTATACCAACTGCATCATAAGAATTTGTACATAAATGGTAACTTTAGGTTAGTCAGACTGCCGTATGATGACATGATATCATATGATGACATGATATGATACCATATGATGACAGGACATGACATGATACCATATGATGACATGATATATTTCCTATATACTAGTATTTTCAAACAGACAGACCTCCTATCAAATCTCTGACATGATTACATGAACAGATGTTTTGATCAGATGATTGATAAAACGAGAACTTCTTTTTTCCTATCCCTATTTTTCTCAAACTAAATCAAACAAAGAATTGTTATCGTAGTTGTTTCGAGTATTACCTGATACAGAAGAAAGCTGCTGGTGGAGCTCATCGGGCCACCACTGCTGGCAGCACCTAGCAGGCCTTGAATGCTTGATCCGGCTGCAGGATCCAACCCCTCTGTTGCTTGCCCACTAGATCTCATTGCAGCATCATATTGGCGCAACACTTCATGAGCCTGATACAGACACAGCCAAATCTTAGTTTTGAGATATGGCAATGGGCAGATAAAAGCAACTTTTGGTGACACATGGTAACATGCTTACTTTTGGTGCCACATGGTAACACAGCTTGGTGACACATGGTAACATGCTTACTTTTGGTGCCACATGGTAACACAGCTTGGTGACACATGGATGACATGCCCGCGAGGTAAGCTAAGCTCAGAAACAGCTTCTGCCTCTGCCTTGGCAAGTGGAACAAGTTGTAGGCGCGCCACAAGCGAGGCGGAAAATTTGAGGAGAGTTTGCTGTCAGAGTGACAGGTCGCAACGGAATCGAGTGCAACGGAACAGGGTCAGGGTTTACGAGACAGTTAGGGCCAGGATCACTTGTGGTCGGCTGGTCAGACTTCAACAAAGCAGTGACTCTTGGGGCTCCCGCCTCCCAGAAGGGGGGGCTCCGCCAGAAACCCAAGAAACCATTGGAACTCAAAATGTGTCACGTTTAACCTCCCCCCCCCCCCCCCCCCCCCCCCCCCCCCCACACACACACACACACACAAAAGGCTGCTTAAGTACCTGATCAGATAGCTGCTTCATTGCTGGTACTCAAACTGTGTCAGGTTCAACCTCCCCACCCCGCCCACCCACCACACACACACAAAAAGCTGCTGAAGTACCTGATCAGATAGCTGCTTCATTGCCGGTAGCCCTGGGCCATCATCCGCCTCTAATGATGGTAAACCCCCAACAGCATTAGCTGAAGACGCCAGTAGTAGCCTGAATTCAGTGCCGAGGTCACCCCCTGGAGTTAATGAGCCCTGCATGTGGAAGGAGGGTGGCAATTTGTGGCACCTTTTGCTACACACACGTCGCAAGGCTTGGCGATTCACAGGTTTACTAGGGAGCATGTATTGTCTCATGCCACGTGCAATGACCCCTGCGTGCGCCCATGCCCCTGGTGCCTATGCAGTTTGACCAACATCATCACTACAAATATGGGTGTTGCCTTGCCCCTTGAGCTTTAACTTGGTTACATAGCTTCAGGCCTGATCAAGCAGTTCCCCCATGACCCCATCTCTTACCCATATCCACTAACGTAGTCATCAACGCCATGCATGCATGCACGCACAGCATCACTGTTTCTTTTTTGGGCCACACAGAGTAGCTTCCAGACAGCTCCCTTTCCCCGTCCTTGGGCCCGACCAGCTAGCTAGTGTGCCCGAAACCTGATATGACAGTCACTCCAATGCAGCTGAAACTTGGATCATGCCCCAGTGGCTGGCTGATGGAGCTGACTGGAAGCTGCCATTAGTAGCCCAAAAAAGAAACAGCGCACACAGGTGCACAGCAGCCTAATCAGCTGTGTTTATCTTTTCAGCCATATGCAGCAGCTTCCAGGCAGCTCCCCTAACTGGCTATTGAGCCATAGCTGGCGCAACCTAGTGTATCTGGAAGCTGACAGAATCCACTTTCGAGAACTGTCGAAATCTTGAGGCTTAGCCTAGTGGCTGGCTCAGGGAGCTGCCTAGAAGCTGCTGCTCGTAGCTGAAGAGAACAACTATGAATCAGCTGCAGAGAATCGCACCTCTTTTCGGGCCCTTTTTGCCCTTGACTCCTCGTCTTCTTCAGCACCATCCCCCTCACCACCCTCACCGCCTCCTGCCACCTCTCCTGGCTTCCTGCCTCCCATCATGTAACGTGAGAACGCTGATACAGACCCTGATCCTATTAGCTGCTGCAGGTTGGCCCCTTCTCCAGAAGATGGCCCAGCAAAATCAGAAGGTTGGCCAGATGCAGGAGCAGTTGCCGCGGCCGTAGGAGTCTCCCTCCCTGCAGAAACAGACCAAGCAACTACATCAATCGCCAAGGAATGAAAATGAAATAACTGTGGCAGCCTGACAGACGTCTATTAACATATCCTCGTATCCGCACCTTACATCCCCCCCCAGAGTTCCAACATGATAAAAAGAATACAAATGATAGCTCCTCCAAGCCACTGCAGTATGCTGATAACTATCATATTTTCCAAGGAGCTTGCCTACCTTCTGATGATCGTTGCACTTGGGTCAAAAACTTGCTCATCAAATCCTTGCCTACCTTCTAATGATCGTTGCAAAACTTGCCCATCATATCCTTGCCTACCTTCTAATGATCGTTGCAAAACTTGCCCATCATATCCTTGCCTAGCTTCTGTTGATTGTTGCAAAACTTGCTCAGCACATCCTTGCCTACCTTCTGATGATCGTTGCACTTGGGTCAAAAACTTGCTCATCATATCCTGCAGATCTGCAGAGGAGCTTCCATAGCCTCCAGCTGCTGCTGCAGCGGCAGACGCGGCCACCAAGGCCGTCTCAGTGTTTGAATTGCTGCCTCCTCCGCCTGATTTGAGCTCCTTCAAAGCAGCTTCTAACGCGAGGGCAACAGGGTTGCAGCTCCTCAGTGCAGAAGGAGTCCCATCTCCAGCTTGCAGCCTCCTTTTCAATGTGGAATTCCAGTGGTTCTTCACCTGCAACAGTGCAATCCAAGAGTCCATCAAAATCTGGATACACAGACAATTCCAGAGCTTCACCCCCCCACACACACACTCACCCTGCTCCCCCCCACCCCCATACACATATCTACCTTCCCCCCTCCCTCTCCCCCCCACTCACATACCTACCTACCCTTCCCATCACCCAACACACACACCTATCTACCCTGCTCCCTAGCTCAGCGATGATAGCTTTGCCCACACTATTTTGAACCTGAAGACCGCTTTTGTCATCTTCTGCATGTCTACCCATGCAACAGGGCCACTGCTAAACGGCAAGGCAAAATCCATCGGAACAAAATTGCATGTGCAGGTTAGACAACAGGAAGGCGGGGGAAAGAAGCATGGAAATACGTACTGTAAGTTGGTTAAATTAAAATGCTGATTTCTGGACAATGAATCCCAGGTTCACATACCGCATTATCAGTACGCCCAAGGAGAAGCTTGGCTATGGATGCCCATTTGTTGCCATATATGGCATGAGCAGCCAGAATGGCATTGTCTTCTTCCGAGGAGAAAGGTCCCTTCCTAACCAATGGGTTCAGCTGATTCAGCCATCTGCACAGGGGTACACAGCTGCTCAACAAGGGTTGAGCTGATTAAGCTGTCTGCACAGCTGAGGGGTACACAGCTGCTCAACGACATATTTTTGTCAACATTAGGGTGTAGAAACTGAGTTGGCACAACACATGAACATGGAATAACGGTCATTTTAGAAACCCCTGTGTGGCGAGCGCAAGTGAACTGACCTCAACCGACAGCTTTTTCCGGTCCTTCCAGTAATAGACTTCGCCTGCGAGGAGAGGAAAAGTGCGCTTAGCAATAGCCTTTGGCGGAGTCAAGATACAAAATTCGATGCAAAACGCTGGAAGCAACTTACGAGGGAGGACCAGTTTCGTGGACCATGCTTTAACACCAGCTTCTTCAGTAGGTCATCTTCATCTGCGTGCATAGATAATGAGGACATGCTCAAGGTATAAGGTTGCGCTCGGAAATTTGACTCCGTATGGAGAGGTTCAACCAACCTGGGGTCCACGAGCCTCTCATGTCTTCTCCTTCCATCGGATCCACTCCATCGTTGTTCCCATGCTCTGCAAAGCGTTGGGATTCTGCATCGCATCTTGCTGAAGCATCTGCAGTTGCTGGTGCAGCAGGTGGTGCTGCAGTTGCATTTGAATGCTGTCCTGGTCGCCTGGATACTGTCCATTTCCGAGCTCGTTCAGACTAAGATTTTGAGGTTGATCCAGGTTAAGCGGAGTCCCAACATCGTTCCCTTGCATGCTATACAAATCCATCTCGAACGTCGGTTGTGTCGGGTGCAATCTGGTTGAGGGAGTTAGGAGCAGTCTGTTGGGAGCAGTCTGTTGGTCGCTCGGTTAAAACGGAGGAAGAAATCAACCGACTAATACCTCGCCACTGCGCATCGAGTTTAGACCTTAATCTTCCAGTACTAGACTGACAGTACTAGCACGTACGCCTTGGTTCGCGAAGCCCTTTGCCTTGGGTTTTCGGTCCCTATCTGGGGTTTAAGGAGGAACTAGGGGCAGGGGAGGGGCAGTCTGATTTTGATTCTCTACCGCTGACTGAATCTAAACTCGCGGGAAAGTTGAAATCAGCTCGTGTTGCATCTTTTACCGGCTGACTAGCTGAGCTGAGCAGAGTTGCAACCTCGCTCAGGTGACGACACGCCTGGAACCGAGCCAGGAACGAACAGTCCAGTGCCTCGAAGTAGGGTGTTGTGCCCTGCACGCTTTCTGAAGCTTGGGCCAATTTCAGTATCAGCATCATGGTTGCCTGGAACTCGCCGATTGAGAGGTCGGTCCATGTTGGATGAGCCCGCCCCTACGCCCCCCTTACGCCCCCATTCTCTCATTCCAGCCTCTCCCTCCTTCCCCCCCCCCTCTCTCTCTCTCTCTCTCCTCCCTCTCCCCCTCCCTCACCCTCATCTCAAACCCTATGTCTCGCTGACTCACTCAATTAGAAGCGAACAGTGAAGTGTGCAAGTGAGTGAGGGTGCTGTCCAAAACCTGAGCGTGAACTTGACCGAGACCAGAGGACCGCGGTACGTGTCAATTATGTGTTATGGTCTCTTTTATTTTGCCCGTTGGTGCTACTGTATCAAAGCCATGTAAATGATCATTATAGGCAGCAGGTGCCCAGGCCTCCAAATTTTTACTTCTCCCGATTTATTTATCTGAGAATGGAGCTATCATGGCATGATCCATGGCGATGTTTTGAGCCATTTCAGGTCATTCTGAGCACCTCATTTTTGGGGGGGGGGGGTAGCTCTCCTCAGGTTTTTACTACCTTTTTACTCAAACCTCCAAATGACATTCTGTGACCACCATCGAGATTGTGTTGACGAGGGCAGTTCTTTGGCACCACGTAAGACCCGGGGGGGGGGGGTACGGTTGGGTGTATGGGTGGGCAAATGTGGGAGGTGGGGTCAATGGTTGAGTATTTTTACTTTCACACAATCCCAGAATTAGGAATTCTGAGGATGCCATTGTGTGCGCCATAGTGTAAATACCCTGACTTCCATATAATATTTTCAAGCCGTGCCCAGCCGTGCATAATATTTAAATTGGGGGAGGGGGGGGGGGGGGGGGGGGGGGGGGTCAGCCCCCTCAGGTTTTTTAGGGCTCGCAGTCAATTATTTTATTTACTCCTGTTACAGGCACAGAGTGTCATCAGATGTGTGTGGGCAGATGCAGGGCTTTTCCTCTTCGGCTTTTCTGAGCAGCTTGTTGGCAGCTCACTGAGCCAGCAACTGTGCTACATCCAATTATTTCAGCAGTTCTGGACAGTCTATTTTGCTGCAGGTGCCCTAAGTGCTGAGGTTGGCAAAACAGCCGTACATGAGAGCTACCTAGAAGCTGCTGCCAGGAGCTGTAAAAAAAAGTGCTGGCACAGGCTTCTCCGCCTGCAACCCTAGATGTGCCTCTGTTTACGATCCTGCCCTCCACCTACAAAGGCACACATCAAACAATAAACAAAGAAACACACCACCATATCATTGCATTTAAACCACATCCAACCATATGGCAATCCCGCCCACCCATCCCTCCCTCAAAGCAGCATAACGCAGCATTCCTGGCCACAATGTCCCACCAGACCAGAATCGCTATGTTGAGTCCAAGCGTGCACCCTGCACCCTGGCACAATGTCCCACCAGACCAGAATCGCTATACACACTCGTTTAGACGTATTCCTATGATTGGTGTACAATATTAAGGCACCAGCAATCAATGTCTGATTCACCCACATTCTGGATTCCTCATCCACTAGCATCACTGAGATGAAAATAGTGTCCACAGACCCAATATCCCTTGTCACACGGTTGTTCAGGCCCGAGGTGTCTTTCTTTCCACCCTTGTGTTTTGGGGGGCAAGAGAGAATTTGGCATCAAAAAGAGTCCACCCATTCAGTGGTCCAAGTCCATTCCACCATCCGACGCATGAAGGGAGGCACAAGGGGACTGCGGATGTGTAGTTGTCGATTGTCTGTATGTCGTTGCTTCTGTTTGGATTGTTGATGCTGATTCGCATCCCAAGCGGGGTGGGTTTCCCGACATACCACTGATCTGGGTCTAGAAAGGAAGGCTGGGCCACTTCGACTAGTAAGTAGGCCGCCGCTTTTGATTGAGAGGAGCTCTTAATCACCCCAATGGGGTATTAGCGGAACTATGTTACCCTATCTTTTGCGGAAAGGTGGCAGACTCCGCAGGCACGCAAGGGATCGCTGCGGGCAGATAACACGGGTAGCACACGTTCCTGGATAACCCACTCCTGAATCAAAAGTGCTAACTCTCTGGTTAACTGGAGATTGTAGACGCTCAGGAGAGGCCCAGGGCTCATACGAACTGAATACAATGCACTCACCATTGCTTCTGTTCGTGAGGCCCTCCACTAGAAGGTAGTCGCGTGTTCCTAACTTCCTTCCTTCTTCCTTTCCTTGATTATACTTTGGAGGCCGCACATTGGCGTAAGTGCTTAATTATGCGGTCATGTTAACCTACCTTGAAGCCGTGAATTTTTAAAAATGGGTACATGCTCCCGCCAGCAGTTTGGCCGTTTCGCCGTCGGCAGTTAACATTAGTACCAGAAATATTATCCGCTGTGAACATCAAATGACGCAGTAGGAGCATTCTAGCGTCGGGCTCTGACACATCTCGTTAGGGGATGTACAGGGACAGGAAAGCGTTGGCGTGAGCGGCCAATAAAAAATGGATACAGTACGCCAACGAACCAGGTACGCTGGGAATTTGAGGCCAGATGGGGAGCACGGCATACTGTCGAGTGTCAATAAGGCACCAAGAGATCGCACTGGGACAGTAGGACGGTGGGACCTAGAATAGTAAAAGATACACATATGTTGTATCTTGCGCCTCACTCAGAAGTCTAAGCCACCCTGTGCCCTGCATTGCCTGCCCTGCCAGATCCCCAGGCTCTCCTGTTTCCAGGTGCGTGACATTGTAGACTTAGATGCTACTAGCATACTACTCACACGCCGGAAGTATGAATGCAAGCAATGAAGTAAGGCCAGATGAATGATTGTATAACCTGTTCCAGCACGTCCAGCGCCCCTGCACGTAACTGTAGCCGGTACTCTTAACGATCTGCCACCCCACGGCTGACCACCGGCCCAATCAGTTTAGTTACCCAGTAGCTACACCATCACCGTAGGCAGAAACGCGGCGTATTATCGACTCCAAAGCCGTCACCTTCAAGTAAAATCCTCCAGAAACCATTTGCTCATAAATCGCGGTACCCAGGGCAAACCGTGGTCAGCATGGCGATCCAAGCTAAAGTGACAGATCTTCAAAGTAGTCTTAGAATTCCAGGTTCCTAAGAGTCTGCAAGAATTGAAGGAGTTCGACCATTGATTAACTATCGGAGAAGCAGTAAGGCAGAGAGGATCAGGCATCAGCGTGCCAGAGCTCAAACCTTGAAACATCGACTGGGCGACCACAAACTGACAAACAAGAGGCCGCGAGTAGTGTTGCGATGCATTTACTAACGTGAGATTGCTCGGGCTGATGCCAGCTTTGCGGACGTTACGCGATTTTGCAGTTTGCGAGCGAGACAAAACGACCAACCAAGACGGTAATCCGTCTTCCAAACTGATGAGTTATTGATTGCTTTCATCATCAACAGCATCTGATAGCTCAAGACGGGAAAATTGTGGGACTGTACGCAGACCTCGCTCTCACCCCGCCGCCCAGTCCTGACTACGACGATGAAGCTAAATTCTCTTCTGTCAACACCTTGGCGGGTTACATGTGAGAGTGACAACTATCATCGTCGGTACGAACTGCAATTTTGGTGTACATCTTCAGGTCCATTCAACCATCAGACTGCGTCTAAAGGTCCCAGCGTGTTGGGTTATTTTTTGGTACTGAACTACAGTCCGGCCACACAACTACCATACAACCCGTGACCCCTACACTCCATTTAGTTCCAGCTTTGTATGCCCATTTGCAATTGCCATGTGTCCATGGAAAACAGATACTGGATGTCTCAACCTGTAACCCATGCGTCAATTTGTCAGTGTGATTCGCCTAGTTTCCCATGGTGACCGACATACATTGCAAAACGGTGCCGAGTCACAACACGTTAAGTATCTTCTGGCTCAAAAGGATTTGGACAGATAGATGCAAAGCGGTGCGCTCCAACGGGTCGTGTGTGCAGCATGAAGGTAATACACGGTTAGGGGCCTGTTGCCTCAGTGAACCGCCACCTTATGCCTCACAGACATAGAACAGGTTATTCCAGTTAGTTCACGGTGTATTTCAGGCTCTCAGGTCTTTGCAAGATACAAAGAACCTTGTGCGCGTACCTCTGCTTTGTTCAAGGTTGCATTGCGTGTTTTCCTGGTGGACTTAGCCGATGTAGTTCACACATGCTTTTCTTTTCCGCGACCAGCAGCAGCTTCTAGGCAGCTCCATGATCCAGCCACTAGGCTAAGATTTAAGATTTCGACAGTTCTGGACAGTGGATTCTGTCGGCTTCCAGACATACTAGGTTGCGTCAGCTTTGGCTGATTAACCAGTCATGGGAGCCGCCTAGAAGCTGCTGTTTGTAGCTGAAAAACACACCTGGCCTCGACAAGAGGTAACAGAATAGGAGCGTAATTTACGGACACAACCAATAAGCAAGAAGTATTTAAAAACCCACAGTGGATCATTCAAGAATATTTCTGTCAACCCAGACAGCGGATCAAATCATGATTCATGAGATATTTAAAACCCAGACAATGGATCATCAATGATATATATTTAAATACAGACATTGAGGATCTCAAGAATATTATTTAAAAAATCCAGACAATAGAAATCAATAATTTACCTTTAAACACGACAATTGCATCAATCAGAAGAGGGCATTAACCGATAATGGATCAATCATGAGTATTTATTAAAAACGGACATTGCATCATTACAAATATGCAGTAAACCAGAACAATGGATCTCAATAATAGCTACTTCGAGCTTCAACCCAGACAATGTGATCAATCATCGAATATATTTTTGATAGCCGACAATGGATCAATCAAGTATCTATGCAACCCAACCATGGATCCAGCAATAATATGTATTTAAAACCAGCAATGGATCAAAGCAATATATGTATTTAAAGCCAGACAAAATGGCTCAAGCATAATTATTTTAAAACCATCCCCAATCCCCCCGTCGGAACGTGCTCTATCGTATAGCTCCGGCGGGGACGAACAGATGCAGGGTCCTTCAGGTCCACCTGTTCGAACCCCAACGGGTCATCTGGGCCCACCCGAGGTGTCGCCGGCAGGGTAACATGACTCTAGTGTGAATGTAACCTGTTCCATAAGCATACTTACGAAGGCGTTCCCGTAATACCCAAGGGCCACGTCCTAAGAGTTCATTCTGGACATTCCTTGGATGTTCCAAATTCATTTACAAAAAAAAAAAACATGCATGGAATACATCAAAATGTTATATTTAAACCAGACAAGGTTCAATCAATAATGTATATTTAACCAACAATGATCATCAAAGAATATTAAGTTACACCAGGACAATGTATCAATCAATAATGCATTTTAAAACTCAGACAAGGGATGCACAATAAGTTTATTGTAACCCGACAATGGATCAATCAATATCATGTATTTAAACCCACAATGATCATCAATAGGTTTATAAAAACCAGACAATGATCAATCATAATAGTATGATAACCAACAATGGATCAATCAATAATATGTATTTAAATCCAGACTGGATCATCATAATTGTATTACACCCCGAACAATGGATCAATCAATAGTATGTATTTAAACCAGCAATGGAATCAATCATAAGATTGTTTAACCCAGACATGATCAATCAATATGAGGTATTGAACCGCAGACAATGGATCAATCCATAATTGGGGAGTTAAAACCAGACAATGTAGCATCCATATGTATATTTTAAAAAACCACACAATGGATCAATCCAGAATAGTGTTAACCCAGACAATGATCATCAATAATATGATATTTAACCCAGACATGGATCATCAATCAGGATATTATGAAACCCAGACAATCGATCAATCAATAATGTATTTAAAAACCCAGGACAAGGGATCATCAATAATATTAATTTAACCCAGACAATGGATCAATCAAGAAGAGGTATTTAAAACCCAACATGGATATCCATAATTGTTTAAACCAGACAAATGATCAATCAATAATGTATTTAAAAAACCAACATGGATCAACAATAATATTATTTAGAACCAAGACAATGGGATCAATCAATATGTATAGAACACCCAGACAATGGTCATCAATAAAATGTATTTACCCCAAGCAGATGATGGCAACCAACTATATGTATTCTAAACCCAACAAATGGACTACAGTACAGAACCATTTAAACAACCCGACTAGATAAAGATGAATACATTTTAACTCGCAGCATGGATAGAATTCAAGAATAATTTTAAATACTCAACAATAATCAGTGGTCCAGCTGCCTGGTCGTCGCAAGATCACCAAAGGGCTGAGTCAAAAGACATATCAATGCAGCTCTCGAACCAATCCCCCTCGTACCTTCCTCTTGACCCTCGAACCTCTTCGTGACCTTCTGTGCCAGCGCACGGGTGTGTGGCACCAAGCTCATTTGTCCCTTAAGCCTTACGGCGGTGGAGTCCCGACTTGAATAAGAGAGCCGCCTGGCGCATCCAGGAGACGTACGCAAGAGAGATCATGATTCTGCAGCGCCTCCACCAGCTGGAACTCGCAAAACTGACGTCGCTACCTTTCCGCTATTGACCCTCCGTGTCCAGCGCACTGGCAATACAACTCACAACATGGATGAGCCAAGAAGAAAAATGAATGTAGCTCTTAAAGCATTCCCCCTCCTTCCTTCCTCTTTGACCCTCATAAACCTCTTTCTTCCTTCTGTATCCAGCGCACTGGGGTGTGCGATCAAGCCATGTTCACCGACCCCGGACACGGCTGTGTTGGTCCCATTTGATGAAGAGACGACTGGCGCATCCCAAGGAGACAGTAACGCAAGAAGGAAATGATGGTACTGGCGCAGCTTCCCCAGTTGAGACTCGAAAAACCAAACTCGCCTACCCGTCTCGTTGACTGCTCATTGTCCATCAGCTCTGGCGATACACGCACCAATGGTAATCCCTTCGTGAATCAAATGTAGCTCTCAAACGATCCTCCTCCGACCCGTCCCTCTTTGACCCCGCAAACCTTTTTCTTTCTTCCTCCGTATCCAGCGCACTGGTGGTATGCACCAAGCTCATTGGTCCCCGACCTGATAACGGCTGTGGCCCACGGTGATAGAGCGCCTGCGCTCCCAAGGAGACAGTGCGCAAGAAGCAATCGGTCTGCACGCTTCACCCTGACCCCCACCGAGGAGCCTAGCGGAGTCCGACTTGGACCGCCACTTTCCTCCGTCACCATACTCTGGTATAAAGGTACAGTTAGCTGGCACCATGCTGTATGATATATCTGCGACGCAGCATTCATATAATGTTGACCAAAGGCGTGTATGTTGGCAGACCCCACGCTCCAAGGGGGCGGAGCCCCCAGGTTACCACTTTGTCCGTCTGTGACCGTCGCCCGATTAACCATTGGAATTGAAAAGCCTGGACACGCCAATAATGGACGTGTACGACTCTCTTCCGTTGCCACCTGGCGCTCGTTCGGCACTCCCGCCAGTTTGTAAGCATCACTTGCGCGCTGTATAACTTGCATCATAGAGAACACCTTTTTAACAAAAAATGCTCTATGAATCCATATACACATGTACTTTAGCCTAGGCGACTGTTCGGCTCAATATGATATCATAATTGACTCCCTAGATATTCGGTTTCAATCTTTCATATCGTATAAATCACCATATGTTTTTAGCCAACTTACATACTTTCCCAAGACAATCTGGATACCTCGTGCACCATGCTAGTATTTGTTTCGTCCTGTTTTGATGATACTCCAATTGTTCCCTCCACACTCTGTTACGAACCCCCTCTGTGCCAACTCCTTGCACGCCATAATAACAAGCCCGTGATCAAACCTCTGTACATGCTTGTGATAAGGTCAGTTGAAGCTTCCTGCACAATGCGTAGTGAACCTGTTCCTTTCTATGCTTTGTGATATCACACACAAAATGAAATTCTACGCCTTGCCACTGGGTGTGAGGTTGAAGGAACCTTCCCGTTTGCTTGCATGATTTCACCACTATGCCTCTGACCACACTCTTTGATACGTCTGACAGCGTGATTAATCTCTGTCCATATGTGGTGACCGGTTTCCCGTCCCTGGTTCCCGTCCCTGCTTAGTGATATCACCAATATATTCCTGACCAAACTTTGTGATAACTTAACTCCCGTGACAACCAAATTAACAAGCGTGATTAACTCTGTACAAGGCTGTGTGATAAGGTACAGTGAAGCTCTGCAACGCATGCGGGTGTGCCTGTTTTCCTTCTATGCTGTATATAGCACCACAAAGGAACTTTTTAGGGCCTTGCCACTGGTGTGAGGGTGAAGACCTTCCATTTGCTTCATATGTCACCTGCTTGGTTCTGCCGACCCGCTGGATATTCCTTACGGCTGCGCGACAAGATGCAAGGAACTTGTGTTCCATGTGTAATCAAATCTGCTCCATGCTGTGTGCTAAGGTGCAGTGTAGCTCTGCACCATGCTAGGTGACCTATTCCTTTCTATACATATGTATGTTATCACCAAAATATTTCTGACCGCCTTCTGTGATGACTTCCTTGACAAGCTGTGCGATAATGCAGGACTTGTGTCCATGTGGAATCAAAATCTTGATCACGGCTGTGTCAGGCTTCTTAGCTTCAATTTTTTTGTGTGATCAAGCTGAACAATTATTAAAAGGCAGTAAAAAGGTTGGAGGAAAGAGAAAATAGTCATGGTCCTTGGATCTTGACGGTGGAGCATGATGTTTGACATGCAGGTGGTCATGACAGAACATATGCTTACGCTACTCCCGCCCCAATCCCCCCCAACTCCCCACCCCCCCCCCCCCCCCCTTATGTCATCCGTGAACTCGTGGCATGGCTTCTGTGATGAGCGCCTTTCTTATACTACAACAACATTACTCTTTCCCTGATCCCCTGGGACGACCCGTCTGATGAGCGCCGTCTCGTAGCCACACAACATGACTCATTTCCTACCCACCGCCACTAACTGATAGACCGTCTTGATGGTGGCCCTGCCTGTGCCACACAACTGCATCGTTGCCTTACCCCCCCCCACCCCCCACCCACCCCCACCCCACCCTGCCAACCTTAACCTACCTTACCCCCTCCACCAATCAGGACCCGTCGTGAAGACGGCCTCTCTTTGTGCCTTGTACGAGGTCATCCGTACAGACCCCAAAGCATTCAAGAACCTCATCCCATCCTTCACAAGCATCTTGAAGCAGGTGAGCCTCTTGTTCACATAGGTGGGATCATAGCATTTCTTTTCAGCTTCAACATCTGCAGCAGGTAGGCGCCTCGGATTCAGATAGGTGGGATCTAGCATTTCTGTTCAGCTACCAAGAAATCAGCACCACCTTGCATGCAAAGCAACGCAACCGCAACACGATCATCACCAACACTTGCAACACCAACCAGCACAACGGATCAGCACCCAACACTTGCAACACCTACATCAACAACTGATAAGCAAATATCCACCACACCAACTCTGCACCAACACTTGCAACAAACACCCAGCTCACCCTTCAGCACACAACAGGTTTGGAGCATCGACACCTACCCATGACATATGACCACCAATTTACACTGCTACCCATACCCCTTCATCCAGATCACATGAACAACACAAATACTAGTCAGCAACACTCATCACACCACTCTGCACCCAGCCGTGCACAAGCCACACTGCAACTATCCTGCACCAAGGCAGTTTCGGAGGCATGACTACCCTAGACATGAGACTAACGACCGCTCTCGCCACCCTACATCCGCCAGATCAACTTTACAACACCACGGATCATAACAACCATCAACCACAGCTGCCACCAACCTTGCAACAACCAACCAGCACCACCTGCACCAACACAGGTTCGGAGCCTCGACTACCCAAACAGACGACATAACCCTGGCTACCGACCCAGCCCCTCCATCCAGATCACACATTACAACTCCACTCATCAGCACAACTATCCCTCCACTCTGCCCAGACTTGCCAACACCAACAGCACCACCCTGCCTACCCGCACCAACCAGGTTTCGGGCATCAGTCCACCCACGAGTACGACTACCAACAGCCGCTACCGAGCCCCTTCATCGATCAACATTTACACAAACAGCTCATCACACACCCTCCACCACCACAGGTTTTCAAGAAGAATCGACTACACAAGACGTACGACTACCACCGCTACCCAGCCCCTTTCATCCAGATCAAGCTTCTTAAGATATTGTCCTCTTGGCGCGGAGTCGCGTTCTATGAGACCATGTACACATGTAGTTACAACAAGCAATCGACTGAAAGCCATCACAGCCACACCATCGGGTAGTGCCTTTAGAGGATTTGCGCACGTCCAGACTTAGTCTAACCCCACCCAATCCCTTGATGCGGTGTTGGTGTTTGTGTGTGTAGGTAGTGTGGGTCGGGGCGGTGGGAGGGGGGGGGGGGAATTACCATGCAGCCACGCTCTTGGGCAAATGCCTTGGATGCGGAATTGTGCGCACGAATCACGCTCTACCCCAACCCAACCATGCTTGCTGAAGTGGTGTGTGGGTGTGTGAGGGTTTGGGCAGGGAGTGATAAAGGACCCATGCCAGCCACACTCTGCCAATTGCCTTGATCGCGTATAACACTCAACTGGCCTAGCCGCCACTACATACAACACCATCGATTCATCTACCGCTTCTCTGCACCCCTTACAGTGATATACATGGTCTAAATTGGGGTAGACCAATACATCTGATAATAGAAAAGAGTCCGGGTTCGCGATTCACCTTCGTCGCGTCTTGGGCGTTGTAAAGTTCGTTGTCAACCGAGATGGTACTTGTCATTGAGGGAAGGAGAAAACCGCTCCCTACCACCCGCGTACGACGAGTTCCCTTAACACCAAGGCCCCACCAGCGTAAGAATTACCAAGTACCCGCTTCTCTGCACTCGCTCGCTTCTCGCATTACCATGCGCACCTTTCCACCCAGCCCCATAACGTCACGTTCGCTGGTTTCGCTGTGTGTTGTTGCCAACACACCCGGTGATTGGGCTTCCAATGGTGATGTTGTCAGTGAACTGCTGTATACCGAATGACCTGAAGAGAGATTTCAACGACTCGATTAGGGGATTCGGCTTGGTTAATCTACTTAGGGAATGAATAATCTTATAATTTAGTGGGACGAGTCGTCTCCCAGATTTTTTGATTTAATTTGAAAACGAGATTTGTGTCCCACTGTTAATACTGGAAATATGTTCTATAATTAGTTTTTCACACATGCATATTATTGTTCCGTTCCCTACAATCGTGAAGTCATTGATATCCCTTGGATTCCCTACTTGCCACTCTGCGCACCCCCGTGGTAGTACAGTCATGAGTTTATGTTGTCGATGCTGTTTACGTCATGACTTGATGAAGAGAGCCACCAACATCTAATTCACCCCCACCACACCATACTCACTTCAATCACGATCAATACTCACCACACAACACACAGCACACATCATACACAACACATCATACACAACGCACAACGCTTACGAGGCACCACACCCAACACATCATACACCGCACATCGCATCACACAACACACAACACATCATACAACCACAACTTTGATTCACCCACCCACACCACCATAACATCACACCCACAATCGTAGCACCACACACACCCACCACACACAACCATATACACACCCCATCAGCACCCCATCATACAAACCAACGCTAAGAAACACCACACCCAACACATCATACATCACATGCTATACCACACGCATCACACATCACACAACAATCATCAGGACACACGCATTAGAACACCACCCCAACACTCATACAGTCATCTACCCACACACATCAAACATCCCAACCACATCATACACCACACAGCAGACAAGAAACACCACACCCAACACATCATACATCACACATTACATTAACACACAACACATTCATTCAACACAACACACGATCACACACCAACATCGACCACCAACGCATAAGAAACCCACACCCAGCACTATACTCACATAACTAACACAACCATCACACATACACACACATCATACACACCATCATACAGGCACACAACACAATAAGAACAAACCACAGCCCAACCATCAGACTCACTAGATACACACCACGAAACTCAAAAAATCCAAACTCACACACCCACCACCATACACAACAACCACACGCTGACAAAACACACACCACACATCATACACACCAAGTACCAACACTTTCCACACACACATCCACATCCCACCACACAACACACCATCACACCAACGGATCACCATACAGCCCACAAACCACGCCATCACACAACACACAACACACAGCACACAACGAACATTGTACACCACACATCACACACCACGCATCACACAACACGCATCACACAACACATTTTACACCACACAACACACAACATCTCACACACCAAACATCTAGACACAGCACAATCACATATCACACAACACATCAGACACACCACACACTCACACATCACACAATCACCAACACACAGCCCCTCAAACCCACACAGCCACAATCCCAACCGAAATACTTCCTGCCTACCTCTGATTGCAGCTTGCTTGACCATCGCACTCTTCCTGAAAGCATAGCCACAACCCGATAGTTTTGGCATCGATGCCGTTTTTGCATCGTGAAATCAACCCCAACCCGGTTATGTGGAGTGACATAAAGTGCTGGAGGTACATGGAAGTGCATAGAGGTACATGGGTGCATCTGGAGGTACATGGAAGTACATGGAGGTACACGGGACATGGAGGCAAGGGGCATTTTGAATGCTTGTGAACACCTGGACGCATCTGGACTGAACCAAACCCTTCCCCAACCCACCCCATCCAACCCGACCCAACCCAACCCAACCCCTTGCCCTCACTCATGCAGGGCTACATCATCCAGCCATCCAACCCAAGCCAACCACCTCCCCACATACTCCCCACCCGTGCTGGAAACTGCACTCATAACGTGAATGACCCACCCCTGCAGGACAACCAGCTTGCTGTCGTTAATTGCCTGGAAGACCCTGACGACACCCTGAAACTCAAAAACTCCCCCCCCCCCCCCTTCCCCCCCTCCCCCCCACACCCACCCCCCCGCATTTTCGACACTAGACCGGACCCACCCCAACCCATCCCCCCCCCCCCCCCCTACAGGACCACCAACTTGCTGTCATTGACTGCCTGGAAGACCCTGATGACACCCTGAAGCTCAAAACCCTGGAGCTGCTGTATAAGATGACAAAGGCAAATAATGTGGAGGTGCGCTGCCTTGCCTCTGGTCAACCATGTAATACCAACCCATGATAGCATTAGGTATAAAGCTGTACTCTAGTTATATCCTAGTTGTATGCAAGATGACAACGGCAAAAAATGTGGAGGTGTGCTGCTTTGCCTCTGGTCAACCATGTTAGACCTACCCATTATAGCATTAGGTATAAAGCTGTTCTCTAGTTATTTCCTAGTTATATGCAAGATGACAACGGCAAACAATGTGGAGGTGCGCTGCTTTGCCTCTGGTCAACCATGTTAGACCTACCCATTATAGCTTAAGCTATAAAGCTGTACTCTAGATATATCCTAGTTGTATGCAAGATGACAAGGCAAGCAATGTGGAGGTTTGCCTGCTTTGCCTGCTTTGCCTCAGTGTATACCAATACCAAACCAATACCAATACCAATACCAATATCAAACCAAAACAGGTGTATACCAATGTCTGTGCAGGTGATTGTGGAGAAGATGTTGAGCTACTTGAGAGGAGCCACTGATGAGCACATTCGCAGGGATATTGCTCGCAAGGTCTCAGAGCTGGCTGAGAGATACGCTCCTAGTCCCAAGTGGTTCATCGCCATCGTGAGCGAGGTGCGTGTTGGACTTGTGGCGTGTTGAATTTGTGGTTGTTGGATTCTGCCAAGGTCTCCCAGACACTCAAAAATTCAGGGTTTCCCGGGGCAGCTCGTCGCGCTGGGGTCGTACTGAGTCGCTCAATGTGCGACACGATTTACACAAACAAAACAGTGATCTCCCCATATCCCCCAATGGTTGATAGCCATCGTGAGCGAGGTGCATTTTGGACTTGTGGACTTAATATTTTTCTTTGTCTTTTATTGTATTTGCCTTTCTTTAAGGATTGGATTTAACCTGGCTACTCAGTGTCTACTATTCTTACAAATCTGGCATAAAAACAGTAATACAAAGTAAACATTCTGTAGATAAATGTTGCGTGTTGAACTTGTGGATGTTGGATTCTGCCAAGGTCACCCCGAAATATTCAGTCATATTGCTGTTGCCGTAATTACAATCCAGTTGGGTTTCCATTAAGTTTCTTGTAAATAAGGGGGGTCCAGGGGCAGCCCATTGCGCTGGGGTATTACTGAGTCGCACACAAACAAAACAGTGATCCCCCTCTTGCCCCAAATGGTTCATCGCCATGGCGAGCGAGGTGCGTAAGGGACTTGTGGACTTGTGGCGTGTTGAACTTGTGGTTCTTGGACTCTGCCAAGGTCACCCCATAATCCAGGGATTCCCTGGGCAGCTCGTCGCGCTGGGGTCGTACCGAGTCGCTCAATTTGCGACACGTCACACACAAACAAAACAGTGACCCCCCCCCCCCCCCCCCCCCCCCCCCCCCCCCCCCCTTGCCCCAAGTGGTTCATTGCCATCGTGGGCGAGGTGGTGAAATGAATCATAGCTGTTTTAATGTGCGGCGTGTCGCAAATTGAGCAACTCAGTGTGACGCCAGTGCGACGCTCATGTGTGAATGTTTTCCGGGAAATGGGCCTTGTGTCGCAACGTTTGCTTGTAAAACGCTTTGTGGCGTGTTGAAGTTGTGATTCTTGGACGTTTGCTTGTTAAACCTCTGTTCATCAGCTACCTGTCTATGTTCATCATTGGTTAAACATTGTTGAACAGGTGTTAAACAACCTGAACACCTGTTTAACAACCTGAACAGGTGCAGGCTACCGTAGGGTAACCTGATGCACCTCATTTAGAGGCACAATGCCGGCTCAATCCCCTTATCCACCTCATTTACCTCCACTCCACCTCCTCAGGTCTTCGAGCTGGTAGGAGACCACGTGGAGCCTCAGGTGGCCCATAACCTGATGCACCTCATTAAGAGGCACAATGCCGGCTTGATCCCCTCCTCCACCTCCCCTCTACCTCATCACCTCCCCTCCCCTCCCCTCCACCTCCCCCCCACCCATTCACCTCCACTCCACCTCCTCAGGTCTTCAAGCTGACAGGAGACCACGTGGAGCCTCAGTTGGCCCATAACCTGATGCATCTCATTTAGAGGCACGATGCCGGCTCAATCCCCTCCTCCACCTCCACTCCACCTCATCACCTCCACTCCACCTCCCCTCCATCTCCCCTCCACCTCATCACCTACAACTCCCCTCCACCTCCACTCCACCTCCACTCCACCTCCCCCCCACCCAATCACCTCCACTCCACCTCCCCTCCATCTCCACTCCACCTCATCCCTCCCCTCCACTCCACCTCCCCCCCCCCCCCAATCACCTCCACTCCACCTCCCCTGCCATCTCCACTCCACCTCATCCCCTCCCCTCCCCTCCCCTCCCCTCCCCTCCCCTCCCCTCCCCTCCCCTCCCCTCCCCTCCCCTCCCCTCCCCCTCCCCTTTCCTCCACCCCCCCCTCCCCACCCAATCACCTCCACTCCACCTCCTCAGGTCTTTGAGTTGGCAGGGGACCACGTGGAGCCTCAGCTGGCCCATAACCTGATGCATCTCATTGCTGAGCAGGATGAAGACTTGCATGTATCTGCAGGTACGAATCTGAACTGCGAAAACGGTGCAGGTGTCATCAAAAAGTAAATATTCCCAGTCAAGTTCGTCAACCAAAATATATTTAGCTCTGGAAATTAAAAATCACGTTGGTCCATGTATATTTCCTATGGGCAAGCCTTTCCAGCCTATTTAGCTACCCTTGTACTGTTAACCTTCATATATTTCCTACGTCCGGAGGCCATATCCCACCAACCCCAGAATGCAGCATGTCCTGTCCTCGGATTTATATTGTTGCTCCTCGCACGCCTGCCCATGCCCACCCTTTGTTGTATCTTAGTGATCCTTAGGTTGCTCACCGCATGCCTAGGTACAATCATATCTCCTACGTTTCAGGGCCCCACCCTCCCAACCAAAATATGTCAGTGGGGAGGGGGGTAGGGGGGAGGGGGGGGGGGGAGGGGGCAAGGGGGAGAGGGGAATGGGGGTGACCTTAGTGATCCTTAGGTTGCTCACCGCATGTCTAGGTACAATCGTATCTCTGTTTTCAGGGCCCCATCCTCCCAACCGAAATATGGGAGTGGGTAGGGAGGTAGGGAATGGGGTAGGGGGGAGAGGGGAGTGGGGGTGGGAATGAGGTAGGGGGGAGTGGGGGTGGGAATGAGGTAGGGGGGAGTGGGGGTGGGAATGAGGTAGGGGGGAGAGGGGAGTGGGGGTGACCTTAGTGATCCTTAGGTTGCTCACCGCAAGCCTAGGTACAATCATATCTCCTACGTTACATGGCCCCATCCTCCCAACCGAAATATGGGAGTGGGGGTTGGTGGGGGGGAGAGGGGGTGGGCAGGGGGAAGTGGGGGTGACCTTCGTGATCCTTAGGTTGCCCACCGGATGCCTAGGTACAATCATATCTTGTACGTTACAGGGCCCCAACCTCCCAACCGAAATATGGGAGTGGGGAGGGGGGTAGGGGGGAGTGGGGGTGGGGGTGACCTTAGTGATCCTTAGGTTGCTCACCGCATGCCTAGGTACAATCATATCTCCTACGTTACAGGGCCCCACCCAACCAACCAAAATATGTTAGCGGGGAGGGGGGTAGGGTGGGTGGGGAGGGGGCAGGGGGGAAAGGGGAATGGGGGTGACCTTAGTGATCTTTAGGTTGCTCACCGCATGTCTAGGTACAATCATATCTATGTTTCAGGGCCCCATCCTCCCAACCAAAATATGGAAGTGGGTGGAGAGGTAGGGGGGAGTGGGGGTGGGTAGGGGGGAGAGGGGAGTGGGGTCGACCTTCGTGATCCTTAGGTTGCTCACCGAATGCCTAGGTACAATCATATCTCCTACAGGGCCCCATCCTCCCAACCGACATAAGGGAGTGGGGAGGGGGGGAGGGGGTAGAGGGGAGTGGGGGTGGCCTTAGTGATCCTTAGGTTGCTCACCGCATGCCTACGTACAATCATATCTCCTACATTACAGGGCCCCATCCTCCCAACCGAAATATGGGAGTTGGGAGGGGGGTAGGGGGGAGTGGGGTTGGGTGGGGGGGGGAGGGGAGAGGGGAGTGGGGGTGACCTTAGTGATCCTTAGGTTGCTCACCGCATGCCTAGGTACAATCATATCTCCTACGTTACAGGGCCCCATCCTCCCAACCGAAATATGGGAGTGGGTAGGGGGGTAGGGGGGAGTGGGGTTGGATGGGGGGGAGAGGGAAGAGGGGAGTGGGGGTGACCTTAGTGATCCTTAGGTTGCTCACCGCATGCCTCAAAAGTCGAATAAGTTGGTACAAGCATATTTCCTACATTTCAGGGCCCCATCCTCCCAACCGAATGACCTAAAATGGCATGAAATAACCTGGAATAGCCTCCCAACCCATATATCCTAAAATGGCATGAAATAACCTGGAATAGCCTCCCAACCCAAATAACCTTAAACAGCGTGAAACACCCTGGAATAGCCTACAGCCACCTACAGAAGGGCCCTATCTTCCCAGCCTCAGTCTGCAACATGTTCTTTCGTCATATTTGTATCATGAATGTATGTAACAGCCCAGGGGCTGCCAAATAGGCTACAGGCTTGCCCATCTTGCCGTTCTGGGGAAATTAGCCCCCAGTTAAGTTTAGGGTGTTGAGTGGTTTAGGGTTCGGGGTCTGGGCGTAACGTATTAGGGGGCTAACTTGGCTGGGAGGTAACTTCCCCACTACCTCCTCGTACCCACAGGATGAATCTCCTAGCAAGACCACTGAGCTCAGGGTTCAGGGTCTTGGCGAAACACATGTGGTGGCTAGCTTAACTTAGGGCTGATTTTCCTTCTGTTCCCTATCTTTCTGTCCTCCCATTCCTCTTCCCTTTCCTCTGGGCCACCATGTCAGAACTGCTTGGCTACTGCTAGGCTACCTACAAGATGTCCTCAATGCTCCCGTAGCCTAGTAGTTCTGACACACCATCCGTGTGTCGCTTCCACATGTGCCACCATCTGTGTGTCACCGCCATATGTGCCATCACCTCACAACCACCTGTGGGGGCTATCTTTACTGAGGGCTACCTTCCCCACTACCATAGTAAACAAGGCCTATGCAGCGTCGCAAGCGACGCAGAAAATTGGCGGAGTGTGTTGGCAACGGAACGAAAGGTGACAACGATGGAGCTGACCGAAGCGAGTTAGTTACGCGACCGTTGGCTGGCGTGTCAGGCTTCAATTTATTTTCGGTCGGACAAATGGGTAAGCATGGGGGCTCCCGCCCCCTTGAAGATGGGGCTCTGCCAAAAACACTGCCTACAGGGACTTGCCCATCTTGCCGTCCTGGGGAAATTAGCGGACAGTTAAGTTTAGGGTGTTCAGTGGTATAGGGCTCGAGGTCTGGGTGTAATGCATATGGGAGCTACCTTCCCCACTACTGTTCTGTCCTCATCTGAGACATCCCAACTATTGTTTTTCTTTTCGGCTACCAGCACCAGCTTCTTGGTAGCTCCCTGAGACTTCCACTGGGTCAAACCCAAAGATTCCAGGAGCACTGGAAAGCTGTCGGCATCAGGCTCCAAGTGCCTATGTTGCAGTGTTACATTTTTCGACGACGCGTCGCCATTCCGTAGAATGCTACACCCCCCGGACCCCCCGATATCGGGACGCGCTGCCCCCCGACCCCCCAGGCTCCGCGCTTCGCGCTCCGCCATGCGATGGCTACGCAACTATCCTGAAATCAGGGTTGAGTAGCCCAAGTAGCTACTCAACCTGGACTACAGAAATCAGAAATAAAAAACGCTGCTATGTTTATGCTCAAGTTTTGGATGATGGAAGAGCCTAGGGAGCTGCCTTGAAGCTGCTGCTCGTGGCTGAAAAGAAAAATTCTGATCCTAACTAAATTTTGGCACCATGCTCCTGCGCAGTTGAGGTGTACATGAGGCTGCTGGACAAACCTAAGCTTCCTCCCATTCTTCAAGAGGTACGAGGCTGTATGTCTGTAATACATTATTATTTACAGTCCACCCTCCCCCAGGTGGATGATAGCCCCCCCCCCCCCCCCCCTATTGGTGGTTGGCCCCAGTGAAAGCAAACAGGCTGGCCTCCTCAACCTTACGCCTTGTAACAAGGCGTACAATTTATTTATTATTTACAGTCCAGGGTAGCCAAATAGGGTAAAGGGACTTGACCTTCAAAGCAGGAAAGGGTCGTTTAAAAAACAAGCACTGGTGAACTGAACCCATGCATATGAGGCTGCCATCAATTATACGCGAATTGTAGCACGGACTCAGGGCCCCTGTTGGTTAAACGATTGTTTGAGGTTCAGTTCACCAGTGCTTTTTCTTTTTAAGCCCTTCCTATACGGTTGGGCAAGTCCCTATAGCCTATTTGGCCTACCCCTGGACTGTAACATACATACATACATACATACATACATACGCAGGACATTCTGCTGTTGATTCCATGGCTATTCTTTTCCGCTACGAGCAGCAGCTTCTAGGCAGCTCCTTCAGCCAGCCACTGAGCTAGACCCAAATATTTCAGCAGTTCTGAAGGGCTAATTGTGTCTGCTTCACTGTGCACTAGGTCGCATTTGGTTCAAGGCGCCTGCAGGCGCATCCTGAATGGAATTTTCTAAGTAATGAATTTAATGTGATTTAATCTGATTTAGTTGGACAAAGATATCATTTGTTTTCTAATTGCTCCTCTGTGCACTAGGTCGCATTTGGTTTGGCCTAAGAGCCAGTCAGGGGGGCTGTTGCTCCAGTGTTTTTCTTTTCAGCTACAAGCCGCAGCTTCTAGTCAGCTCCCCTGCCTCCCTATCCAGCCAAACCAAAGCAGTCTACTGCACCTGGACGCTGCTGTCATCAGTAATCTACACCTGTTGAAATGTCGGCGCAGAGCCCGGTGGATGAGTCAGGGAGCTGCCTAGAAGCTGCTGCTCGTAGCCGAAAAGAAAAACACTGTGTTGCTCGAAGCTGAAAACAAAAGCCCTGGTTGATTTTAGGGGTTTTGTTTTCAAA
Organism: Chlamydomonas sp. ICE-L; assembly: GCA_013435795.1. Classification (NCBI taxonomy): domain Eukaryota; kingdom Viridiplantae; phylum Chlorophyta; class Chlorophyceae; order Chlamydomonadales; family Chlamydomonadaceae; genus Chlamydomonas; species Chlamydomonas sp. ICE-L. The sequence goes on along the minus strand of JACBWV010000610.1, from coordinate 17,152,928 downwards.
TCGAACGAGGGTTTTTTCTAGCTTTATGCTTTTAGACCTCCTCTAGGGACAGCGTTTTATAGCTTTTAGAGCCATTTAGGAAAAAAAAAAAGAATTTCGCCAATACGGGGTCAAAACCAGCGATCGCTATTTATAGCGGGGGGTTACTTGGACCCTTCTAAGGGGCGATACCGCCTGTTTTAGTAGGGCAGTCGCCTGCTGTGTCCTGGTTGATTTCCCTCTTTATCCTGTACCCGCCAGCATAGCTGTTTGCCAGATGCTCTTATCTGCAGTTTGCAGGTTTTAGGTTAGCAGTTTGTAGTTTTTTTTATTACTTGGTTTGATTCACCCCAGGAACAAACCTAAACCCGAAAACCTAAACCCTGTACACAAAACAGCGCCCACTGGAGGCTTAGAACGAAAGGCGAAGAAAGTCCTAAAGATGGGTATGTCAGGGTGTGTCAAGTACTCAAGTACAGGATGAGCATGTCTGCAGTCCCGATTGCGACCAAGGCCACGGCTCTCTCTCGGACACGAACACGCACATGATTGACGATGAAAAGGTGTACATCATCGCAAGCTCTGTTATTCTTTTCGACTACGAGCAGCATCTAGGCAACTCCCCTGGCTGGCTAATCATCCAAACCTAAAGTCACCTAGTACACCTTGAAGCTGGCGTAATTGGCCTTCTAGCGCTGCTGAATTTTTGAGGCTTAGCTCAGTGGATGGCTCAGGGAGCTGCCTAGATGCTGCTGCTAGTAGCCGAAAAGACAAACAGTGATCGCAAGAGGCCCTGGTCTGCAGTTCAAGGGTATGAATGTGTCATGTACAGTATGAGCACAAAGCTTCTGTTGCCACAACCTCGCTGCATGCCAACGCTTTCAATAGCCATAGATGTCCTGCATTTTTGCAACATGTACATCATCACAAACACTTTTTTCCATCACAAACTGTGATCGCAAGAGGCCCTGGTCTGCAGTTCAAGGGTATGAATGTGTCCTGTGCAAGATAAACACAAAGCCTTGGCATTGCTGTCAAAAAAGAATTAATAGTCTGCCTTATTACGAGGCGTGAGGCTGAGGGGGCCAGCCCATTTGCTTGCACTGGGGCCAACCACCAAGCACACAAGCCATATTTGTTCTGTATTTTGGGAACACGCGCATAGTATGAGCTATGGAGGAGCTACGTATGAGTTGTATGTAAGTTTTATGTTCGTTATGTATGAGCTACATATGAGATGCATATGATTATATATGAGCTACTTATGAGCAGGGTACTTCAATTGGCCAAATTGGCCAGCGCTTTAGCGCACTTGAAAAAATATAAACTGCGCTTTGTAGTGCAAAAAGCGCAAAAATTGCTTGCTGCGCCCACAGGGGGTTGCAAAAAACTGCGCGAAACGCGCAGCGGGGCTAAAAAAAGCAGCGCGGAAAAGCACGCGCTTGGAAGTACCCTGCTCAGTTAGTTATGTATGAGTTATATTAGTTATATATAGTTATATATGAGTTATATATAGTTATATACTTATATATGAGTTATACATGAGTTTTATAGTAGTTATGTATGAGCTACATATGAGTTACATATAAGTTAAATATGAGCTTATGATCTATACATGAGCTATGTATGATCTACAAATGAATTATATATGAGCTACTTATGACCTATATATGAGCTACATATGAGTTATATATGAGCTACTTATGATCTATATATGAGCTACAAACGAGTTATATATGAGCTACATATGAGTTATATATGAGCTGCATATGAGTTATATATGAGCTGCATGAGCTACTTATGACTTATATGTGAGCTATGAAAGGGCTACATATGAGTTGTATATGACTTTTATATGAGATATGTATGAGCTGCATATGAGTTATATATGACTTTTATATGAGATATGTATGAGCTGCATATGAGTTATATATGACTTTTATATGAGATATGTATGAGCTGCATATGAGTTATATATGACTTTTATATGAGATATGTATGAGCTGCATATGAGTTATATATGACTTTTATATGAGCTACATGTGAGTTATATATGAGTTATGTATGAGCTACATACCGGTATGAGCAACTTATAAGTTAAATATGAGCTATGTATGAGCTACATATGAGTTATATGTACAACTATAGATCATCCTCTTGCAGCTCCATGTACTCGCATAATAATTGCAGGTCAGCAGTTAGATTCTGGCTGGGTACGGAGCGTTGGCTTCCTTGTCCACCACACAACATGCCAACTCCCACAAGAACCATACATGCTCAGCAGTTTGGGGGAATATGTTCATGTACATAGGGAATGGCAATATGACATCATATGATGTTATATGATCCCGGTAGTCTGACTAGGCTAAAGTTACTATTTATATACAATATCACATGATGCAATATGTATGATATCATATGACATCATACTCGCCTGTGGTCAACGTCGTGATATACCGGTCCTTGCATATACATTAGTATATATCATCCTTTTTCAGCTTCATATTCGCGCATAACAACTGCAGGTCATCTGTTGGGTGCTGGGTGAATACAGAGCCTTTGCTTCCCAGTCCACCACACAACATGCCAGCACCCACAAGAACCATACATGCTCTGCATTTTGGGGAATATATTCATATACATTAGTACATATCATCCTTTTTCAGCTTCAAATACGCGCATAACAACTGCAGGTCATCTGTTGGGTGCTGGGTGAGTACGGATCGTTGGCTTCCCAGTCCACTACCCTACGAGCCAAGCCTCAGGACGTGATGAGCATGCTAGTCAAACTATACGGCTCACAACGTGCCACAGACAACGTTCGTGCGCTGACCATCACTGCTTTGGCCAAGATCGTGGCACAGGTGGGTTAGGTTAGCTTTGCTTTGGTTGCCTCGTCCTCGGTGTTACCTTTAACAAGGAAAGGGTGGGTGTTGGGGGGTGGGGGGATGAGTGTGTGTGTTTGTCATGGAATGGCGTACCAAGATCGTGGCACATGTGGTTTAGGTTTGGTTTGGTTGCGTTCTCGGTTGTTACATTTTTTGAGGAAGGAGCGTGTGTTGGAAGGTGGAGGGTTATGTGTGGGTGGGGTGGGGGATGTGGGGTGGGGGGGGGGGGGGGTAAGTGTGTGTTTGTCATGGAATGGTCTACCAAGATTGTTGCACAGGTGGTTTAGGTTTGCGTTGGTTGCCTTGTCCTCGGTTGTTACTTTTTCAAGGAAGGGGTGTGTGTTGGGGGTGGGGGGTTGAGTGTGTGTTTGTCATGGAATGGTGTACCAAGATCGTGGCACAGGTGGGTTAGGTTTGCTTTGGTTGCGTCCTCAATTGTTACCTTTTTCGACGAAGGAGTGTGTGTTGGGTGGTGGGGGTTCAAGTTTGTGTGTGACTGTGTGTGTGGTGGTGGTGTGTGTGTGCGGGATTTTATTGGTTTCGGATACAAGAACTATCAAGTACCGGCCCTCTGGGTAAGCTAGTACCGCCCTTGGGCGGACTAGCGAGTGGGCCCCCCTCCAAGCATCCTCAAAGGTAGAAGGGGGCCGTACTCGCGAGCGGGCCCCCTCCCCTTGGGAAGGGAAGGGGCCCACTTGAGGCAGCCCTCTTTTAGCTGCCTAATAATTGGCAAGCCTTAGGCAGCTTGTAGCTGCCCAAGGCTTGGTTCTAGTGGGGGGTATATGTGTGTAAGTGTGTAATGGAATGGTCTACCAGCCTTCCGGCTGCCCACAGTCTGCGGTCGGAGTCAGCATGCAAAGTATAACGGTGTGAACTCTACTACATCGCACTTCTGAGTACAGAAGGCAATCACGCATGTTTTGGGTTGTTACTTCATTTTCCCCAACCAACTTGATTTCCCAACCAACTTGATTTTTCCCAGCCACCTCTAGGCTGCTCACCGTCTTCTAACGACAAGTCCCTCCGTGCGATACTCACAGAAACCAGGGAGCATACTAATGTTTCGTGATGTTCATACCATGTACAAGTCCCCGTTGACTCCGTCAAGCAACGGGCACATTTGAAGGCCAGTTGGGCACCAGGAAAAGTGTAATCATTACCATCCTCAGCATCATCATCATACTAAGCAGATTAGGCAGTTTAGCGGCCCCTCTAGAGCCTCCACCTCTTCCCTTGGTTTCCCCTTGCTTTCCCCATCGCATTGATTTCCCTTGCTTCCCCCATTGTAACTCCTTGCTTCCCCCATTGTTACTCCTTGCTTCCCCCATTGCATTGATTCCCCTTGCTTCCCCCATTGTTACTCCTTGCTTCCCCCACTGCATTGATTCCCCTTGTTCCCCATTGCAGTGCATAACTCTTCCTTAGTTTTCCCCTTGCTTCCCCCATGGCATTGGTGTCTGTGGGCAAGGGTGGGGAGGAGGGAAGCGTACAGCGAGGGTGGAGATGGCTGGGGGGGGAGAAAAAGAGTTGTCACAGGGGGTGGGGAGGGGGCACACGAACAATTTGCGGGCAAGTAGGGATCAGTGTAGTCTTAGGGGGTGGAATGAGACGGGGGGGGGGGGGGGGGGGGGGGGGGGGGGGAAGCGGGGGTAGAGGAGAGTACGGAAGGAAGGGCAGCGATGTTTTTCTTTTCGATGGGGGGAATACTCGACGTGTGGGTACATACAACGTTACCCTCTAAGACCCAGATACAGGACACCAGAGACGCAAAAAGGGTGGGGGTGTGGCCATCCCACCAGCTAACATGCTGTACATACGATACCATACTACTATAACATACTACATAAGAGCTCATACGTACTACTACATACAATACATACATAACATACTATGTATGATAATACGTCACCATCTCTCAGACTGGGACCAGATTAGGGCCTGAAGCAGAGGAGTTGTTACACAAGGCATCATGCAGCCAGAATCTGGAGCTGCAGCAGCGTGCGTACGAGCTGCAAGCTATCGTCATCAATAAGGCCGCAGATGGAATGAGTGTTCAGAAAGGCAAAACGTGGTTTTTGACTTGGTTTAATTCCTGTCGAATCAGCCTTCATGCGGCTCACCAGCCCACGGCGTCGACTGCAATCCATCGTCTCATCAAATCAGAGCCTGCTGATGATGAGTCAGTACATCAATAGTGTACCTTATGAGAGGTGGAGATTGAGGAGCGGCGCGCACTCGGGCCTCAGATGGTGAGTGGTTTTACACGTGTGTTTGACTTGATTTTATTACATGGTACATCAGCCTTCAGACTGCTCACCATCAGCAGCGTGCGCACGAGCTGCTCGCTATCGTCTCATCAACTCAGGGCCTGCAGATGGTGAGTCAATAAATCAGTAAGCTCTTCATCATAGCCCTGCAGATTGTGGATCATAAAATCAATAGACCCGTTATTAACTAGCGGGAGATTTGGTGGGCGCCATATGCTTGCACTGTGGGCCACCACAGGGCAATGAATAAATACATGTGGGCCCGTTGAACGGGGCTGAGGTGAAGGGGGCCGGCAGCCCATTTCCGCTTGCACTGGGGCAGCCACGGCATGAACTCATACATGTGATTATGACGGGCGTGGGTGAGGGGGGCAGCCCATGCTTGCACGGTGCCAGACCAACAGGCATGAAGAAATACATGGTGGGCCTATATACGGGGCGGGGTGAGGGGGCCAGCCCATTTGCTTTCAACTAGGGGCGCACCACGGGACATGATAAATACTGGTGGCCTTATGACGGGGCGTGATTGAGGGTGCCAGCCTTGGCTTCGAACTGGGCACCCATGGCATGAATAAAGTACAGGTTTGCCTTATTACGGACGTGAGGTTAGGGGTACCAGCCAATTGCTTGCACTGGGGCCAACCACAGCAGTGGTGAGGAATATACCGCGTGGTGGCGTGGGTTAAGGACCGTCGTGGCGCCGGCAGGAACGGTCTAACCACCTCGACTGACGCTACCATCGCTGTTGACAACGACCTCAACGCAAGGTTGCTACGCTAGAACCACTTGTACTGAACGGCCAATGTACCTGAAACAGACCAATTTATCGCTAAACGGCCACGCAGATGGTGAGTGGGGGTTGGTAGCACGTGTTTTCTTGGTTTGATTCATGGTCTATTCAACTTCAGCTTCGCCTCTGGGCGGAAAGATCCAGACATTTGTAAGTTCAGAACGGTTCTACTACAACGCGCTTAGAAAGTGCATAATGCAATCACATCTAATGTATAATAATATATATAATATGATAGAGATTACTTATATATTATATATTAATATATACACAGAAATCTGTCGATAGTGTCGAGGTGGTGTCATCGCGTACGACTTAAGAAACGCGACTCCCGCCAGGCCAAAGTCCGCGCTCGAAGCAGCCATTCAGCACTGTTAATCCCTCCTGCTTCAACTTCTGGCCTGATTGGGCCTCCTCGAATTTGCCTTATGTCAACCTTACGCTCCGTGCGTAGATCCGACCTGGGCGCATCCCCGCCAGATTTCTCCTTTATTACCCGCCTAGCATGTCATCGCACCGATTTCGGTGCGGCTTCAGTTCGTCTTCCTAGCAAGCGTTTCCCTTAAGCTTTCCCCATCTCTGCAAGACCTTTCCCTTCGTCACGCCCTGTCGCTCGGCAAGCAACGGGGAGTGACTGGTGAGTTAAGCTGAGACTGAGAATGAGAGAATTGACTGTACCTTCTTCCCACTGCAATCGGAGAAACATGTCGTCGTTGTGCGTTGGGCTAGAGCGGCCAACTCCGCCGCGCCAGTTGAATGAGGAACCTACATGTTTCCAATCCAATTCGAGTTGAGACTTTCCGGAGCAGTAGGCGGTGACCAGATTGTTCTTCTTTCGGACCGAACTGACTACATTCTCGCTAAGAGACTTAGTTATATACAGTTGCGCTTGCGCAAGTCACAGCCTTTTCAGTGGGGTCGGCTAATCGATCACAGCTAGGTGGCAGTGAATCAAAGGTCCGATGCTTGTTGGGGATTCGGATGAAAAAGCCGCAAACGTTGTAGCTGCTCATCGTCCCGTTTGCCTTTCATTCAGCTATGGCAAAGCCCACAGCTGAAGTGAGGGGGGCATACTGGAGTATGTTTGGTGCTGGTTGGTGCGTGTGGAGTGAGGGAGGTATGAGAGTTTTAGAGTGTAGTGGCTGTGGCTGGCTTGGGGTGGGGCAGGATGGATTCAGGAATAGTCAGAAGGAAGTTAGTATGTTTGTTGGGCGGGGGTACATGGTTGGGTGGGGGTGGGTGTGGATATAAACTGGGGGGGGGGGGGGGGGTGGGGGGGGGGGTAGGGGGGGGTTGTCGGGTGTGTCAACGGATTACGGTGGTTTGTTGTGCTTGGGTGCCACAAGGGAGTACCATCGCAGTATGGCGTCCGTCTGGTTTTAAGTTGCAATGTTACGCAGAGAAACCGTTTTGCAACCGTCCAAAACAGATGTGTGGGCCAACGTGGGAAGGGGGGAGGGGGCGGATAATGGTTTGTTGATGGTGGTGTGTGAAATGGGTGTGGCTTCAAGTGTAACCCATTATGTAAACCAGCCCCAATAGTGTGGCCCAAGGCCAAACCCTGGCACCGTCCTATGATTGGGGGTGGTGGGGGGGCGGGGTCTTCGTAGAGTAGAATGTGGCCACCGCCACCGGGCTACCGTACTATGAGATATATATATATATCATATATATAATATATATATATATATAATATATATTATAATGCGCATGCGCGGTAAAGTGCTAGATATATGTATATGCTATATATGCTATATATATATATATGCGCAATATATATATGCGCAATATATATATGCTATATATATATATATGCGCAATGCTTAGAAAGTGCTAGATACATGCTCGTTGCTTACATGTGTGATGATGTTATACACTGTGTTTCATATTATTCTATCTGCATGTACCGCTTTGCTTTTTCATCTTTGAGGGCCTCGAGCTGGTCTCCTTTGAACCTACACACAACACAAGAATAGACACAAAGTGCAAGAAACACACAACACTTTGAACCGACACACAAACACAATAACAAGCAACACAACACTTGAACCCTACACACACACAGAAATACCCCAAACCGATAAACTTGGCTCACACAACACAGACGCAACACCAACACAATAATATCTGTCTAACAACACACACAAAACTAACACACACAACTCAAGAATAAACTTGTCTACACACAACACAAGAATAAACACAAGAAGGCAAGAAGAAAGGCAAGAGACACTCAAGCGTAAACAACTTCACACACAAGAATAAACAAGTTAGCACATAAGAGGAATGGCAGGAGACACACAAGAAACACACAAGCATAGACAAGTTCACACACAAGTTCACACACTAGAACACACACAAGAAGACAAGAAGGAAGGCAAAAGAAACACAAGAAACACACACGCATACAGAAGTTCATAAACAAGTTTACACGCAATAATAAACAAGTTAGCACACAAGAAACACACAAGACGAAACAAGTTTAAAACCCCTCCTAATTTCCATCACGCTGCCGTAGGCTGTGCTGCCAGCTGACGCGTCATGTGAAGACTTTGAGGACCATGAGATGCAACAGCTGCCTGGACTCACCTTTTTGAACGGGTAAGCACCACCCGTAGTATCAGTCGTAGTGCCACCCGTAGTATCAGCCGTAGTGCCACCTATTTCTACACACACAGTGATATGCTCGCGACAGTGGAGAACGCAGTGCTCACCAGTCTTACGACAGTGGTGAACGTATTGACTACCAGTCTGCTTAAGACAGTGGTGAACGTAGTGCCTACCAGTCTCACGACAGTGGTGAACGTATTGCCTACCAGTCTCACAACAGTGTTGATCGTATTGACCACCAGTCTGCTTAAGACAATGGTGAATGTAGTGCCTACCAGTCTCACGACAGTGGAGAATGTATTGCCTACCAGTCTCACAACAGTGTTGATTGTATTGACCACCAGTCTGCTTAAGACAGTGGTGAATGTAGTGCCTACCAGTCTCACGACAGTGGAGAACGTAGTGCCTACCAGTCTCACCTTTCTGAACGAGTAATCGCGACCTGTAATCTGTCCATTTCAACACGTATCTTTCAACGCATCACAATTGTATGTTCATGGCAGGAGTGCCTGTAGTGCCTATCACATGCAGGCGTGGTACAAGCTTAAACAGGAGTTCATCAGGTTCCAACCATGGTACTACTCCTTGCCAAATTTGTCAGCGCTTAAAGCGCACAAATGTTGAATTGGTCCGCGCTTTTTACCAGGGCCAAACATTAGGGGGGGCCCGGGCACCCTGCTATTAGTGTATGGGGTCCCACTTCCTGGGTGGAAAAAAGGGGGGGCCCGGGCACCCTGCTATTAGTGTATGGGGTCCCACTTCCTGGGTGGAAAAAGGGGGGGCCCGGGCACCCTGCTATTAGTGTATGGAGTCCCACTTCCTGGGTGGAAAAAGGGGGGGCCCGGGCACCCTGCTATTAGTGTATGGAGTCCCACTTCCTGGGTGGAAAAAGGGGGGGCCCGGGCACCTTGCTATTCAGCTGTATGGAGATCCACTTCCTGGGTGGAAAAAGGGGGGGCCCGGGCACCCTGCTATTCAGCTGTATGAGCAGGAGGAGGAGGAGGATGGTATCATGAGGTGTAGGTGTTGGTAGGTCAGGGTGGTGTTGGTATAGGTCAGGGTGGTGTTGGTATAGGTCAGGGTGGTGTTGGTAGGTCAGGGTGGTGTTGGTATAGGTCAGGGTGGTGGCCTCTTTGTGTGGGTGGGTGAGTGTGGGTGGGTGGGTGGGTGGGTGGGGGGGGGGGGGGGGGGGGGGGCACCTTCAGGGGCGAGTTTCCTTTCAAAAACTAAAACTGAGAACACTATGTTGTTGCAGGTATGTGGCCGAGGCCTTGGCTCGGGGTGCAACGCCCTACGTTCCTCCTGAGCAACGTGCTGTTGGGAACCATGCTGCGACAAACGCATCAGGTAGGCTCGTGCAGTCATCATTGTAACATCACTACATCACTATGCGAGTATGTTGCAGTTGGCAAAAAGGACTTGCCCAACCTCAGGGCAAGCAGTGTTTTTGGTGTGTAAATCTAGTACAAACTCAGGGCCTCCATCGGTTAAACGATTGTTTTGGGGTTCAGTTCCTCAAGGTTGGGCAAGTCCCTTCAGCCTATTTGGCTTAACCCTGGACTGCAACATACATACATCAGTAAGGGTCATCAAAATGATCTTGTTGTTCGGGGAGGGGAGAGGTCCAACAGTCAGGCCAATTCACAACTGCAAAACGTGGACATTCAAGGGTGGGAATAGAAACAGACAAGTCCCATGCAGCGTTGCAAGCGACGCGGAAAATTGGCGGAGTGTGTTGGCAACGCGACGAAAGGTGGCAACGATGGAGCTGTCCGAAGCGTGTTAATTATGCGACCGTTGGCTGACGTGTCGGGCTTCAATTTTTGTTTTTTCCTGTCGGACGGACAAATGGGTAAATATGGAGGCTCACGCCCCTTGAAGAGGGGGCTCGGCCAAAAAACTCTAGTGACATGTTTCATCAGACCAATTATTTCTTGTGCATACCGTATCCAATCAAAATCATCATTTAGGACAGGGATCAGTTCCATCCCAGTGCCTTCTCCTCGCAAAGTTGCTGCCAGGATTCACTTCAGATGTAACTATAATTATATATTATATATACTATATATATATAGTTATATATATAAATATATTAATTACATGGTCCAGCGTGTAGCATGTCATATATATATATTACATGGTACAGCTTGGTAGCCATGTACATATATATATTACAGGGTACAGCTGGTAGCATGTAACATATATATACCAAACTACACCCTTGCTCTATGATCCAATCAAAACCAACCAACCAACCAAGTTACTGCCATCAATGCACTGTGTGTGATGTAACACAAACATGCCAAACTACTCCCTGGCTCGATGGATCTAATCAAAATCAACCAATCAATCAATCAATCAACCAATATAATTCAAAATCAGTCAACCAATGAATCAACCAATAAAAGTCAAATAAATCAACCAATAAATCAACCAATAAATCGACCAATAAATCAACCAATGAATCAACCATTAAAAGTCAAATAAGTCAACCAATGTAACAACCAATGAATCAACCAACAAATCAACCAAAGAATCAACCAATGAATCAACCAATGAATCAACTAATAAAAGTCAAAGTAAAGCAACCAATGAGTCAACCAATGAATTAACCAATATATGCACCCAACTCATTATAAGCCCCCCCCCACACGCACACTAACCAACCAATATGTGCACTCAACCAGCCCCCAACTCAAAATATGCCCCCACACACTCACACTAACCAACCAATATATGCCCCCAACTCAAAGTAAGCCCCCTCCCACACCACACACTACCAACCAACCAATATATGCACCCAACTCATAAGCCCCTCCCCACACCCCACACACTAACCAACCAATATAATGCCCCCACTCAAAGTAAGCCCCCTCCCACACACACACACTAACCTCCAATATATGCCCCACTCAAGTACCCCCTCCCCACCACTCACTAACCAACCAATATATCACCCAACTCAATAAGCCCCCTCCCACACACACAACCACTAACCAACCAATATATGCCCCCAACTCAAAGTAAGCCCCCTCCCCCACACACACACACTAACCAACCAATATATGCACCCACTCAAAGTAAAGTCCCCTCCCACACACCCACAACCAACCAATATATGCACCCCACTCAAAGTAAGCCCCCTCCCACACACACACGCTAACCAACCAATATAATGCACCCAACTCAAAGTAAGCCCCCCCCTACCACACACCACCCTAACCAACCAATATATGGCCCCCAACTCAAAGTAAGCCCCCTCCCACAAACACACACCTAACCAACCATATATGCCCCCAACTCAAAGTAAGCCCCCTCCCACACACACACACACTAACCAACCAATATATGCACCCAACTCAAAGTAAGCCCCTCCCACACACACACCACTAACCAACCAATATATGCACCCAACTCAAGTAGCCCCCTCCCCACACACACACACTAACCAACCAATATATGCACCCAACTCAAGTAAGCCCCCTCCCACACACACACTACTAACCAACCAAATATATGCACCCAACTCAAATAAGCCCCCTCCCACACACACACACTACCAACCAATATAGGCCCCCAACTCAAAGTAGCCCCCTCCCACACACACACACACTAACCAACCAATATATCCCCCAACTCAAAGTAAGAGCCCCCTCCCACACACACACACTAACCAACCAATATATGCACCCAACTCAAAGTAAGCCCCCTCCCACACACACAACACTAACCAACCAATATATGCACCCACTCAAGTAAGCCCCCCTCCCACCACACAACACTAACCAACCAATATATGCCCCAACCAAAGTAGCCCCTCCCCACACACACACACCAACCATATATGCACCCAACTCAAAGTAAGCCCCCTCCACACACACCACACTAACCAACCAATATATGCCCCAACTCAAAGTAAGCCCCCTCCCACACACAACACTACCAACCAATATATCCCCCAACTCAAGTAAAGCCCCCTCCCACACACACACCACTAACCAACCAATATATGCACCCAACTCAAAGTAAGAGCCCCCTCCCACACCCACCACTACCAACCAATATGCACCCAACTCAAAGTAGCCCCCTCCCCACACACCACACAACCAACCAATTATGCACCCCAACTCAAAGTAACCCCCTCCCACACACACACACTCAACCAACCATATATGCCCCACTCAAAGTAAGCCCCCTCCCCACACACACCTAACCAACCAATATATGCACCCCAACTCAAGTACACCCCCTCCCCACACACACACTAACCAACCAATATATGCCCCCAACTCAAAGTAAGCCCCCTCCCACCACACCCCACTAACCACCAATATAATGCACCCAACTCAAAGTAAGCCCCCCCCCACCACCCCACTAACCACCATATATGCCCCCAACTCAAAGTAAGCCCCCTCCCACACCACACACTAACCAACCAATATATGCCCCCCAATCAAGTAAGCCCCCTCTCACACACACACACTAACCAACCAATATATGCCCCACTCAAAGTAAGCCCCCTCCCCCACACACACACTAACCAACCAATATATGCACCCAACTCAAGTATCCCCTCCCACCCCACACACACCACAATATTGCACCAATCAAGTAAGCCCCTCCACACACACACACTAACCAACCCAATATATGCCCCCAACTCAAAGTAAGCCCCCTCCTCCCACCACACACCACTAACCACCAATAATGCAACCCAACTCAAAGTAAGCCCCCCCTCCCCCCCCACACACTAACCACCAATATATGCACCCACTCAAAGTAAGCCCCCTCCCACACACACACACTAACCAACCAATTATGCACCCAACTCAAAGTAAGCCCCCTCCCACACCACACACTAAACCAACCAATATGCCCCAACTCGAAGTAAGCCCCCTCCCACACACACACACTAACCAACCAATATAGCACCCAACTCAAAGTAAGCCCCCTCCCACCACACACCCTAACCAACCAATATATGCCACCCAACTCAAAGTAAGCCCCCTCCCACACACACACACCTAACCAACCAATTATGGCCCCCCCCAACTCAAAGTAAAGCCCCCTCCACACACACCACACTAAACCAACCAATATCTGCCCCAACTCAAAGTAAGCCCCCCTCCCACCTCAACACACTACCAACCATATATGCCCCCAACTCCAAAGTAAGCCCCCTCCCACACACACACACTAACCACCAATTATGCCCCCAACTCAAAGTAAGCCCCCTCCCACACACACCACACTAACCAACCAATATGCCCCCAACTCAAAGTAACCCCCTCCCACACACACCACTAACCACCATATATGCCCCCAACTCAAGTAAGCCCCCTCCCACACACACACACCTACCACCAATAATGCCCCACCTCAAGTAAGCCCCCTCCCACACACACACACTAACCAACCAATATATGCCCCCAACTCAAAGTAAGCCCCCTCCCACACACACACACTAACCAACCAATATATGCCCCCAACTCAAAGTAAGCCCCCTCCCACACACACACACTAACCAACCAATATATGCCCCCAACTCAAAGTAAGCCCCCTCCCACACACACACACACTAACCAACCATATATCATAGCCCCCCACTCAAAGTAAGCCCCCTCCCACACACACACACTAACCAACCAATATATGCCCCCAACTCAAAGTAAGCCCCCTCCCACACCACACACCACTAACCAACCAATATATCCCCCAACTCAAAGTAAGCCCCCTCCCCACACACCCCACTAACCAACCAATATATGCACCCACTCAAAGTAAGCCCCTCCCACACACACACACTAACCAACCAATATATGCAACCCAACTCAAAGTAAGCCCCCTCCCACACACACACACCACAACACAATATATGCCCCCAACTCAAAGTAAGCCCCCTCCCACACACACACACTAACCAACCAATATTGCCCCCACTCAAATAAGCCCCCTCCCACACACACACTAACCAACCATATATGCCCCCACTCAAAGTAACCCCCTCCCACACACACACACTAACCAACCATATATGCACCCAACTCAAAGTAAGCCCCCTCCCACACACACCACTAACCAACCAATATATGCACCCAACCAAGTAAGCCCCCTCCCACACACACACACTAACCAACCAATATATGCACCCCAACTCAAAGTAAGCCCCCTCCCCCTCCACACACACACACTAACCAACCAATATATCACCCACTCAAAGTAGCCAGCCCCCTCCCAACACACACACTACCAACCATATATGCACCCAACTCAAAGTAACCCCCTCCCCACACCACACACTAACCAACCAATAATGCACCCAACTCAAAGTAAGCCCCCTCCCACACACACACACTAACCCCAATATATCACCCAACTCAAATAAGGCCCCCTCCACACCCCACACACTAACCAACCAATATATGCCCCCAACTCAAAGTAAGCCCCCTCCCACACACACACACTAACCAAACCAATATATGCCCCCAACTCAAAGTAAGCCCCCTCCCACACACCACACACTAACCAACCAATATATGCACCCAACTCAAAGTAAGCCCCCCCCACACACACCAACACTAACCAACCATATATGCCCCAACTCAAAGTAAGCCCCTCCCCACACACACCACTAACCAACCAATATATGCCCCCAACTCAAGTAAGCCCCCTCCCACACCACACACTAACCACCCAATATGCCCCCAACTCAAGTAAAGCCCCCTCCCACACACACACACTAACCAACCATATATCCCCCAACTCAAAGTAAGAGCCCCTCCCACACACAACCACAACCAACCATATATGCCCCAACTCAAAGTAGCCCCCTCCCCACCAACACACTAACCAACCAATATATGCCCCCAACTCAAAGTAAGCCCCCTCCCACACACACACACTAACCAACCAATTATGCCCCAACCAAAGTAAGCCCCCTCCCACCACACACACCTAACCACCAATATATGCCCCCACCTCAAAGTAAGCCCCCTCCCACAACACCACACTAACCAACCAATATATGCCCCCAACTCAAAGTAAGCCCCCTCCCACACACACACACTAACCAACCAATATATGCCCCCAACTCAAGTAAGCCCCCTCCCACACACACACACTAACCAACCAATATATTCACCCAACTCAAAGTAAGCCCCCTCCCACCACACAACACACTAACCAACCAATATAGCACCCCAACTCAAAGTAAGCCCCCTCCCAAACCACACACTAACCAACCAATATATGCACCCAACTCAAAGTAAGCCCCCTCCCCACCACACACACAACCAACCAATATGCACCCAACTCAAGTAAGCCCCCCCCCACACACACACTAACCAACCAATATATGCACCCAACTCAAAGTAAGCCCCCCCCACCACCACACACTAACCAACCATATTGCCCCAACTCAAAGTAAGCCCCTCCCCCACACCACCACTACCCACCATATATGCCCCCAACTCAAAGTAAGCCCCCTCCCACACACCACACACTAACCAACACAATATATGCCCCAACTCAAGTAAGCCCCCCCCCCACACACACACTAACCAACCAATTATGCACCCCACTCAAAGTAAGCCCCCTCCCCACACACACACACTAACCACCAATATATGCACCCAACTCAAAGTAAGCCCTCTCCCCCCCACACACACTAACCAACCAATATATGCCCCAACTCAAAGTAAGCCCCCTCCCCACACACACACACTAACCAACCAATATATGCCACCCAACTCAAAGTAAGCCCCCTCCCACAACACACACTCTAACCAACCATATAATGCCCCAACTCAAAGTAGCCCCCTCCCACACACACACACACTAACCAACCATATATGCCCCCAACTCAAAGTAAGCCCCCTCCCACACCACCCACTAACCAACCAATATATGCACCCAACTCAAAGTAAGCCCCCTCCCTCCCACACACACACTAACCACATATCACCCCCCTCAAAGTAAGCCCCCTCCCACACACACACACTAACCAACCAATATATTGCACCCAACTCAAAGTAAGCCCCCTCCCACACACACACACTAACCAACCATATGCCCCCAACTCAAAGTAAAGCCCCTCCCCACACACACACACTAACCAACCAATATAGCCCCAACTCAAAGTAAAGCCCCCTCCCACACACACACCACTAACCAACCAATATATGCCACCCAACTCAAAGTAAGCCCCCTCCCACACACCACACTAACCAACCAATATATGCACCCAACTCAAATTAAGCCCCCTCCCCCACACCACACACTAACCAACCAATATATGCACCCAACTCAAAGTAAGCCCCCTCCCACACACCACACTAACCAACCAATATATGCACCCACTAAAGAGATAGCCCCCTCCCCCAACACACACATAACCAACCATATATGCCCCCAACTCAAAGAAGCCCCCTCCCACACACACACTAACCACCAATATATGCACCCAACTCAAAGTAAGCCCCTCTCCCACACACAACACACTAACCAACCAATATATGCCCCACTCAAGAGCCCCCTCCCACCACACACACACTAACCAACCAATATATGCACCCACCTCAATAAGCCCCCTCCCACACACACACACTACCAACCATATATGCCCCCAACTCAAAGTAAGCCCCCCTCCCACACACACACACACAACCAACCAATTATGCCCCCACTCAAAGGAACCCCCTCCCACCACACACACACAAACCAACCAATATATGCACCCAACTCAAAGTAGCCCCCTCCCACACACACCACATAACCAACCAATATATGCCCCCAACTCAAAGTAAGCCCCCCTCCCACACACACACACTAAAACCAACCAATATATGCCCCCAACTCAAAGTAAGCCCCCTCCCACACACACACACTAACCAACCAATATGCCCCAACTCAAAGTAAGCCCCCTCCACACACACCACTAACCAACCATATATGGCCCCCAACTCAAAGTAAGCCCGCTCCCCCACACACACACTAACCAACAATAGATGCACCAACTCCAAAGTAAGCCCCCTCCCACACACACACACCTAACCAACCAATATATGCACCCAACTCAAGTAAGCCCCCTCCCACACAACACACACTAACCAACCAATATATGCCCCAACTCAAAGTAAGCCCCCTCCCACACACACACACACAACCAACCAATATATGCCCCCACTCAAAGTAAGCCCCCAGGCCTCCCCGCCACACCACACACTAACCAACCAATATATGCCCCAACTCAAAGTAAGCCCCCTCCCACCACACACACTAACCAACCAATATATGCCCCCAACTCAAAGTAAGCCCCCTCCACACCACACACACACCATAACACCACTCAATACCCCCCCACATAACCACAATATATGCCCCCAATCAATAAGCCCCCTCCCACCACCACACAACCAACCAATATATGCACCCCTAAATAAGGCCCCCCTCCCACACACACACACACCAACCATATATGCCCCCAACTCAAAGTAAGCCCCCTCCCACACCACACCTAACCAACCAATATATGCACCCAACTCAAAGTAAGCCCCCTCCCACCACACACACTAACCAACCAATATATGCCCCCAACTCAAAGTAAGCCCCCTCCCACACACACACACTAACCAACCAATATATGCCCCCACTCAAAGTAAGCCCCTCCCACACCCCACACACTAACCAACCAATATATGCCCCCAACTCAAATAGCCCCCTCCCACACACACACACTAACCAACCAATATATGCCCCAACTCAAAGTAAGCCCCCTCCACACACACACACACTAACCAACCAATATGACACCCAACTCAAAAGTAAGCCCCCTCCCACACACACACCTACCAACCAATATAATGCCCCAACTCAAAGTAAGCCCCCTCCCACACACACAACACTAACCAACCAATATATGCCCCCACTCAAGTAAGCCCCCTCCCACACACACACACTAACCAACATATTCCCCAACTCCAAGTAACCCCCTCCCACACACACACACTAACCAACCAATATATGCCCCCAACTCAAAGTAAGCCCCTCCCACACACACACCTAACCAACCAATATATGCCCCCAACTCAAAGTAAGCCCCCTCCCCCACACACACACAAACCAACCAATATATGCCCCAACTCAAAGTAAGCCCCCTCCCACACACACACTAACCAACCAATATATGCCCCCAACTCAAAGTAAGCCCCCTCCCACACACACACACTAACCAACCAATATATGCCCCCAACTCAAAGTAAGCCCCCTCCCACACACACACTAACCAACCAATATATGCCCAACCAAAGTAAGCCCCCTCCCACACACACACACTAACACAACCAATATATGCCCCCACTCAAAGTAAGCCCCCTCCCACACACACACACTAACCAACCAATATAATGCCCCAACTCAAAGTAAGCCCCCTCCCACACACAACACTACCAACCAATATATGCCCCACTCAAAGTAAGCCCCCTCCCACACACACACACAACCAACCAATATATGCCCCCAACTCAAAGTAAGCCCCCTCCCACACACACACCACACACCAACCATATATGCACCCAACTCAAAGTAAGCCCCCTCCCACACACACACACTAACCAACCAATATATGCCCCCAACTCAAAGTAAGCCCCCTCCCCACACACACCAACACATAACCAACCAAATATGCCCAACTCAAAGTAAGCCCCCTCCCACACACACACACTAACCAACCAATATATGCCCCCAACTCAAAGTAAGCCCCCTCCCACACACACACACTAACCAACCAATATATGCCCCAACTCAAGTAACCCCCCTCCCACACACCCACACTAACCAACCAATATATGCCCCCAACTCAAGTAGACCCCTCCCCCCCCCACACACCCACTAACCAACCAATATAGTCCCCCAACTCAAAGTAAGCCCCCTCCACACACACACACACTAACCAACCATATATGCCCCAACTCAAAGTAAGCCCCTCCCACACACACCACTAACCAACCAATATATGCCCCCAACTCAAGTAAGCCCCCTCCCACACACCCCACTACCAACCAATAATATGCCCCAACTCAAAGTAAGCCCCCTCCCACACACACCACTACCAACCATATATCCCCAACTCAAAGTAAGCCCCCCCCACACACACACACTAACCAACCAATATATGCCCCAACTCAAAGTAAGCCCCTCCCACACACACACACTAACCAACCAATATATGCCACCCAACTCAAAGTAAGTAACCCCCTCCACACCACCCACATACCAACCAATATATGCACCCAACTCAAAGAAGCCCCCTCCCACACACACACACTAACCAACCAATATACTGCCCCAAACTCAAAGTAAGCCCCCTCCCCCCACACACACACTAACCAACCAATATTGCCCCCAACTCAAAGTACCCCCTCCCACACCACACACACTAACCAACCAATATATGCCCCCAACTCAAAGAAGCCCCCTCCACACACCACACCACTAACCAACCATATATGCACCCAACTCAAAGTAAGCCCCCTCCCCACACACACACTAACCCACCAATATATGCCACCCAACTCAAAGTAAGCCCCCCCCACACACACACCTAACCAACCAATATATGCCCCACCAAAGTAAGCCCCTCCCACACACACACACACTAACCAACCAATATATGCCCCAACTCAAAGTAGCCCCTCCACAACACCCACACAACCAACACCAATCATATATGCACCCCAACTCAAAGTAAGCCCCCCTCCCCACACACACACTAACCAACCAATATATGCCCCCCAACTCAAAGTAAGCCCCCTCCCACACCACACACACACTAACCAACCAATATATGCCCCAACCAAAGTAAGCCCCCTCCCACACACACACAATAACCAACCAATATATGCACCCAACTCAAAGTAAGCCCCCTCCCCACACAACACACTACCAACATATATGCCCCAACCAAAGTAAGCCCCCTCCCACACACACCCTAACAACCAATATATGCCCCAACTCAAACGTAAGACCCCCTCCCACACACACACACTAACCAACCAATATGCCCCCAACTCAAAGTAAGCCCCCTCCCACACACACACATAACCAACCAATATATCCCCCAACTCAAAGTAACCCCCTCCCACACACACACACACTAACCAACCAATATATCCCCCAACTCAAAGTAGCCCCCTCCCACACACACCACACTAACCAACCAATATATGCCCCCAACTCAAAGTAAGCCCCCTCCCACACACCACACACTAACCAACCAATATATGCACCCAACTCAAAGTAGCCCCCTCCCACACACACACCTAACCAACCAATATATGCCCCAACTCAAAGTAAGCCCCCTCCCACACACACACACACTACCAACCAAGATGCCCCCAACTCAAAGTAAGCCCCTCCCACCACACACCCCTAACCAACCAATATATTCCCCAACTCAAAGTAAGGCCCCCTCCACACACACAACACTAACCAACCATATAATGCCCCACCACTCAAAGTAAGCCCCCTCCCACACACACACCAACACCAACCAAATATGCCCCAACTCAAAGTAAGCCCCCCTCCACAACACACACCACTAACCAACAATATTGCCCCCAACTCAAATTAAGCCCCTCCCACACCACACACTAACCAAACCAATATATGCCCCCAACTCAAAGTAAGCCCCCTCCCACACACCACACTCATAACCAACCAATATTCCCCAACTCAAAGTAAGCCCCCTCCCACACACACACACTACACCAACCATATAGCCCCCACCCAACTCAAAGGTAAGCCCCCTCCCACACACACCACTAACCAACCAATATATGCCCCCAACTCAAAGTAAGCCCCCTCCCACACACACACACTAACCACCAATATACCCCAACACTCAAGTAAGCCCCCTCCCACACACCCACACTACAACCAAACCATATGCCCCCCAACTCAAAGTAAGCCCCCTCCCACACACACACACTAACCAACCAATATATGCCCCCAACTCAAGTAAGAAGCCCCCTCCCCCCCACACACACTAACCACACCAATAATGCACCCAACTCAAAGTAAGCCCCCTCCCAACACACCACAAACCAACCAATATATGCACCCCAACTCAAAGTAACCCCCCCTCCCACACACACACACACTAACCAACCAATATACCCAACTCAAGTAAAGCCCCCCACCACACACACACACGCACCACCAAGATATCCCCCAACTCAAAGTAAGCCCCCTCCCACACACCACACACTAACCAACCAATATTGCCCCCCAACTCAAAGTAAGCCCCCCCCCCCACACACAACACCTAACCAACCATAGTATGCCCCACTCAAAGTAAGCCCCCGCCTCCCACCACACACCACTAACCAACCAATATAGCCCCCAACTCAAAGTAAGCCCCCTCCCCCACACACACACAAACCAACCATATGCCCCAACTAAAGTAAGCCCCCTCCCCACCCACACACACTAACCAACCAATATAGCATGCACCCAACTCAAAGTAAGCCCCCTCCCACACACACCACACTAACCAAACCAATATATGCACCCACAATCCAAAGTAAGCCCCCTCCCACACACACACAAACTAACCAACCAATATATGCCCACCCCAACTCAAAAGAAGCAGCCCCCCCACACACCACACTAACAACCCAATGGCACCCCACTCAAAGTAAGCCCCCCCACACACACCACAACTACCAACCAATTATGCACCCAACTCAAAGTAAGCCCCCCCCCACACCACCCACCAACCATATATGCCACCCAACTCAAAGAGCCCCCTCCCACCACACACACACTAAACCAACCAATATATGCCCCCAACTCAAAGTAAGCCCCCTCCCACCAACACACACACCAACCAATATGCACCCAACTCAAAAGTAAGCCCCTCCCACACACACACACTAACCAACCAATATGCCCATGCCCCCAACTCAAAGTAAGCCCCCTCCCACACACACACACTAAAACCAACCACATATATGCACCCAACTCAAGTAAGCCCCCTCCCACACACACACACTACCAACCAATATATCAACCCATCAAAGTAACCCCCCCCCACACACACACTAACCAACCAATATATGCCCCAACTCAAAGTAAGCCCCCTCCCACCACACACCACTAACCAACCAATAGATGCACTCACCCAACTCAAAGTAAGCCCCCTCCACCACACCACTAACCAACCCATTATGCCCCCCAACTCAAAGTAAGCCCCCTCCCACACAACACCCACTAACCAACCAATATATGCCCCAACTCAAAGAAGCCCCCCCCCCACACACACACTAACCACCAATATATGCCCCCAACTCAAAGTAAGCCCCCCTCCCACACACACACACTAACCAACCAATATATGCCCCCAACTCAAAGTAAGCCCCCTCCCACACACACACACAACCAACCAATATATGCCCCAACTCAAAGTAAGCCCCCCTCCCACACACACACACTAACAACCACCAATATATGCACCCAACTCAAAGTAAGCCCCCTCCCACAACACAACTAACCAACCAATATATGCACCCAAACTCAAAGTAAGGCCCCCTCCCACACACACACACTAACCAACCAATATATGCACCCACTCAAAGTAAGCCCCCTCCACAACACACACCTACCAACCAATATGCACCCAACTCAAAGTAAAGCCCCCTCCCACCACACACACACAACCAACCAATATATGCCCCCAACTCAAGTAGCCCCCCCACACACACAACACACTAACCAACCAATATTGCACCAACCAAAGTAAGCCCCCTCCCACACACCACACACTAACACAACCAATATATCCCCAACTCAAAGTAACGCCCCTCCCACACACACACACTACCCACACCAATATATGCACCCACTCAAAGTAAGCCCCCTCCCACACACACACACTAACCAACCATATATGCACCCAACCAAAGTAAGCCCCCTCCACAACATAATATATGCACCCAACTCAAAGTAAGCCCCCCCTCCCACACACACACATAACCCCCAATATATGCCCCAACTCAAAGAGCCCCCTCCCACCACACACACACTAACCAACCAATATATGCACCCAACTCAAAGTAAGCCCCTCCCCACCACACACACTAACCAACCAATATATGCCCCCAACTCAAAGTAAGCCCCTCCCACACACACACACTAACCCACCAATATATGCCCCAACTCAAAGTAACCCCCTCCCCACACACACCACTAACCAACCAATATAATCCCCCAACTCAAAGTAAGCCCCCCCACACACACAACACTACCCCAATATATGCCCCCAACTCAAGAGTAAGCCCCTCCCACACACACACACTAACCAACCAATATATGCACCCAACTCAAAGTAAGCCCCCTCCCACACACACACACTAACCACCAATATATGCCCCCCAACTCAAATAAAAAGCCCCCTCCCACACACACACACTAACCAACCAATATATCACCCAACTCAAAGTAAGCCCCCTCCCACACACACACACACTAACCAACCCATATATGCACCAACTCAAAGTAAGCCCCCTCCCACACACACACACTAACCAACCAATATGCACCCAACTACAAAGTAAGCCCCCTCCCACACACCACACTAACCAACCAATATATGCACCCAACTCAAAGTAACCCCCCTCCCACACACACACATAACCAACCAATATATGCCCCCAACTCAAAGTAAGCCCCCTCCCACACACACACACACTAACCAACCAAATATGCCCCCACTCAAGTAAGCCCCCTCCCACACACACACACTAACCAACCAATATATGCCCCCAACTCAAAGTAAGCCCTCCCCCCACACACACCCTAACCAAATAATGCCCCAACTCAAAGAAGCCCCCTCCCACACACACACACTAACCAACCAATATATGCACCCAACTCAAAGTAAGCCCCCTCCCACACACACACCTACCAACCATATATGCCCCCAACTCAAAGTAAGCCCCTCCACACACACACACACTAACCAACCAATATATGCCCCAACTCAAAGTAACCCCTCCCACACACAACACACACTACCAACCAATATGCCCCAACTCAAAGTAAGCCCCCCTCCCACACAACCACACATAACCAACCAATATGCCCCAATCAAAGTAAGCCCCCCTCCCACACACACAACTAACCACCATATAATATGCCCCCAACTCAAGTAAGCCCCTCCCCCACACACAACACTAACCACCAATATATGCCCCAACTCAAAGTAAGCCCCCTCCCAACACACACACACTAACCAACCAATATATGCCCCAACTCAAAGTAAGCCCCCTCCCACACACACACCTAACCAACCAATATATGCACCCAACTCAAAGTAAGCCCCCCCCACACACACACACTAACCAACCAATATATGCACCCAACTCAAAGTAAGCCCCCTCCCACCACCCACACATAACCAACCAATATATGATCCCCCAACTCAAATGAAGCCCCCTCCCACACACACCACTAACCAACCATATATGCACCCAACTCAAAGTAAGCCCCCTCCCACACCACACACACACAACCAAACCATATATGCCCCCAACTCAAAGTAAGCCCCCTCCCACACACCACACCTACCAACCAATATATGCCCCCAACTCAAAGTAAGCCCCTCCACACACACACACTAACCAACCAATATATGCACCCAACTCAAAGTAAGGCCCCCTCCAAGTAGCCCCCCTCCCAACAACACACACTAAACCAACCAATATATGCACCCAACTCAAGTAAGCCCCTCCCAACACACACAAACCAACCAATATAGCACCAATCAAAGTAAGCCCCCTCCCACACACACACACTAACCAACCAATATATGCACCCAACTCAAAGTAAAGCCCCCTCCAACACACACACTAACCAACCAATATATGCCCCAACTCAAAGTAAGCCCCCTCACCACACACACACTAACCAACCAATATATGCACCCAACTCAAAGTAAGCCCCTCCCACACACCACACACTAACCAACCAATAAAGCACCAAACTCACAAGTAAGCCCCCTCCCAACACACACAATAACCAAACACATATGCCCCCCAACTCAAAGTAAGCCCCCTCCCACACCACACACACTAACCAACAATATATGCCCCCAACTAAAGTAAGCCCCCTCCCACACACACACACACTAACCAACCAATATTGCCCCAACTCAAAGTAAGCCCCCTCCCACACACACACACTAACCAACCAATATATGCCCCCAACTCAAAGTAAGCCCCCTCCCACACACACACACCTAACCAACCAATATATGCACCCAACTCAAAGTAAGCCCCCCTCCCACACACACACACTAACCAACCATATATGCACCAACTCAAAGTAAAGACCCTCCCACACACACAAACTAACCAAACCAATATATGCCCCCAACTCAAAGTAAGCCCCCTCCCACACACACACACACTAACCAACCAATATATGCACCCAACTCAAAGTAAGCCCCCTCCCACACACACAACTAACCAACCAATATATGCCCCCAACCAAAGTAAGACCCCCTCCCACCACACACACACTAACCAACCAAATATGCACCCAACTCAAAGTAAGCCCCCTCCCACACAAACACAACTAACAACCAATATATGCACCCAACTCAAAGTAAGCCCCTCCCACACAAACAACCTAACCAACCAATATATGCACCCAACTCAAAGTAAGCCCCCTCCCCCACACACACACTAACCAACCAATATATGCACCCAACTCCAAGTAAGCCCCCTCCACACCACACACTAAACACAACCAATATATGCCCCCAACTCAAAGTAAGCCCCCTCCCACACACACACACTAACCAACCAAATAGGCCCCCAAACAAGTAAGCCCCCTCCCACAACACCACACAATACCAACCATATATGCACCAACTCAAAGTAAGCCCCCTCCCACACACACACACTAACCAACCAATATATGCCCCCAACTCAAAGTAAGCCCCCTCCACACACACACACTAACCAACCAATATATGCACCAACTCAAAGTAAGCCCCCTCCCACACACCACACACTAACCAACCAATATATGCACCCAACTCAAAGTAAGCCCCCTCCCACACACACACACTAACCAACCAATAATGCCCAACCAAAGTAAGCCCCCTCCCACACACCACAACCTAACCAACCAATATATGCACCCAACCAAAGTAAGCCCCTCCCACACACACACACTAACCAACCAATATATGCCCAACTCAAAGTAAGCCCCCTCCCACACACACACACTAACCAACCAATATATGCACCCAACTAAAGTAAGCCCCCCTACCACCACACACACAAACCAACCAATATATGCCCCCAACTCAAGTAAGCCCCCTCCCACACACACACTAACCAACCAATATATGCACCCAACTCAAAGTAAGCCCCCTCCACACACACACACTAACCAACCAATATATGCACCCAACTCAAAGTAAGCCCCCCACACACACACAACTAACCAACCAATATATGCCCCAACTCAAAGTAGCCCCCTCCCACACACACACACACTAACCAACCATATATGCACCCAACTCAAAGTAAGCCCCTCCACAACACACAAAACCAACCAACCAATATATGCCCCCCCACTCAAAGTAAGCCCCCTCCCACCACACACATAACCAACCAATATATGCCCCAACTCAAAGTAAGCCCCCTCCCACCACACACACTAACCAACCAATATATGCCCCAACTCAAGTAAGCCCCCCACACACACACACATAACCAACCAATATATGCCACCCAACTCAAAGTAAGCCCCTCCCACACACACACACTAACCAACCAATATATGCCCCAAACTCAAAGTAAGCCCCCTCCCACACACACACACAACCAACCAATATATGCCCCCAACTCAAAGTAAGCCCCCTCCCACACACACACACTAACCACCAATATATGCCCCCAACTCAAAGAAGCCCCCTCAACACACACTAACCCAACCAATAAGCCCCCAACTCAAAGAGTAAGCCCCCCTCCCCACACACAACACTAACCAACCAATTATATGCCCCCACACCCAACTCAAAGTATGCCCCCTCCTTCACACACACACCACTAAAAACCAAAACCAATGATATGCACCCAACTCAAAGGTAGCCCCTCCCACTACGCACCCACTAACCAAACCAATATATGACACAAACTCAAAGTAAGCCCCCTCCCACACACACACCACTAACCAACCAACTATGTACCACCAAAACGCAAAGTAAGCCACTCCACACACACACACTAACCAACCAGTCTATGCACCCCACTAAAGTAGAAGGCCCCCTCCCACACACACACACTAACCAACCAATATATGCCCCCAACTCAAAGTAAGCCCCCTCCCACACACACACACTACCACCAATATATGCACCCAACTCAAAGTAAGCCCCCTCCCACACACACACCACTAACCAACCAATATATGCACCCAACTCAAAGTAAGCCCCCTCCCACACACACACACTAACCAACCAATATATGCACCCAACTCAAAGTAAGCCCCTCCCACACACACACACTAAAACAAAACCAATTATATTTTTTTGTTTTTGTTGCCAACCCAACTCAAAGTAAGCTCCCCTCCCACCCCGCCCTCCCCCCCCCCCCCCCTCACCCACCCTCTCTTCACCCCCCTCACCATCCTCCGACCCATCCCCCCCCCCCCAGACAAGCACCTTCACCACCCAATATTTTGCCCCCGAACTCAAAGGTAACCCCGCCCACACACACACACTAACCAACCAATATATGCCCCCAACTCAAAGTAAGCCCCCTCCCACACACACACACACTAACCAACCAATATATGCCCCCAACTCAAAGTAAGCCCCCTCCCACACACACACACTAACCAACCAATATATGCCCCCAACTCAAAGTAAGCCCCCTCCCACACACACACACTAACCAACCAATATATGCCCCCAACTCAAAGTAAGCCCCCTCCCACACACACACACTAACCAACCAATATATGCACCCAACTCAAAGTAAGCCCCCTCCCACACACACACACTAACCAACCAATATATGCCCCCAACTCAAAGTAAGCCCCCTCCCACACACACTAACCAACCAATATATGCCCCCAACTCAAAGTAAGCCCCCTCCCACACACACACACACTAACCAACCAATATATTCCCCCAACTCAAAGTAAGCCCCCTCCCACACCACACACACTAACCAACCAATATATGCACCCAACTCAAAGTAAGCCCCCCTCCCACACACACACACTAACCAACCAATATATGCACCCAACTCAAAGTAAGCCCCCTCCCACACACACACACTAACCAACCAATATATGCCCCCAACTCAAAGTAAGCCCCCTCCCACACACACACACTAACCAACCAATATATGCCCCCAACTCAAATTAAGCCCCCTCCCACATACACACACTAACCAACCAATATATGCACCCCAACTCAAAGTAAGCCCCCTCCCACACACACACACACTAACCAACCAATATATGCCCCCAACTCAAAGTAAGCCCCCTCCCACACACACACACACTAACCAACCAATATATGCACCCAACTCAAAGTAAGCCCCCTCCCACACACACACAATTTCTCCCAATTCAAAATTAACCCCCCCCCCACACACACACACATATACACACCATAGCAAGCAATGCTTCAGTGCAAATTATCCACCCTCTCCCCTGTTTTTTCTCCCTTTCACACAGCCCACCACCTTCGATTTGAGGCCTACGAGCCTACCGCTGCGCCAAACTCAGCAGTGGCTAGTGGCCACCACCGCACGCAGTCCCAAGGCCCCCCCGCACACAGCAATGGTGATATGATGGGAATGGGAGGATCCTTCTCGCAAAATGTAGAACCCACCCTGCGTGGGCCTGCTGGCTCTGGTACAGCTGCTGTGCCCCAACGAAGGTAAGCATGATAACACATATAAACATATACAAATCTATAATTATATAAGATAACACACAAATATATACAAATCTCCCAGCAATGGTAATATTATGGGAATGGGAGGATCCTTCTCTCAAAATGCAGAGCCCACCCTGCGTGGACCTGCTGCTTCTGGTACAGCTGCTGTACCCCAACGAAGGTAAGCATGTTGGATGTAACATATATATATATATATATATAAATACAAACATACATATACCAGCCTCCAACCTCGCTCCCTCCCAGCCTCCCTCCCTCCCACCCTGCCTCTACTATCTACCATCACCTTATGTCTCTCCCTCTTACCCCATCATTTCCTCACCGGGCTCCCAGCCTCAATCTTCTACTCTCAGCCTCTCTCCCTCCCAGCCTCCCTCCCTCTCTGCCTCTCTCCCTCCCAGCCTCTACTATCTACCACCACCTTCTGCGTTCCTCCCGATCTCTCAAAAATAGTCTACTCTTGGTTAGAAACTAAGAACCACCACCCAGGTGCCCCACCAGGGCACGAGGATGATAAACCGTCGTCATCATTATCATCACCATCCTCATCATCACCACCACCATCATCATCATCACCATCCTCATCATCACCACCACCACCACCATCATCACCATCATATCTCACCCACCGCTGTCTTCATCACAACCACAGGTGGGGACCAGCTGAGTTCACCTCCTCCCCACAGCCACAAGTCTCGGAACTCATTACAACCAGCCACAAGTCGCTGCACTCATTACGACCACAGGTTGGGCCCAGCTGTGGGCACCATCATCATCATACGTCACCCACCACCATCATCATATCTCACCCACCACTGTCTTCACTACAACCACAGGTGGGGCCCGGCTGAGTTCACCTCCTCACAGCCACAAGTCGCAGTAGCCACTGTAGCCCCGCCAGCTGTCGACTTGCTTGGGGGGCTGGGTGCACCCTCAACACACAGAACAGCTCCATCAGAAAGGGACCTATTGGCAGCCTCCATCTTCGGGGGAGGGGCAAACCAGGCCCCCCCAGGACATACCAGGACCCGCTCCACCCCTCCACAGGCCCAGGCACCAGCCCCTGCTCAAGCCAGCAATCTCATGGACCTCATGGACTTCGACACAGGGCCACCTGCTGCTCAGCCGCCGCCGCAGTACCAGCAGCAGCGCCAGCAGGGCATGGGGGGGCCCACAGTGGCAGGGCTAGATCTCCTGGGTGGCTTCGGCGCCCCTACTCCTGCCCCAGCACCAGTCCAAAACTTTGGTGCCCCTCCCATGCAGTCCGCTGGGGCCATGGACTTGCTTGGGGGTCTGGGAGGTGGAGGCGGAAGTGGTTTCCACGGTAGTAGTAACTTCATGGGGGGTCAGCAGCAGCCTCAGCAGCAGACGGGAGGTGGATTCCAGGGTAGCAATAACTTCATGGGGGGTCAGCAGCCGCCCCATCAGCAGGCGGGGGGTGCGCCATATGGAATGCTGATGCCCATGCAGGGCGGCATGGGGCAGCCTCACATGGGGCAGCAGTTTCCCCCGCAGCAGCAGCAGCAGCAGATGGGGCAACAGCAGATGGGGCAGCAGTATCTCCCGCAGCAGCAGCAGCAGCAGCAAATGATGGGGATGCAAGGGGGGCTTGGAGGTGCACCCTTGGGGGGGCAGCCCATGATGGGTGGCAACCCGCATCAAGGCATGCACAGTGCCATGCGGCCAGCACCAGGGCAAAAACCACCTGCAAGTGCTGACCCTTTCGCAGACCTGTTGAGTAATTGAATTGTCATGTGGTTTTTTGGCCAACTCTGGGCTGGTCATGTGGTTTTTTGGCCAACTCTGGGCAACCCATGATGGCACCCACATCAGCACTGTTTTTTGTTTTTGCGACGCGTCGCAAATTGAGCGACTCGGTGCGACCCCATTGCAACACGCTGCCCCCCAAACCCCGCGGAGCACGGAGAGCGGCGCCTGGGGGGGCAGTTCTGACTAGTTTGGTCAGACCCATGCGTCGCCATGCAGCGACAGAATTGCGAGGCATCGTCGAAAAATGAAATAGTGCGCATCAAGGCATGCACAGGGCCATGTGCCTACGTGCAGGGCCCTTTACCCGTGCCGACTCACAAAATGCGCATCAGAGCATGCACAGGGCCATGTGGCTTCAGGCAGGGCCCTTTGCCCGTGCCGACTTGCAAAATGTGCATCAAGGCATGCACAGGGCCATGTGCCAACAGGCAGGGCCCTTTGCCTGTGCCGACTCGCAAAATGCGCATCAAGGCATGCACAGGGCCATGTGCCTACGTGCAGGGCCCTTCACCCGTGCCGAGTCGAAAAATGCGCATCAGAGCATGCACAGGGCCATGTGGCTTCAGACATGGCCCTTTGCCCGTGCCGACTCGTACAATGCGCATCAGAGCATGCACAGGGCCATGTGCCAACAGGCAGGGCCCTTTGCCTGTGCCGACTTGCAAAATGTGCATCAAGGCATGCATAGGGCCATGTGCCTACAGGCAGGGCCCTTCACCCGTGCCGAGTCGCAAAATGCGCATCAGAGCATGCACAGGGCCATGTGGCTTCAGGCATGGCCCCCTGCCTGTGCCGACTCGCAAAATGCGCATCAGAGCATGCACAGGGCCATGTGGCTACAGGTAGAGCGAAAGCCCCCTGCCAGTGCCAACCCTTTCGCAGATTTGTTGTAGTAATAAAAACAATTGGTATGCCTTATTACCAGGGAACAGGTTGAGGGGCTCATCCCGTTCGCTTGCGCAGGGGCCAACCACCAATGTTCTAGTGATCAAATCGTTATGTGTTTTTGGCGGAGCCCCCTCTTCAAGGGGGCGGGAGCCCCCATGTTTACCCATTTGTCCGTCCGACCGAACAAAAACTTGCTTGAAGCTTGACACGTTAGGCAACGGTCACGTAACTTAACTTGCTTCGGTCAGCTTTTGTTTCGTTGCCAACACACTCCGCCAATTTTCCGGGTCGCTTGCGACGCTGCATAGGACTTGTTTCAGCCAACTCCTGGCTGCTTGCTGTCCTTCAATTCTAAGTCTCACCAGGTCATTAAATTTCCAAGTCCCATGGACTCTCTAAAATCTAGTTGTGTCACTCAACACGCAGCGTGTACAACAAATCTGGATTAAAGTGAGTTGCAGACTCCTGGATGTCTACGTGTAGCTGTTTGGATTTGAATTTAAATTGTTACATGGTTTTTCAGCCAACTCTGGGCTGCTCAACGTCTGCCAATTCCAAGTCCCCCCATACGATACACGTGGAAACCAGGAGGCACACTAAGCGGATTAGGTAGTTTAAAGACGTGCCCAGGTCAGTGTCCAAGTGGAAGGTGATGCATGAATGCATGAGATAGCCTTGCTCTTGTGCTCATGGAGGTGGGTGTGTGTGGGGGGGGGAGCTGGGTGGAAGCTGGATGTTTGTGTGTGTTGCTCTTGAGCTCATGGAGGTGGGTTGGAGGTAGGAAGCTGAGCGTAAGCTGGATGTTTGTGTGTGTTGCTCTTGAACTCATGGAGGTGTGTGTGTGGGGGGGGGGGGGGGGGAGCTGGGTGGAAGCTGAATGTGTGTGTGTTGCTCTTGAACTCGCGTCGACGTTCTTTCTTGCAGGAAATGCTCAAAATGCCCATTTATATTTTCTTTGTCATAGACAGGCCGTAGTTGACCCAAGACAAGCTCGCTCCACAACGTCAGGGGGGTCTTCTAACCATCACTCACCGACCCTAAGTGCACCTACTTGGCATATTGTAGGAGGGGCAACACCATTCGAACTGAATCCTCCGTGTCGCTGGTTTGTCGGGAGACCCACCTCCTGGGGTGAAAGTCCTTTCACAACTTTAAAAAAATCTCACAGGGTTCATTAGAGGCTCCACTCTCCTGGGGCTTGTACCACTTTCTGGCTCGAGCTTCCTTCGAATTATTGTTTTCCTGCGGAGAAGGGGGGGGGGGGGGGAAGTTCTCAGAAAACATAATCTCGTGCCGTCTCGTGCAGCATGCAGGTTTTTCTCAGGAAATGAACCAGTTTCTTTATGTAGCACCAGCAGCAGTGATTTTTTCGAATATGAAAGTGGGGTTTTCTAGCTCCATGGTTGTTGGGGCAGCTTTTTAGAGTTTTCACAGCCTTTTTAGAGCCATTTAGGGCAAAACTATCAAAAAACTGTTATATTTTATTTTTTCCGAGCGATAATTCCGCCAAAACGGGGTCAAAACTAGCAGTACATGAAGCGGGGAAAATCCCTGACCAGTAGGGCTCCAAGCTGAGTAGCCGGACATGGTAGTAGGCCAACGAATCGAATGAGGAATATCAGGCCTACCCTTGGCCCAAATGCTTGAGATATGGTGGGGAAGCGGGAAGCCGGTAACCAGGTGGGTCACTCTCACCTTACTACAGGCTACCCTCCTGGGCTGACCCTGACTCGGTTTTCGAGCCCGTTCCCATCACGGGTTTTTCCTTCTCTAGGCAACACATTCCTTCCAAGGTTGCAGTTGATAATTCCCTACCATCGCTTGAATTCATTGGACAGGACAGCTCTATTCCCAATATTGCATATCGGTAGATTTCCCTCTCTCAGCGCCTCGAGCCCATCTATATACCGTACTTGTCCCGTCCCTCAAGATTATCTCCCTACTTGCCAATTCCCTCGGACATATCCCCCTTGGAACATAGACGTCACCACCAACTGAGAAAGCGTCGCAGGAGTTGGGATTTAACGCCTTGCTACTGGGCGTCAGGTTGGACGAACCTTCCCGTTCGCTTGCACTGGGGAATGGTTACTGTGGTTTTTGCTTTCGCAGACCGCCACTGCGCCTGAGCTCGGACTACCGTACGACAGCACGGAGTCGACTCAGGAGTTGTTTTATTATCTAACTCATCTTGTGGTTGCTGGCATATCTGCGCGCACCTCCGTCGATATAAGTCCGTCTGCTGGCGATCCGTCATCTGCAATTTTCCGACCATCCGGAATCGTACCTGGTTGACACTCGACAGCCCAAGTGCAGAGGGGGATATGGAGATCTCATCATTGCAACCGCTGCAGTGTAAGGGTTGCCCGTGGTGTCTCGGCCACGATGATGTT
Organism: Chlamydomonas sp. ICE-L; assembly: GCA_013435795.1. Lineage (NCBI taxonomy): Eukaryota > Viridiplantae > Chlorophyta > Chlorophyceae > Chlamydomonadales > Chlamydomonadaceae > Chlamydomonas > Chlamydomonas sp. ICE-L. The sequence continues at coordinate 17,118,363 of JACBWV010000610.1, read as the reverse complement.
GCTGGGAAGGCGAGGCGCCTGAAGTGTCGCGAGTTTAAAGAACTCAAGAGCCTGACCTCCCCATCCTCCTACTTGGAAGTGACTCTTCGACTCACTGAGGAGCAAGGATTCGCAGCAGCAGGCAAGTACTTTTTTTAGTTGTGTAAGGAATTTCACCCCAGGAGGTGGGTCCCCCGACTCAAACCTACACCGAGGATTTAGTGCTGATATGCATATATAAATAAATAAATAGTGGCGTGCGGTTGAGAGGGGCAGCCCGTTTGCTTGCTCTTGGGCCAACCACCAATAGGGAGGGAGGGGGAGAGGGGGGGGGGGGGGGGGGGGGGGGGCTGTCATAGTGTCATCCCCCTTTTTTTCAGTTGTGAAAGGAATTTTACCCCAGGAGGTGGGTCTCCCTACACAAACCAGTGACACGGAGGATTCAGTTTGAATGCTGTTGCCACTCCTGCAAAAGATTACACATGTGTGACTGGCATTTATCTTACCCACCTGGCATTCACTAGAAATGTTTTTAGTTGTGAAAAGATTTTCACCCCAGAAGGTGGATTTTCGATTCCGGAGTATGCGTAGGAGAGATGATGAAGAGACGATTCATTACAAGATAAGCATCATAGAGATGCACTAGGGAGATGTAGGGAGATAGCACGGTACCTCAGGGTACTGGCGTCGGGAGACCGTGCCATAGCTGGCAGCGGTACTACTGTCAGTGCAGCAGGGCGGGAGTCCTGTGCACTCTAAGTCACTCTAAGTCACTCTAGGTAATCCGGGAGAACCGGTGAATAACACACACCCCCAATTCCTAGTATTCTTTATAAAGAATTCTGGGAATTTAGGAGAGTTTTTTAAATACTAGAGGGACTGGTAAATTCAGGAATGACTAGTATCAACTATAAAGTTCTATGGTCAGCCTTGCATGAGAACTGCAGATAGGTTGCATGGAATCCGGGAGAACAGGTGAATAACATGGATCACCCGACACAAACCAGCGACATTGATGATTCAGTTCGAATGGCGTTACCACTCCTACAAAAAAGTAGGCGCACATGGGGCACTAATGAAATAATGATGTTCATAAGTCCTCCTTGACTCATTTAGGCCGTGTGCACATTTGGAGCCCAGTAAGGCACCGGGAAAAATATCCTCCTCCTCCTCCTCCTTCTCCTCCTCCTTAATGGCCAAACTGCGGAAACACGGTCTACACACGTGCAGATACAAGCAAATTAGTATAATTAATATTAATAGCACCACTAAAAATGCTCTAATGTCGACATTTATAAACACATCTATACATAACATCTCTCTGTTATGTAATGTTATGTAATGTAATGTTATGTTATGTTGTGTTGTGTTCTGTTCTGTTCTGTTCTGTTCTGTTCTGTTCTGTTCTGTTCTGTTCTGTTCTGTTCTGTTCTGTTCTGTTCTGTTCTGTTCTGTTCTGTTCTGTTCTGTTCTGTTCTGTTCTGTTCTGTTCTGTTCTGTTCTGTTCTGTTCTGTTCTGTTCTGTTCTGTTCTGTTCTGTTCTGTTCTGTTCTGTTCTGTTCTGTTTCTGTTCTGTTCTGTTCTGTTCTTCTGTTCTGTTGTCTGTTGTTCTGTTCTGTTCTGTTCTGTTCTGTTCTGTTCTGTTCTGTTCTGTTCTGTTCTGTTTTGTTCTGTTCTGTCATGTCATGTCATGTCATGTCATGTCATGTCATGTTATGTTATGTCATGTCATGTCATGTCATGTCCTGTTATGTTTTGTTATGTTATGTTATGTTATGTTATGTTATGTTATGTTATGTTATGTTATGTTATGTTATGTTATGTTATGTTATGTTATGTTATGTTTATGTTATGTTATGTTATGTTATGCTGTGCTGTGCTGTGCTGTGCTGTGCTGTGCTGTGCTGTGCTGTGCTGTGCTGTGCTGTGCTGTGCTGTGCTGTGCTGTGCTGTGCTGTGCTGTGCTGTGCTGTGCTGTGCTGTGCTGTGCTGTGCTGTGCTGTGCTGTGCTGTGCTGTGCTGTGCTGTGCTGTGCTGTGCTGTGCTGTGCTGTGCTGTGCTGAGCTGAGCTGAGCTGTGCTGTGCTGTGCTGTGCTGTGCTGTGCTGTGCTGTGCTGTGCTGTGCTGTGCTGTGCTGTGCTGTGTATTGTTATGTATGTTCTGCATGTATTGTAGGTTGCTCATAAAATATGTGTTGGGTAAAGTGCAAGGTAGGGTGGTAGTTTGCCCCAGTGCAATCAAATGGGCTGGCCCCCTCAACCTCACACCTCATAATAAGGCATGCTATTTATTAATTTATGAAAGGTGGGGGGTCCTTCACTCTGGGGGCACGGTGGGGGTGATAATAAACAAGGCTACACAGTAACATGTCACTGACTCACTAAAATAAGGCAAAAACTCACTAACAAGGGATGCAAAAAATGTGAAAGGCCAGTTAAGGTGGTACGGGATGGTATGGGTCCGTCGCAAAGGTACACTCTTTTCGAACCATGGCTCAAGCCTGACGCCACCTGATCAGTACGACAAACTACAAATACGCATCGAATCAATCCATCCGCTATATCCGCGCAAAACGGGCTTTTCCCCGAGTGTACTTCACTGACATCAACTAGGGCCATAGTTTTTGTTTACAGCTGCAACTAAGCAGCAGCTTCTAGGCAGCTCCTTGACCCGGTCACTGGGCTAAGCCCCAAGCTTTCAGCAGTGCTAGAAAGCTGATTCTGTCAGCTTCCAGATCCATTACGTTGCTTAAGGTTGGGCTGGGTAGCGATTTAGGGGAGCTGCCTAGGAGCTGCTACTAGTCGCTGGAGATAAAGCAATGACTAGGGAATGTTTGGGCCCACATGGAACAATCCCCATTCTATACACCTACTATATATATACATATATACACATCTACCACACCGTCCCAGAATGAGGCTTGGGTCGCCACTTGTGGCTACCTAAATGGCCTCAACAATTCTGGAAAATACACTCTATACATGATTTCTTCCTGAACTCTCACCACAAAGTTTGATTTGCTTCCTTGTTGCCCTGCTAGGTAATCAACCTGCTATTCAAGCAGCCTCCAGACCCAACTGCCATGGATGTGCTCAAGGAGTTGGAAGGCCTGAAGAAGGGGCAGACTGACAATGAGATGTCTGAACTGGCAGAAACACTGGCAAAGGCTCACATTGGCAAACGTAAAAAGAGATGATTCGTTGCTTTGGCAGCAGTTGGCTAAGGATTTCAGAGATGTGTGTACATCTCTCCTCAGTTTAGAGATGTGTGTAAATCTCTTCTCAGCAGTTCAGAGATTTGTGTACATCTCTTATCACTTTCTCATCAGTTTAAAGATGTGTGTACATCTCTTCTCAGCAGTTTGTAGATGTACGTACATCTCCTCTCAGTTTAGAGATGTGTGTACATCTCTTCTCATCGGTTTATTTATGTGAGGACATCTCTTCCCAGCAGTTTGTAGATGTGTGTACATCTATTCTCAGCTGTTTTTATATGTGTGTACATCTCTTCTCAGCAGTTTGTAGATGTGTGTACATCTATTCTCAGCTGTTTTTATATGTGTGTACATCGCTTCTCATCAGTTTATATATGTGTGTACATCTCTTCTCAGCAGTTTGTAGATGTGTGTACATCTCTTCTCAGTTTAGATATGTGTGTACATCTCTTCTCAGCAGTTTGTAGATGTGTGTACATATCTTCTCAGCTGTTTTTATATGTGTGTACATCTCTTCTCATCAATTTACATATGTGTGTACATCTCTTCTCAGCAGTTTGTAGATGTGTGTGCATCTCTTCTCAGTTTATATATGTGTGTGCATCTCTTCTCAGCAGTTTGTAGATGTGTGTACATCTCTTCTCAGCTGTTTTTATATGTGTGTACATCTCTTCTCAGCAGTTTGTAGATGTGTGTACATCTATTCTCAGCTGTTTTTATATGTGTGTACATCTCTTCTCATCTGTTTATATATGTGTGTACATCTCTTCTCAGCAGTTTGTAGATGTGTGTACATCTCTTCTCAGTTTATATATGTGTGTACATCTCTTCCTACCAGCGTGAGCTGCAGCAGCAAAAGAAATGGCAGCAGCCTCGGCAACAGCAACAGCAGCAGCAACAACATAAACAGAAGCAGAAGCAGCAACAGCAACAGCAACAGCAACAACAGGAACAGGAACAGCAGCAGCAGCAGCAGCTAGAGGCAGCAGAAGCAGCATCATCAGCGATAACAGAGACAGAAACAGAAACAGCATAGCAGCAGCAGCAACAACAACAGAGACAGAAACAGAAATAGCAGCAGCAGCTACAGCAACCCTACACAATATCGTTAGTAGAAGCAGCAGAATCAAGAACCAAAATAATGTTTATGACCTTTGCTGATAAATATAGGATGAGGGCTGCTCCCTTCAGCATTGAACTACAACAGGTCAGAAAGCGGTTTACAAATGCATCGGCCCTTGAAAAGTTGACATTTTCGTTGTAATTGTAAACTTGGCCGCATTTAAAGAATTTTACGATTCTGTAAAGATAAGAACCACATAGCAGGAAAACTGATGATGATGATGATGATGATGATGATGATGATGATGATGATGATTTCATTCTCCTGGTGCCCCTACTCCAAATGTGCCCTCGTCTTGACGGAGTTAAGGGGGACTTTTGAACATCATGCACAAAAAAAACTGCAGAATATCAGATTTCCCCTGGGCATTCGGATGGATGGTCGGTCAGACGGACAAATGGGTTAACATGGGGGCTCCCGCCCCCTTGAAGAGGGGGCTCCGCCAAAAACTGCATAATGTTAGATTTCCCAAGAATGGCATGGGGGATTTTTGATTTAGGCATCATGCTTTCTTTTTTGAGCGAAAACTTTAAGAATAATAACCACCTAGCAGGAAAGTGTCAGAGTAACATAATGATATATTCCCCAAGAATGGCATGGGACACAGTTTTTTTTTTGCATGTGCGCTAAAGCGCTGGTCAATTTGGCCGATGGAAGTACCCTGCATGGGAAATTGTAGAGTTAGGCATAATGCTTACTTTTTAAGCAAAAACAAGAATTCTGCTCGCCAGCGAGACCTAGTGTACTAGTGAGAAATGACTCATAATTTATGCCTTAATAATTCTGCCTCGCAGTTGAAGTTTTCAATCTTCATAGTGATGCATCATTTATTCATATTTTAACAATGCTAGACCCTCCTTGTTATAAAATTTGTAAAATTTGTGTAAAATTCAATAACACCTGCATGTCTGTCCTCTTCTGCCAGCAACAGATGGGATGGGGCTATTGTTAATTTGTTATGGTGTCTGCTGGAGAGCTTGGTCAAATTAGGCATGTGGGCCAGGGAATTGCCTAAGCTTGGGGAGGTTGCTTTTTTATTGAAAGGAACTTGAAGGCACGGATGAAGTAAGGTGGGAAATAATTAGAGAATGAAAGCAGTATGGTTTCCCCCCCCTCCCCCTTCCCCTTCCCCTTCTGATTACACGGCCTACAAGCCTACACACTGCTCACCCCTGGTAGCTGCTCACCTGTGCTCACCAGCCTGCCCGAGTCTGCTGGCTCACGAGATCGCCTCCCCCTGTCCCCGCCCCGCTTGTGGTAGCCCCCCCCCCCCCCCCCCCCACCCCGCGAGCGAGGGCGAGGGGTGGGGTAGGGGGGGTGGGGTGGGGTGGGGTGGGGGGTGCGGGGTAGAATATTTCATGCAGAATAAAAGGGGGCTTCGGACAATTGCTGGCCCTGATTGGAGCGGACAACAACACAACAGTTGTTACTCAACTGCGCTGACCAACGCTCATGACACGAGGTTGCCTCTCCTCCTCTTTGAAGACCCAATTAATAACTGCTTTAGTTCGCACAGCTTTGATTGTCAATTTCCTCCACTGCCCTGCACATCTGCGTTTTCCGACGCTGCTCGCATCGTTTCTCTGCCCAATTGTAGCTAATCGCCAAGCCCTCGATCTAAGCATGAGGCTGGTGCTCTAATTCGAAGCACCTTCTGCATATTTTCTGAGGGAAGTGCGCACCTATGGGCAACAGTAGTAGCAGTAGCAGCAAGCTTGAAAAGGTGCTCGCAGAGTCGACGGAGAATATATATGGACTAGACAACTTCGGCAACACTTGCTACTGCAACAGCGTGCTTCAGGCGCTTTACTTCTGTAAACCCTTTCGAGAGAAGGCGCTGCAATACGCTGCCGGGCTAACCCCTAGCACCCCGGAAAGTCTATTAACCTGTCTGGCGGAGCTATTCGCCCAGGTGCGCTGCAGCTAGGTTCTTCCCAAAAGGAGAAGAGGTGACGGGAGGTGGTGGGACTTAGGGCTGTAGGCTCCAGTCAAGTGATCTGTCCCTTGGAAAGTCCAGCACCCTCCACCAATGCCACTATCTCCCATCTGTTTCGCACTAGCTTTCATCAGCTTCCCCACTGGCTTCTGCTCTAGCTTCAGACGTGATGTACTCCTGGCCTCAGGCTTGAGCTGACAGCAGGGTAGATGCCTTGGTCCAATGTACAAGGCCATGTGCACAGCTCAACGCCTCATACTTGGTTTGATTGCGTGCTCTATCAGCCTTCTAGGCTCTCTATGTGCAGGCCGAGTAACCATGTGAAGTATAAACACTAGTACACCACACCCCTGGATACAGAATGCTATCACATAGGTTCAGATAGATCATATACTTGTCGTGGTCTGCTTCAGTTGAAGGGTTTGCATGAATTATTGAAAGTGGTGGTGGTGGTGGTGGTGGTGTGTGGGGGGGGAGGGGTGCTTGTTTCATTTCCTCAAGTGCACTGAGGCACATGCGCTTTTGCCTATTTATCCTATTTGGCCTGAACCTAAAACCCTTTAGCCTATTCGGCTGCCCCTAGACTGCGTCATAGTACATTTACTATTGTGCAAGGCCATTCTATCTCGTCCTATTTCTCATTCCTTTCACAATAACCTTTCCAACTCGAACCAACTTATCCTCTGAGACCGTCACCCCCCGTGCAGCTATAGATCAGCACAAACTGCTCCATCGCCCCGGAGATGTTCATCTCGAGGCTGGGTTTGTGGGTTTGTGTGTTGTGGGTTTGTGGGTGGGTGGTGGTGATGGTGGACCCACAAACGCATCCGCAACACACAACACACAACACACAAACCCACACACACCCCGTGCAACTATAGATCAGCACCAACAAGAAGCGCTGCGGCTCCATCGCCCCGAAGAAGTTCATCTCGCGGCTGAAGCATGACAACGAATTGTTTAGGAGTTTCATGCACCAGGTATGTGAAGAGCCGTTATCCTCCTCCAGCCCAATGCCCAATCCCTCTCTACAACACACACACACATACACACACGCACACACACACACACACACACGCACGCTCCCCCCCACCCCCACCCCCCACACACACACGCACACATACATACACACACACACACACACAAGCCCGCACATAGACACACACACTCACAAACAAACACACACACATACGCACACTCTCACACGCACATACTCACACATACGCATGCACTCAAATACATGTATATGTATGGTACAGGCTCACGGTGCACTGCTTACTGTGTACTGTTCTGCCTTTGAAAATGTATGGTACAGTCCGCGGGTTGAGCAATTAGGCTATTAGGATTTGCCTAACCTCAAATAAATCATTCTCAAGATGATTCTAGACTGTCAGGGGGGGCTATAACAAACACTCATAGTTCTGGTTCCAATATAAACATACGTAATGAACACTCAAATGAACACATAAATAAACACATAAATTTAGAAATAAACATAGGAATAAACACTTACACAAATATATTTTAAATAAGGACATAAAGACACACACAAATAAACACTTAAATTTATTAACATACAAGTGAACACACAAAAAGCAAATAAGTACATTAATAAACACAGAGATAAAGACATTTGAAGTAAGGACATATATAAGACACATTTTATGCACATTAAAGACATTTTAAATAATGATATATATCACCCAAAAACACATAAATAAACATACTAATACACACAAAAATAAGCATACAAATTAACACATAAATAAACACACATATAAACGGTACCATGTATGCATGCACACCCGGAACACAATTCAACCTATACCCAACTCATAGAAACTTACAATATCAAACTACCTCCCACCTCCCACTGCAGCCCAAATTCAAACCTCAGCTTTCCTACAGTCATAACCTGATCATGTCCAAGCCTTTTATCAGGCATTCTGAGCCCATAACATTACTGTCAGTACACTGCCAATTTGGGGGGTCTTCGGCACCCTTTTCTGCACCCCTACGGCACCCATATACACACAGAATACACCCTTCCAACCAAAATAAAAGGGTGCGGGGACCCCATCAAATTTCATTGGTACTCCACCCCACACTCCCCAGCCCCCACCCAGCCCCTCCTGCCACCCACCACCACTCTCACCCGCCACAATGGTTCCATGTCCAACAAACCAGACAAAGACCACACAGACTGTGTGGGCCGCAACAAAAGCAACACACACAACCAAAGCAACCAAAAGCAACAAAAGCATCAAAAGCAACCAACACAACCAAAGCAACCAAACCAACTAAAGCAACACAAGTAAGAAAAGCAACCAAAGCAACCAAAGCAACTCAAGGAATAGAAGCCACCAGAGCATCAAAAGCAACCAAAGTAACAAAAGCAACCAAAGTTACAAAAGTAACAGAAGTAACAAAAGCAACCAAAACAACCAAAGTAACTAAAGTAGCAAAAGTAACAAAAGCAACCAAAGTTAGAAAAGTAACAAAAGCAACAAAAGCAACCAAAGCAACCAAAGAATCAAAAGAAACACAAGCAACAAAAGCATCAAAAGCAACCAAAGAAACCAAAGAAACAAAAGTAACAAAAGCAACACACACAACCAAAGAAACCAAAGAAACAGAAGTAACACAAGCAACAAAAGCAACCTAAGTAACCAAAGAAACAAAAGAAACACAAGCAACAAAAGAAACAAAAGAAGCAAAAAAAAACAAAAAAACAAAAGTAACAAAAGTAACAAAAGAAACACAAGCAACCACAGCAACAAAAGAAACAAAAGAAACACAAGTAATAAAAGCAACCAAAGCAACCAAAGAAACAAAAGAAACAAAAGAAACCACAGCAACAAAAGAAACAAAAGAAATAAAAGCAACCAAAGCAACCAAAGAAACCAAAGAAACAAAAGTAGCAAAAGTAACAAAAGTAACAAAAGCAACCACAGAAACAAAAGAAACAAAAATAACACTAGCAACAAAAGCAACCAAAGAAACAAAAGAAACAAAAGTAAGACAAGCATCAAAAGGAACAAAAATAACCCGAAGAACAAGACCAGCCAACTCAATTACATTGTATTGTCATAGAAAGGCCATTGTTGACCAAAGGCACGCCCGTACTACATCATCCGGGGGGGGGGGGTCTTCCAACCAATATCTGCTCATCTTCCCACTCCTTCATCTGATCAGATGGTCGTGTGGTTAAAACACATCTTTGCATCTCGCCACTCCCATTTGAGGGCGCAGCCGAGAGGTTACCACGCAAGCAGCCAAACCCAACCAAGACGAACCCCAATTGAGCCAAACCAGACCCAACCTCGCCAAACCCAAACCAAGCCTAACCCCGATCAAGCCAAACCCAATCAAGTCAAACCCAAGCAAGCCAAACCCAAGCAAGCTAAACCCAAGCAATCCAAACCCAAGCAATCCAAAACCAGTCAGGTCAAACCCACCCAAGCCAAAGCCAGCCAAGACATACACAAGGGGTTCAACATAGTACTGAACATAAGTCATCATCACACTCCTTCCCATAGGATGCTCACGAATTCCTGAACTACAGGCTCAACCAAGCCAAACCCAACCAAGCCAAACGCGATGGGTTAAACTTAGTACTAATAACTTAACCCTAAACCCTGATATTTTTTCCTTCTCCTGATCAAAAGTTATCTCCACTCTCCTATCCACAGGATGCTCACGAGTTCCTGAAATACTTGCTCAACCAAGCGTGCGAGGGGCTTGAGGACGAGTAAAAGCAAGGCCAACCTCCCGGCACTCCCGTAAAGCCCACTTGGGATCAACTTAGAACTGATCATAAGTCATCTTCACACTCCTTCCCTCAGGATGCTCACGAATTCCTGAACTACTTGCTCAACCAAGCGTGCGAGGGGCTTGAGGGCGAGCAGAAGCAAGGCCAAACTCCCGGCACTCCCCTAAAGCCCACCTGGGTTCATGACATCTTCCAGGGGAAACTCGTAAACGAGACGCGATGCCTGCACTGCGAAACAGTGACGTGCAGGGAGGAAGGTGGGTTTGTAGGGCTTGGTTGCGTTGTAGGGCTTGGTTGCGTTTGGCTTGGTTGGGTTTAAACAGATTTATGAATGAGACCCGATGCTCGCACTGCGGAACAGTGACGTGCAGGGAGGAAGGTAGGTTTGTTGGGCTGAGGGTGTAAAACAGACTTATGAATGAAACCCGGTGCTTGCACTGTGAAACAGTGACGTGCAGGGAAGAAGGTGAGTTTTTAGGGCATAGATGATGATGGTAATGATAATGATAAGGGTGGTGGTAACGATGATGATGATGATGACATTATTCTGGTGCGACTGGAATCCAAATCCAAATCTGTTTGGTCCGCCGACCATGGATTTCCAAATGTGGCCTCTGCTCTATGGATTGAAGGGGGACTTGAGGGTGTCATGATAAAAGACTGGAGCTAATCCCGCTGGTGAGTACCAGTTCTTAGCAGCTGCAGGTAGCATGCCAGATGGGGTACAGTTTACAAATGCAAGTACAGTTTACAAATGTAGGTAGCATGCCAGATAAGGTACAGTTTACAAATGCAAGTACAGTTACAAATGTAGGTGGCATGCCAGATGAGGTACAGTTTACAAATGCAAGTACAGTTTACAAATGTAGGTAGCATGCCAGATGAGGTACAGTTTACAAATGCAAGTACAGTTTACAAATGTAGGTGGCATGCCAGATGAGGTACAGTTTAAAAATGCAAGTACAGTTTACAAATGTAGGTAGCATGCCAGATGAGGTACAGTTCACAAATGCAAGTACAGTTTACAAATATAGGTAGCATGCCAGATGAGGTACAGTTTACAAATGCAAGTACAGTTTACAAATGTAGGTAGCATGCCAGATGAGGTACAGTTTACAAATGCAAGTACAGTTTACAAATGTAGGTAGCATGCCAGATGAGGTACAGTTTACAAATGCAAGTACAGTTTACAAATGCAGGTAGTATGCCAGATGAGGTACAGTTTACAAACGCAAGTACAGTTTTCAAATGTAGGTAGCATGCCAGATGTGGTACAGTTTACAAATGCAGGTAGCATGCCAGGTGAGAAGCAGTTATTAGCAGGTTACAAATGCAGCTAGCATACCAGATGTATTTAGTTGTAGTTGAAGATCTGCTCAAGCACCAAACCAAAGCATGCCCTTTCTCCTCCCAAGGCGTTCCTCATGAGAGTATGGTTACCCCCCCCCCCCCCCCCCCCCAGTATGCTGTGGAACAGGCTTGTCTTGGGTCAACTATGACCTTCCTGTATATGACAGTATAATGTAATGTATGTTACTGTCCATGGGTAGCCAAGTTGGCTCAAGGGACTTGCTAAACAAACATTTCTTGATATCCAGGAGCAGCCAATTGACACTACCACTAGTGTTGAACTGGTCCCAGACGAATCGTAAACCAGAGTAGGATAGAGGACCTGAGTTCCAGTGATATTCTGATATCTAATTATTTGCTTCTCTTGCAGTGTTCATGGACCTTAACTTGGAGATCAGCCAAAACAGCAGCCACACCAGCTCTCTTAAAGACTTTAGCGCCTTGGAAGTGACAATTCTTTACCTTCCGTGCACTGTTCATGGACCTTAGCTTGGAGATCGACCAGGACAGCAGCCTCAATAGCTGTCTCAAAAACTTTTAGCGACGTGGAAGTGACAATGCTTTGCTCCCCTTGCAGTGTTCATAGACCTTCGCTTGGAGATCGGCCAGAACAGCGGCCTAACCAGCTATCTCAACAATTTTAGCGCCTTGGAGGTCACATTTCTTTGCTCCCCTTGCAGTGTTCATGGACCTTAGCTTGGAGATCGGTCAGAACAGCAGCCTCACCAGCTGTCTTAAAAACTTTAGCGCCTTGGAAATGCTTGACCGCGACGACAAGTTCTTCTGCGACCAATGTTGCTGCCTGCAAGAAGCCCAGAAGCGCATGTTGATAAAGCAGCCGCCTCCGTGCCTCATCTTGCATCTCAAGCGATTCAAATATGTCGAGTCAGAGGACAGGTGCGCAGCATAGGTTTGGCATGATTGGGTTGGCATGATTGGGTTTGGCATGGTTGGGTTGGCATGATTGGGTTCGGCATGATAGGGTTGGCATGATTGGGTTTGGCTTGATTGGGTTAGGCTTGGTTGGGTTTGGCTTGGTTGGGTTTGGCTTGGTTGGGTTTGGCTTGGTTGGGTTTGGTGTGCACATGAGTATAGAGCAGCTTAAAATTGATTTAAAATTGATTTGGGTTTATTGCATGGTCCCTTGGCCTTGAGGCTGCTCACCGTCTGCGGGCGGATTAAACATTGCAGGGGGGGCCCAATGAAATAAGTCCTTGCCATTTGGGGGGGGGGGGGGGGGGGGGGGGGGGATATTTGTATTGTATTAATATTGTATTGTATTAATAACTCAAACTTCTTTTTAACTTTGCCCTAAAGTTGAGTGTGTGTGTGTGGGGTACTATGTACTGACGAAATAGTGTAAACGAAACTTCACTGTGCTTATGAGTACAGAGCAGCTTAGGCTTGATTTGTTTTGATTGCATGATCTCTTATCCTTGAGGCTGCTCACCGTCTGCGGGCGGATTAAACATGGATAGTGTAAACGCAACTGCTTGAACTTGAACTTGGTTACATAGCTCAGCCAGCGATTTGGCTGCTCGCCGTCTTCTTGAGCTTTAATTTGATAACATAGCTTCAGCCAGCATTTTGGCTGCTCGTCGTCTTTGGCCTACTTTGAACTTGGTTACATAGCTTCAGCCAGCAATTTGGCTGCTCGCTGTCTTTGGCCTTATTTGAACTTGGTCATATAGCTTATGCCAGCAATTTGGCTGCTCGCCGTCTTCGGTCTTATTTGAACTTGGTTACATAGCTTCAGCCAGCAATTTGGCTGCTTGGCAGTTTTATTTTTTTTACCAGGTCGTGACTTCACTGTGCTCATGAGTTGGCTTGACGGGGTTGGGTTGGTTGGGTTTGGCTTGATTATATTTGGCTTGTTTGGGTTTGCCTTGGTTGGGTTTGGATTGATTGGGTTTGCCTTGGTTGGGTTTGCCTTGGTTGGGTTTGGTGTGCTCATGAGTACAGAGCAGCTTAAGAAGTGGTACCTTTATCGTGCACAGATACTGATGTTCACAGGAATGGAATGTAGGGATTGTTGCCTTCGAGAGGAATCATGCAACTATCACTAGTGTATCAATTATGTATTCAACTATCAATCAAGTATCAATCAAGCATTAACTATCAATCAAGTATCACTCATGTATCAATCAATCACTCAACTATGAATCAAGTATCACTCATGTATCAATCAATCACTCAAGTATCACTCATGTATCAATCAATCACTCAACTATCAATCATGTATCAATCAATCACTCAACTATCAATCATGTATCAATCAATCACTCAAGTATCACTCATGTATCAATCAATCACTCAAGTATCACTCATGTATCAATCAATCACTCAAGTATCACTCATGTATCAATCAATCACTCAAGTATCACTCATGTATCAATCAATCACTCAACTATCAATCATGTATCAATCAATCACTCAAGTATCACTCATGTATCAATCAATCACTCAAGTATCACTCATGTATCAATCAATCACTCAACTATCAATCAAGTATCACTCATGTATCAATCAATCACTCAACTATCACTCATGTATCAATCAATCACTCAAGTATCACTCATGTATCAATCAATCACTCAACTATGAATCAAGTATCACTCATGTATCAATCAATCACTCAAGTATCACTCATGTATCAATTAATCACTCAAGTATCACTCATGTATCAATCAATCACTCAACTATCAATCAAGTATCACTCATGTATCAATCAATCACTGAAGTATCACTCATGTATCAATCAATCACTCAAGTATCACTCATGTATCAATCAATCACTCAAGTATCACTCATGTATCAATCAATCACTCAAGTATCACTCATGTATCAATCAATCACTCAAGTATCACTCATGTATCAATCAATCACTCAACTATCAATCAAGTATCACTCATGTATCAATCAATCACTCAACTATCACTCATGTATCACTCATGTATCAATCAATCACTCAAGTATCACTCATGTATCAATCAATCACTCAACTATCACTCATGTATCAATCAATCACTCAACTATCACTCATGTATCACTCATGTATCAATCAATCACTCAAGTATCACTCATGTATCAATCAATCACTCAACTATCACTCATGTATCAATCAGTCATTCAACCACTAATAATGCATTAACTGCCATGCAACTATCAATCATTCAACTATCACTCATGTTATCATGTATCAATCATGCACTCATGCATTCATCTATCATGCTATCATCAATCATGCACCCATACATTCATCTATCATGCAATCATACATCATGCACTCACACATTCATCTATCATGCAATCATACATCATGCACTCACACATTCATCTATCATGCAATCATACATCATGCACTCACACATTCATCTATCATGCAATCATACATCATGCACTCATACATTCATCTATCAATCAAGCAACATGCATTCAACTATCAATCAACCCCTGCTTGCATGCTAGGATGCGCAAGCTCATGTACCGAGTGGTCTTCCCCCTTGAACTCAAGCTGAGCAACACGACGGTAGATGCACCTGGTGCTGATGCAACCTATGTCCTGAACGCTGTCGTGGTGCACGTGGGCAGTGGACCCCATCATGGTGAGTGCCCCATCATGCTTAGGTTTAGTTTGGCTTTGGCTTAGGTTTGGCTTGCTTTGGTTTGGCTTTGGTTTGGTTTCTCTTTGGTTTGGTTTGATTACATGGTCTATCAGCCTTCAGGCTGCTCATCGTCTGCAGGCATGGTGGGTCTGGTTTGGTTAGATTACATGGTTTTGTCAGCCTTCAAGCTGCTCACTGACTGCAGGCAGAGTAAACCACCACGTTTTTGTTTGGTTTGATTTGATTACATGGTCTATCAGCCTTCAGGCTGCTCACCGTCTGTGGGCAAAGCAAACCATCATGGTGCCCTGTCATGGTGTAAATACTAGGGAACGGCAACTAAGATAAGTGTTTGAAAAACTAATATTAACTCATATTATTATAGTTTCACAAAAATATTAGTTTCTCAAATAAATTTAAAATTCTGGTGAGACAGCTAGTCCGACTAGTATTATATAATATTATTTATTCACTAATATTATATAATATAGCCGACCCCTAGTAAATACACCAGGTAATTGCCTAACTATGAGATTGACTCAGTGGCCTTCTCGTAGAACTGGCTGGAAGCTACCATGCATAGCAAAAAAAAGAGGAACAGTGTCAAGGATGTCGCTTTTGTGAGCTTGCTCTCAACTCATGGCCTCCTCACTTCCATTGCATCCACCCCCTTCTCCCCCTCCTCCTCATCAACATCATCAATATCATCAACATCATAACCATTATCACCATCACCACCATCAGCATCAGCATCAACATCACCTCTATCATCAACATCATAACCATTATCTACATCACCACCATCAGCATCACCACCACCATCTCCACCATAAGCATCAACATCACCACCACCATCATCACCACCACCATCATCAACATCAGAACCATTATCACTATTATCACCATCAGCATCAACATCACCACCACCGCTATCATCAACATCAGAACCATTATCACCATCACAACCATCAGCATCACCACCATCACCATCATCACCACCACTATCATCACAATCATCACCACCATCATCATCACCACCATCAGGCATCAACGTCACCTCCACCACCAAAATCAAGACCATCAACACCATCAGCATCACCCCCACCATCAACATCAACATCAACATCATTGCAGGCCACTACGTGACAGTTTCCAAATCACACAACAGCTGGCTCTTCTTTGACGACGACAGCGTGGACTCAATATCTGAATCTCAGATTCAGTCCGTCTTCGGCTCTACTCAAGAGTGTGGGAACAGCACCATGGACCATGGGTGAGTGCTGGCACTGCTTTTATATATTTATAGACCATGTAGACCAGGGGTAAGTTCAGGCACTGCTTTTATACATTTATAGACCATGGGTGGGCTCAGGCACAGCTTTTATATGAAACCTATATGGGTAAGGTTGCCGTGGGGGAGGAAGAAGGGGGGGGGGGGGAATGGATAAGGTTGGTGGTTCGAAACACTTATGTTATTATACAATTAAATTAGATATCTCGTTTACACAGATATAAGTAGAACATTCAGATATCTCATACACACACATATTACTGCATTCTTACAGCTGCATATTGTAGATAAGTTCTATGCAGCGTCGCAAGCGACATGAAAAATGACGGAGTTGTGTTCGCGACGGAGCGACAGGCAGCTATGGACGCGAGTTAGTTACGAGACCGTTGGCTGATGTGCCAGGCTTCATCTCGGTTAGACGGTCGTTCAGACGGACAAATGGGTAACCCTGGGGGCACAAATTGTTGGCGGGGCATTGAAGAGGGGGCTCCGCCAAAAATACAGATATCTCACATACACACATATTACTGCATTCTGTCAGCCGCGTATTGTTGCCGTGCAGCTACATCTTGTTCTATGAGAGGTCCACAGCAGTGAGTCTGCGGTGTGAGTTCACTTCCCCCACCCACCTACCTGCCCACCCACCTGCCCATCTACCCACGCCACCTGCCCACCTACCCACCCACCTACCTGCCCACCCACCTGCCCATATAACTACCACCTACCCTCCCACCTACCGTACCAACCAACCTGCCCATCTACCCACCCACCTGCCCAACCTACCCACCCACCTACTGCCCACCCACCTGCCCATATACCCACCCACATGCCCCACCTACCACCCACCTACCTGCCCACCCACCTGCCCATCTACCCACCCACCTGGCCAACCTTACCAACCCACCTACCTGCCCACCCACCTGCCCATCTACCCACCACCTGCCCACCTACCACACCACCCACCTGCCCATCTACCCAACCACCTGCCCACCCTACCCACCCACCTACCTGCCACCCACCTGCCCATCTACCCACCCACCTGCCCATCTACCCACCCACCTACCTGCCCACCCACCTGCCCATCTACCCACCCACCTGCCCACCTACCCACCCACCTACCTGCCCACCCACCTGCCCATCTACCCACCCACCTGCCCACCTACCCACCCACCTACCTGCCCACCCACCCACCCACCTGCCCACCTACCCACCCACCTACCTGCCCACCCACCTGCCCATCTACCCACCCACCTGCCCACCTACCCACCCCATCCCACCCACCCACCCAACTGCCTGTCTACCCACCCACCTACCTGCCCACCCACCTGCCCATCTACCCACCCACGTGCCCACCTACCCACCCCACCCCATCCCACCCACCCACCAACTGCCTGTCTACCCACCCACCTACCTGCCCACCCACCTGCCCATCTACCCACCCACGTGCCCACCTACCCACGCCACCCCATCCCACCCACCCACCCAACTGCCTGTCTACCCACCCACCTACCTGCCCACCCACCTGCCCATCTACCCACCCACGTGCCCACCTACCCACCCCACCCCATCCCACCCACCCACCCACCCACCCCATCCCACCCACCCACCCACCTACCTGCCCACCCACCTGCCCATCTACCCACCCACCTGCCCACCTACCCACCCCATCCCACCCCACCCCATCCCATCCCACCCACCCAACTGCCTGTCTACCCACCCACCTACCCCATATTGTTGCGGTGCAGCTACATCTTGTTCTATGAGAGGTCCACAGCAGTGAGTGGGGCCACAGCCTCATCCGCCGTGTGAATTCACGGCTATCGTACTGCCAATCAGCCTCATCCGCCGTGTGAATTCACGGCTATCGTACTGCCAATCAGCCTCATCGGCAGTGAATTCACGGCTATCATACTGCCAATCAGTCTCATCCGCTGTGAGTTCACGGCTATCATACTGCCAATCAGTCTCATCCGTAGTGAGTTCACGGCTATCGTACTGCTGTCCAGCCTCATCCGCAGTGAGGTCGCGGCTATCGTACTGCTGCCCAGCCTCATTTGTCGTGTGAGTTCTCGGCTATCGTACTGCCACTCAGCCTCATCCGCCCTGTGAGTTCACGGCTATCATACTGCCACTCAGCCTCATCCGCCCTGTGAGTATACGGCTATCGTACTGCCACTCAGCCTCATCCGCCCTGTGAGTTCACGGCTATCGTACTGCCACTCAGCCTCATCCGCCGTGTGAGTTCACGGTTATTGTACTGCTGCCCAGCCTTATCCCGTGTGAGCTCACGGCTATTGTACTGCTGCTCAGCCTCGTCTGCGATGTGAGTTGACGGCTATCGTACAGCTGCTCAGCCTTTTCTGCGATGTGAGTTCACGGCTATCGCACTGCCACTCAGCCTCATCCGCTGTGTGAGTTCACGGCTATCGTACAGCTGTTCAGCCTCAAACTTTATCCAACCAAGTCTGGTGAACGTCGTGTTGCGCTACAGTAAGCAGTCAAAGCAATCAAACCCGTGCCCGTCAGCTGCTTGCACATCAGCAGGCACAGGGGCAGCGGGCACAACCAGTGTTTTTCTTTTCAGCTATAAGCAGCAGCTTCTAGGCGGCTCCCCTGACTGCCTATTCAGCCAAAGCTGACGCAACTTAGTGTGTCTGGAAGCTGACAGAATCTACTGTCCAGAACTGTCTAAATCTGGGGGCTTAGCCTAGAGGCTGGCTTAGGGAGCTGTCTAGAAGTTGCTGCTTGAGCTGAAAAGAAAAGGTATGGGGCGCAGCAGCAACAGCAACAGCAGTTGGATTGGCTGCATGCCCATCAGCCGTAGCTGGATTGTCATGCTTGTCATATCAGCTTTAAGGCGCACGAGCTAGCTTCAGGTTTGGCTCAAGGCCATGGGAAGGGACCTGCCTAGAAGCTGCTACGCGCAGCCCAAAAAATAAACAGTACAGCGGGCACAAAAGCAGCAGCAGCCGGGTTGGCTGCATGCCCATCAGCCGTAGCTGGATTGGCTGCATGCCCATCAGCCGTAGCTGGATTGGCTTCTTGCCCATTTTGTGCCAGGAGAAGCTGAGCACCCTGTCTTCAACAACAGATGCTGCCAGATCGTTTAACCCATGCCGATCAATCTTAGGTAGTATTTTAGTCTAGCCGTGAAATGCTAGCACTCAGCTTACTCCTACCACACTTTCCATAGAGCTATCTCTTGCTCCTAGTGACTTCCGAGGGACTGATCTCGTGGGCCTCCTGAGCAGGGTTTTCTGGAAGGTGCTACGAGTAGCACCCCACCCACCTACCTGCCCACCCACGCTCACACCTTGGTGCTAAAAGGCAACCCCCAAAGGCTCTAATGTAGCACCGCCAAAACACCCCCCAAAGGTGTTACAAAAGTGCCACATAACGCACCTTGGTGTTGTGGGGGTGCTACGTCAGAGCCTTTGGGGGGTGCCTTTTTGCCCCAAGAAAGCTGCTAGTAGGGAGCCCTCTAGGGACTCCTGATATAGCTCTTGTCGCAGGGTAGTCTGCAACAAGTCTCTAGATATAAGTATAAGTACCTAGTAGATTCAGACAATCTAAAACATCTGGACATGGTATCTGGACATCTCGAGTTGCCTTTTCGATACGCCCAATTGTCAGAACTCTTAGGCTTGCAAGATTTCCTCAATGCTCCCGCACCCTACTAGTTCTGACTCCAATCCAGTTTGCTCAAATGGCTGGTGCTCAGTTAGTTGGGAGGCTTTGTTTCCATTATAGCTCACTCAACTGACTATCCACCAGCACTCTGTTACACCCGCCAGGCACGCCTATCTCCTAAGCCATCTCTCTCAAGCCCCCCTTCCCGGGTCATTTATCACCGTCAGGAGCAACCTCTCCCAAGCCACTTGATTGCTACCATGGGTTGCGGCGCCTCCAAGGTCGGATCACTGCAAACTTGGGGGGTCTTCGGCACCTTGTATTCTGCTGAAAAGAGTGTATTCTAGTTCCATAAGGGTGTCGTAGGGGTGCCCAATGGACGAGCACTCCGTACACAGCTCTCCTGTCAACTTCTGAGGGAGCTCCATCTCCAAGGAGAAAGGCGTTTAGAGCAGCTGTAGGAATGATAACGCCTGGTCGGGCGTGGTATTAAGGAAACCTGTCGTACGCGGGCAGAGAACTGTCTACCTCCTCGACTGGACAAGCTACCATTGCGGTTGACAACGACCTGCAACGCTCTGGGCGACCGTAGGGGGAATCGAACCCCCGACCCTGCATCCTCAAAGCAATTTGGTGTACCACTAGACCAATTGATTCGCTGAAAGGGGCAGAGCAGCTGTAGTACTGTTGACAAGTGATTACTCTTCCCTCGTTCTGATACCATGTGATGGCGCTCTAACCATAACTGTACGTAAGGCACGCCCCTGTTGTTTTTTGTTCAAATAGTAGGTATTGGATTGGATTGTTACATGTTTTTTAGCCAACTCTGGGCTGCTCAGTGCTCACCGTCTTCCATTTCCTAGTCCCCCCAAGCGATACCCACGAAAAACAGGGAGCATACCAAGCGGATTATACAGTTTACAGACTTGCCCAGGTCATGTGTCTGTATTTATGTACGTTACAGTCCAGGGTAGGCCAAATAGGCCTTGCCCAACCGCGACAGGAAGGGCTAAACAGAGAAGGCATTGATGAACTGAACCCCACACAATTGTTTTACCGACGGGGCCTTGAGTTCGTGCTACAGTGATAATTTAATTCTGCACAGGTCAATAAATATACCGTAATGTATTGCAAGCTGGGCTAAACCACATTGGGGCCCGGGTTTCTTACCAACAACCAAGCAACCGGACAAAAGGGTGACTTGGACTTGAACTTAGTTACATAGCTTCAGCCAGCAATTTGGCTGCTCGCTGCCTTTGGTAGTAATTGTTTTGCCAGGAAAATGTAAATGCGAACAAAAAATGTCCATTTTGTTTTCTTCTTCTGAACCGGTCTGAACGATAAAAAAACACAAAAACGAATCATACCTACAGGATACCTACCGTATAAAAATATACTTGATCCAATCTCTTCTTAAATTCACGGATGAACAGAGGAAGCTTCGCTGGACCTTCAACTTCTGGAGTGCACATCAAATAATGTAAAGGAATAATTTTACTCTCAGATTGGGAAATCAGGTTCTAATACTTTATTACTTTCTTCTCAAATTAAGTTAGGCTTCGTCAGTACGTTCAAAGTCCACATGTTGTTCATCTTGAACGGTTCCAGAATCACTTAGGTGACACACACTCGATCCTTCCAAGGAACAATTGGACGTTTCCATCTATCAGTTCCACCCTATCTCACAAGGTAAAGAGAGGAAGTTATAAATATATACATATTAATATATTACGCACCAGTCAGTTAGATCACACCACTCGGTTATCCCGCTGGCATTCCATGAGGTTAGATTATATCAAATCTCCCCTGGATGCTCTGCTACTTATGCCTGAGCATTCCTTTCCTCACCAACGTTTGTAACATTACATTAACTCTACTGGACTTGCTCCCTCGTCCATAAAACGTAGCCTGTTTATTGCTGTACATACCCGTAGGCGCATGATATGTTGGCGGAAAATAGAGATGCCATAAGGCATCCAAGAGGGGCTTAAATTATGGCGGATTTTAAGGTTGGCGGGTGTTCCAGATTTGGGGTGCTCAATAAATTGGCTCAGGTTAACAATGGCGGATGGCGGAATCCTTTCGACATTTCCCCAATTCAAACCAGACTCAAGTGTGACTAAAATGAGTTATTCTGGGCATAAGCAAGAGTACCGGTTTACAAAAGATCGGACGTGTCACCCTGTGCACAAAACTTGTGGAGGGCTGACCCCCCCACCCCCACCCCACCCTTGAATATAAATAAGAGGCATGACTTCAAATCATATAAAAATCAGTACACGTGACCAGAAAAATGGCTCAAGTCACAGTCATGGATCGTGCCATTGCCGTATATAGCCCCATTCTCAGACTCAATAAATCGGGGTGAATCAAAATTGGGAGGCCTTGCCTACTCCATGCATAAGCATCACTAATATCATTGACTTGGACATTTAACCACGTCTTTGGCAGTAAAATAAAAGGGAAACTGTAAGACAGGAATTGTGATGATAAGAAGAGAAAAGTCGTCGGAAATAAAGGAAATTATCCAAGGGGCTGCAAAGGGGGTTATTTTCCCCCAACTGTGCAGTACACTGTAGTTGTAGTGTCCCTGGCGAAATGTTGGCGGATGGCCCAATCCGCCAGCGCTCCCCGTTTGGCCAAAATCATTGATGGTGGACACCTGTCCGCCATCTCATCCGCCAACATATCATGCGCCTACGGTATGTATGTATGTATGTATGTATGTATGTATGTATGTTACAGTCCAGGGGTAGGCCAAATAGGCTTAAGGGACTTTCCCAACCGTGATAGGAAGGACTCAAAAAGAAAAAGCACTGAGCTATCGTGGGTGTAGTTTGATAGGTGACTGTCGTTTTTCAGACACCTCGAAGAAAAAACGACAGTTCCCGATACGATACGACACTTCCCCGGGACGACCAAAAACAGATCGGAATATGTACATCTGAAATACCACGGTTACCGTGACAACACGACAGTTTTACGGGACGACCAAAAAACCTAGCATCATTGCATAGGTAGACCTGGCCTACGGCAGAGGGCCGATCAACTGGTCAATGGGCCGACAAACTGGTCAATGAGTCAACCATACAAAAAGCACACTAGTTAAGCTCTATATAGGAAATTCGGGACCTGACATTAGATTATCAAGTACAGCCAGCAAATGTGGTGGGTGGTGGAATGGTGTTCCCTCCAGTAAAAGTAAAGCAAACGATACGACGTAAAGTCCTAAGTAGCGTCGCAAGCAACGCGGATAATTGGCGGAGTATGTTGGCAACGGAATGAAAGGTGGCAACGATGGAGCTGGCCGAAGTGAGTTAATTACACGACCGTTGGATGACGTGTCAGGCTTCAATTTTTCAGTCGGACACACAAACAGACAAACAGGTCAACATGGGGGCTCACGCCCTTGAAGAGGGGGCTCCGCCAAAAAACTCTAGGAGCTCAAGTACATACTCATAAAGAAAGTCCCTCGAGTCTATTTTGAGCATCCATCAACACGCTAACTACTTCATCGGATGATGCTAACTGGAGTGCCAGCCCATCGTGACAGTCTGCGTTTGCAGCATGCCGTGGTGCATCCAGCAGCATCTGAACAACCTCATGGTGGCCACTGGATGCTGCATTCAGTAGTGCCTGTCCACCTTGGCAGTCTGCGTGTGCGGCATGTTGTGGTGCATCCAGCAGCATCTGAACTAACTCCTGGTGGCCACTCGATGCTGCTAGCACTAGCGCCAATCCATCTCGACTATCTCCGTGTGCAGCATGCTGTGGTGCATTCAGCAGCATCTGAACAACCTCACGGTGGCCATTTAATGCTGCCCGCACAAGTGCCAATCCATCTCGACTGTCTCCGTGTGCAGCATGCTCTGGTGCATCCAGCAGCATCTGAACTACCTCATGGTGGCCACGATCTGCTGCCATCACTAGTGCTAGTCCACCTTGACAGTCTGCATGTGCAGCATGCCATGGTGCAGCCAGCAGCATATGAGCAACCTCACGGTGGCCACAAAATGCTGCATGCAACAGTGCCAGCCCATCTTGGCAGTCTGGGTGTGCAGCATGCTGTGGTGCAACCAGCAACATATAAACTACCTCAAGGTGCCCACCTTCACTAGTGCCTGCCCATCTTGGCAGTTTGCATGTGCGGCATGCTGAGGGGCATTCAGCAACATGCGAACTACCTCACAGTGGCCACCCAATGCTGCATTCACTAGTGCCTGTCCATCTTGGCAGTCTGCGTGTGCGGCATGCTGTGGTGCATCTAGCAGCATCTGAACTACCTCACTGTGGCCACCCAATGCTGCATTCACAAGTGCTTGTCCGTCTTCACAGTCTGCGCGTGCGGCATGTTGTGGTGCATCCAGCACCATCTGAACTACCTCATGGTGCCCATTTGATGCTGCTCGCACCAGTGCCTGTCCATCTTGGCAGTCTGCATGTGCGGCATGTTGTGGTACAACCAGCAGCATCTGAACTACCTCATGGTGGCCATTTGATGCTGCTCGCACTAGTGCCTGTCCATCTAGGCAGTCTGCGTGTACAGCATGCTGAGGGGCATGCAGTAACATGCGAACTACCTCACTGTGGCCTCGTAATGCTGCATTCACTAGTGCCTGTCCACCTTGACAGTCTGCGTGTGCAGCATGCTCTGGTGCATCCAGTAGCATCTGAACTACCTCACTGTGGCCACGTAATGCTGCCTCCACTAGTGCCCACCCATTTTGACTATCTCCGTGTGCAGCATGCTGAGGGGCATGTAGTAACATGCGAACTACCTCACTGTGGCCACGTAACGCTGCCCACACGAGTGCCTCTCCATCTTGGCAGTCTGCGTGTGCAGCATGCTGTGGTGCATCCAGCAGCATCTGAACTACCTCACTGTGGCTACGTGATGCTGCATCCACTAGTGCCTCTCCATTTCGACTGTCTCCGTGTGCAGCATGTTGAGGGGCATGTAGTAACATGCGAACTACTTTACTGTGACCATGTAATGCTGCCCACAGTAGTGCCTCTCCATCTTGGCAGTCTGCGTGTGCAGCATGCCCTGGTGCATCCAGCAGCATCTGAACTACCTCACTGTGGCCACCCGCTGCTGCCCACACTAGTGCCTCTCCATTTTGACAGTCTGCGTGTGCAGCATGCAGTGGTGCATCTAACAACATGCGCACAACCTCACTGTGGCCACCCTTTGCTGCCCACACTAGTGCCTTCCCATCTCGGCAGTCTGCGCGTGCAGCATGCTGTGGTGAATCCAGCAGCATCTGAACTACCTCATGGTGGCCACGTGACGCCGCAGACACTAGTGTCTTCCCATTTTGACAGTCAGCATGCGCTGCATGGTGCGTGGCAGTGAGCAGAAGCATAGCCAGGTCTGGCCGCCCGTGTAATGACGCGAGCGACAGGGCTCGGTTAGAGTCATCCAAGGATGAGCTTCTCGACACTAGCTCAATGGCCACGTGGAATGCCCTAACTTGATTGTGCTTAAGGGCAAGAGATAGGGCCCCGGGCATTTTGACATTGCACTTGTTGATCAAGATCTGGGCGAGGTTCTCAGAGACAATAGAGTGCCAGGAGCGACAAACAAGAGCGACGTCGCTGATTGAGGATTGCTGCTCCTGTGTAAGGATGCACAGAACGATGTCCTTCACGAGATCTGACGGAAGATCTAAAAAAGCTGTCATGGTGTAGATCAGGGTACTTCAGGAGGACCCCCACCTCTGCTGACTGAAACGCGACCAATTGTGTAGCCTGCGTCCTGCTAAGCAACGGACCCTTCCTTCTTGTCAACGGACCCTCCCCACGTTGCGTCCTGTAAGGGATATATCGTGGTTAGGAATATCGTTGTGCTAGGAAGCCCTCAACTACATTTGGCTGTACAAATTCGGATTCCTTGTGACATTCTATAAACCTTGGCACTAAAATTGAGTTGTTCTAGCAAGACATAAAAGGGGGGGGGGGGACGCCCCCCCGCTATCATTAAATGAAAGTATACAACGTTGCCTCTGCGACGGAGGACGCAGCGTCCTGAACAACCCTGGTGTAGAACCGAGGTAGTAAATTGCGTCAGGCAACGGGTACAGTTGGACGAAGGTCTGTCTCAATGAAAGAAAATAGGAGGATTTGGCCAAAGAACAAAGTAATAATTTAAATTCATATTAAATGAAAAGAAGAAAGGAGGAGGAGGAGGGTAGTAGAGTAGTAGAAGATAAGTGTTTTCCAGCGTTTTGGTGGTCTTGATGAGCTTCACGAGCAACAAGAGGCATTTGGATCCTGCCCTGTCTGTTGAACTTGTGCGCAATCGAGAACCACAAGATTTTTCTTGCTCCTAGGCAACTCCGTCAACCACTGTAGTGTGTTTCGTGAACTAAATCGACCATGTCCAAGCGGACCCAAATGATTGAAGATTAGAAAAATACAAATTTTGAGCATTTTCTGGAAATGAAGTTTGGGATTTGGACCCAGGTTTATTTGTGTATTGGGATCTCTTTCCAAAACAACTTTTAAATGTATGGCTGCCTCTCACAACAGCATATTATAGCTTCTGAGTGATGATAATCGTGGTAGGGAATGGGTAAAAAAGATTCACATTCATACAACTGTTTGGCATGAAATGGCCTCCAAATATAGGTTATATGCAGATGCAGGTCTCCCCAAAGACTTTGGCCACACACTCGTATAGCTTCGTAGAGCAATATGACAACTTGTATGCATATTTTGAGATGTTGAGGGGGGACTCAAGGCAAGCCGGCCCTCAAAAACAATATTGATGTACCATAGGGCGCCATATCACCCTTTCACAAGTGTGAAGGCCCAATTTACCCCCCCCCCCCCCCCCCCCCACCCCACCCACCCACACACACACAAACTTGGCTATGGTGTCATGGGGCTCCATGGAGCTAGTGGAAAACCTCAGCTTCCTTCATCATGAAATGGAAGTAAGTGATAGACCCAAACTAAAGCACGATGGTCACAAATAGCAATTTGCTAGTCTAAGTGTTTAGCCCAGAACAATAGGTACAACCCTCCCTTAACAATCGTATGCCCTATTCACAATACAAGAAGTTGTCCCTTCCATATTGGGAAACCATGGTAGGCAACAACTCAAAGCATCCAAGACATCTCCCTCACTCTTCTAGTTATGAAGGCCTTGCTTGTTGAGTTAGTGGCTGGACACCGTTAGGTGGACTAGCCACAGGGTGGGTGCATGGGTGAGTGTTGATGTGGATGTGTTTGTGGGTGTGTAGGTGTGGGGGGGTGTAGGTGTATGTTTGCTCTGCAGGCACATCTGGGTGGGACTTCAGCAACTTGTGTGGATGTGTGTGTGGGTCAGCTCCGCAGGCAAGTCTGGGTGGGAGACCGCTTTGTGGCTTTTTGTGAGACATAGCTATGGCTGGATTGGGATTAATTTGGAGCATGGTCTCATTTGACCTGGAGTCTGGCTCCTAGGTTATGATATCAAACCCAGAGGATAAACGTCTGGGGAAGGGGGGAAACGTGAGAGATTGAGACCCTCCGACTATAAATTCGTGCATCTTCCCGTGAACAAGAGACGCCACAATAGTTCTCAAGCTGTCTTCCGCAGTATTCGACGTGCAAAATTGCATGAACCCCCAGGTCAGTCCAGGTGGAATCTAAATCACTGATGGCGCCTGAAAAATAGCACATATTAGCACCTTCCCGGCATAGAATCCCTTACTTATTCCCTTCAAAGCGTCGAATCACCTCGACAAGAGCTCCCCGATGCTTTCGTGCGCGTCCAAGCTAAGGGTGACGAGTCAGCTACTTGAGCAGGCACAGGACTCCAAGGCGATCACTGAGACGTTGAAAGCTTCTATGGTATCTATGAATTGGGTGGAGAAAGGGAAAGACAACAGGCACGTAGTGCTGAATTAACTTGTGGGGGGTGAAGAGGGGGGGCGGGGGGGTCGAGCGGGGGGGTCGAGGGACGGGGGGGACCGAATGGCGCATGCTAGGCAGGGCCCCGATGCTAGGTACTTCCGTACTTCCATCTTGCATCTGCGCTAAGCGCGGTCTTTGCGCTCCGCGATTTGATGATGTCTTGGCCCGCAACACAATATAAATTAATCTCCATGTTTAGTCCGGGTTTGTCTGGGTTTTTTTAATCGCCCTTTGTTCAGAATGGGCAGGGTGATAAGTGTGACGGGCTAAGGACGGGCTAAGGAGGCGACGTCGGCAACGTCCGAAACCAGTAGACCGACAGGAGCATGGCCCCTGGAGAGAATGTATGCAATCCCAGCTGCCGAATGGCGCATGCTAGGTGCTTCCATCTTGCGTCTACTCAGAGCGTGGTCTTTGCGCTCCGCGACTTGATGATGTCTTGGCCTGCGACACAATATTACTTAATCTCCATATATTGTCTGGGTTGTTTTAATCGCTCACTGTTCAGGATGGGTAGAGTGATAAGTGTGACGGGGGTTTATGGCAGAAGGTATGGAATCCTAGGTGCCGAAATCCTAGCTGCTGAAATCCTAGCGCCTGCAGCTAGGATTTCGAATGCGCGCACTAACGGGGAGGGGCCACAACTAGAAAAGAAAGAAAGGATGGGAACCCAAAGCTTATAGAAAGCTTATAGAGCTAGAGTTGTGCCATTTTTTTTTTTTAAGTTGTGAAAGGACTTTCACCCCAATGAAGTGCCCTTGTCAACACAATCTCAACGGTGGGCTCAGAGTGTAATTTGGAGGCCCGAGTATAAAGATACGGTAGCAAAAAAACTGAAGAGAGCTGACCCCCCCCCCCCCCCCCCCCCCCCCCCCACACACACACACACACACATCCACCCCCACTCCACCCCACCCCCCACCCCATACACCCCACACACATACACACACACAAATGAGGTGTTCAGAATTACCTGGATATGGCCCAAACATCGTCACGTATCATATGCCATGATAGCCCCATTCTCAGAATAATTCGAGAGGGAGAACCGGGGAGAACTGGGGAGAAGTAAAATTTGGCGGCCTTGGCACTTCCTTATATAAGTGTTTGTGCTTGTTCCATTGTTGCCTCATCAATTCAACTCACTTGGATGGGATATTGTGTGTAAGTGGATGTTTTGTGTGGTTGCTTGTGTAATCATTCCATTTGTTGTCAAATCTAAGGGGCACTGGACAGGGGACGGGGGGCACGAGTTTTGGAAGAGGAACTAGTAACAGGAATAAAATAAAATAAATAATTGATAGATGCTTGTATTTAAATAGTACTTGATCCAAGGTTCTCAGTAGCTTTCTTTTAGATTCGCTGGGAACCAGGTCATGAACTCATGAAGTGCTTAGTTAGTTGGTTAGTTAGTTATTTAGTTGTTACAGTCCAGGGGTAGACCAAATAGGCTACAGGGGCTTGCCAAACCATGGCAGGAGGGGCTCTAACGAAAAAGCACTACTGAACTGAACTCCAAACAATCGTGCCTGTTCATTTCAGCCCCTTGTCACAAGTTCAGGAAAGAAGGAATTAATAAACCGGGATCTCAGGATAAGAGCTTACATCCACGACGACACAAAGAAGTGGACAGGGAGCCCTCAACTCCCGGCCTATACTGATGATCTATCAGTACCTTGATTGTTCAAGGTTGGGCAAGTCCCTTCAGCCTATTTTGTAACCCCTGGACGGTAACTTACATAAATACATACAGACGTACTAGTCTGCTTGATGCGATATTGTGATGGCCTTCGTTGATGGTCTTGATGATTGTTTTCAGCCATCATGCAAGTCGAGCAAGTCGAGAATATGTTCAATAGTTCAGAGTCCACCACCACGCACGCCCTCTTCCCGTTAGTTATGTATAAATACTTGTCCTGCCTGGGACCTGGGCAAGTCTTTAAACCGTCCCATCTGCTTGGTATGCTTCCTGGTTTCTGTGATAATAATCGCACGGGGGGAGGGGGGGGCTTGGAATTGGAAGACGGCGAATAGCCCAGAGTTGGTTGAAGTACTGCGTAACAATCCAATCCTATGTCAAACCGCCCTAAAGCCAAACCACTGAAAAATACCTGACAACGGAAAATTCTACACCATATAAGATTTTACGAGACTATTTACACCAATCAGATTCACAGGAGAGCACATGTGAGCATCGAAATTCACAGGTTGGGCAAGTCCTTTTTGCCAAAGTGGCTACCCCTGGACTGTGGGGGTGGGGGTGGGGGTGGGCAGGGAAAGTATGTGTTTGTGTCTGTGTGCGTGGGGGTGGGGGTGGGGGGGGGAGATCAGGGATTGCATGTGTGTGTGGGGCTACATACATGCATTGAACTCAGCCGGCAGCCGCTTGTAGCTGTATTCCCTACAGCCTACGTCCCTTGTCTTAGTAGGGCATCTATAATGGTACCATGATAACTTCTAATTAGGGACTTACTAATAGTAAGCTACTATCCATTTCCCCACATGTCCTCCATCCCAGACAATTCTCTCCCATATCAGTCCTGATTCGTCAACACATCTTATTGTGCCAGATGTCCGATAGGCGCATTGGTAGAGTATGATAGATTCTAGCAAACTGCAATACTGTTTTTAATATAAACAGAAGAGTGTACCAACTGAAGAACATATCCTGTTCAAGTACAGTCGATGGCAAATTGTCATACTTCCGACACCAGAAAGCAGTATATATATAGTATCAGCAACAGCATCCGCGTCAGCATCATTCCTTAGCAGCTGCTTTGCTAGCCTGCCAGCCTGCGTCAGAAACTGTCAAGCGCAAATATTGCTTTCACACGCCGTCGCCATATCCTCGTGCAGGCGGCTTAGAGCCTTCTGCAGATATCGCATGGCCGGCATGATGGCCACGTTCGAGGAGGCCCCTTCCAGAAAGCGGCCATGAGACACGCAGATGTGTCAGCACCAGCATCCACATCATTTCTTAGCAGCTGCCTTGCCAGCTTGCGTCAGAAACTCTAGAGTGTAGATGTTGCTCTCACACGACGTCGCCATATCCTCATGCATGCGGCTTAGAGCCTTCTGCAGAGATCGCATGGCCGGCATGATGGCCACGTTCGAGGAGGCGCCTTCCAGAAAGCGGCCATGGGACACGCAGATGGTTCGGACCCACATGAGAATGAACTCCACGTGTGGAGACTCATTCAACAGGTCAGCTAAGAGCCCCAGCACTTGGGGGGAAAAGGAGGATGGCAGCGCTCCTGCTACTGTACCGACCTGAGGAAACAGCAAACAGGAGGGTGGCACACGTCAGGAGGGAGGGGGGGGGGGGGGGGGGGGGGTATGTATCTGACATCCCAGGGGGGCTTTGCTCACCTGCCCTACAGGGGTGGACAATATACAATGGCGCAACAGCTCATTGTCATCCAACCTTCAGGCAATCAGCAGCGCCCACACAATAGACCCACACAACTCCCAACGCTCTCACTATCCTCCACCCAGCCAAGGCTTTGCTCACCTGCCCGACAGGGGTGGACAAGATGCAGTGGCGCAACAGATCATTGTCGCCCAACCTCAAGGCAATCAGCAGCGCTCACACAACAGACTCACACAACTCCTTAACCCCTCTCTCTCTCCTCCACCCAGCCCTCGCTTTGCTCACCTGCCCGACAGGGGTGGACAAGATGCAGTGGCGCAACAGATCATTGTCACCCAACCTCAAGGCAATCAGCAGCGCCCGCACGTAAGACCCCGCAGCGAGCGTGGTGTGGCAGGCAGCAGGGGTCAGGTCCTCTGTCAAGTCTGTGGGATCAAACACAAGGCCGTCGTCCAGGCTGTACAGAAGAAGCCCCTCAGTAGTGGCAGCTGCCCAGCAGCGTCCTGGGGGGGTGATAGGGATGTGTGTGGGTTATTGTTGGCAGGGGTTGGAGGGGGGTTGGTTGCTGGTGGTTGGTTTGGAGTGGTGTATGTGTGTGTTGTCAAGGTCCAGGGGTAGCCAAATAGGCTAAAGGGACTTTCCCAACCATGATTTCAAGAGGGGCTAGATCGGAAAAATCGCTGCTGAAGTGAAACCCAAACAATCACTTTACGGACGGGGACCTGAGTTCGTGCTAGAGTGATAATTTAATTCTACTAGGTGAAGTGCCCACACCACTCCAATACAGCCCCCCACCCCACCCTGCAACTCCAACAGAGGCCTACGAGCATCTGTGGGTGACAGGGTCACACAGCTGTACACACACGAGTTCCTGTGGGTGGCAGGGTCACACAGCTGTACACACACGAGTTTCTGTGGGTGACAGGGTCACACAGCTGTACACACACGAGTTCCTGTGGGTGGCAGGGTCACACAGCTGTACACACACGAGTTCCTGTGGGTGGCAGGGTCACACAGCTATACACACACAAGTTCCTGTGGGTGACAGGGTCACACAGCTGTACACACACGAGTTCCTGTGGGTGGCAGGGTCACACAGCTGTACACACACGAGTTCCTGTGGGTGGCAGGGTCACACAGCTGTACACACACGAGTTCCTGTGGGTGGCAGGGTCACACAGCTGTACACACACGAGTTCCTGTGGGTGGCAGGGTCACACAGCTGTACACACACGAGTTCCTGTGGGTGGCAGGGTCACACAGCTGTACACACACGAGTTCCTGTGGGTGGCAGGGTCACACAGCTGTACACACACGAGTTCCTGTGGGTGGCAGGGTCACACAGCAGTGCACACGCGAGTTCCTGTGGGTGGCAGGGTCACACAGCAGTGCACACACAAGTACCTGTGGGTGACAGTGTCACACAGCGGGTGCGTGCAGCAGGCTTCTTCTTGTTTCCCGGGACGCCCACTGCTCCGGCTGCGTCCACAATGCCTTGGAGTAGTTCCACGTCCTCATCCTGAAAAATAATGATGTTGGTGATATTAATAATATTGATATTATTAATAACAATGATGTTGATGATGTAGTACAATGTACTGCTGGAGTAATTCCACGTCCTCATCCTGAAAAAAAAGGTTAATTCCACTTTCTCATTCTCATGAAATAATACTGTTGATGATGTAATACAACATACTGCTGGTGTAGTTCCACGTCCTCATCCTGAAAAATAACGATGTTGATGACGTGAGAAACAGTACATTTTTAGAAGTACAAAAGGTACTTCTAATATGTACTACTGGTGTTGATGTTGATGTTGATAACTTGTACTGCTGGTGTTGATGTTGGTAAAGTGATAAAATGTACTGCTGCTGTTTGTGGTAGCTGTGGGTCCAAACCCATGTCAAGCACACCATCCAGCCGCCCTTAAACTATAACGTTAGACCCCCCCAACACAGCGACTCACCGTCTCTTCATGGTCAATGAGTTGCAAAGGTCCTGCATCCATCATGTTCTTATAGTTCAGCATGTCAAGCACACCATCCAGCCGCCCTTACACCAGACACTTGGGGACCCCCCCTAATACAATGTCTCACCCTCTCTTCATGATCTATGAGTTACAAAGGTCCTGCATCTGTTATGTTCTTATAGTTAGCATGTCAAGCACACCATCCACCCGCCCTTACACCAGACAGTTGCCCCCCCCCCCCCTCCCCCCAACACAGCGACTCACATTCTCTTCATGGTCTATGAGTTGCTAAGGTCCTGCATATGTCATGTTCTTAAAGTTCAGCATGTCAAGCACACCATCCACCCGCCCTTACACCAGACAGTTGGGGACCCCCCCTAATACAGCGACTCACCTTCTCTTCATGGTCTATGAGTTGCAAAGGTCCTGCATCCGTCATGTTCTTGGAGTTCAGCATGTCAAGCACACCATCCAGCGAGCGGTTTTGTGTCACCTAAAGAAGTGGGTGGGTGGGTGTAGGTGGGTGGGTATGTGTGGATGTGTGTGTGTGTGTGTGTGTGTGTGTGTGTGGATATGTGTGTGTGGATGTGTGGATGTGTGTGTGTGTGTGTGCGGATGTGTGTGTGTGTGTGGATTTGTGTGTGTGTGGATGTGTGCGTGTGCATGTGTGTGTCACCTAAAGAAGGAAGCGGGTTGTCAGCATATTTGTTTTCCGTTTCAGAAAGGGGGTCTTCTGGTAGCGATCAGGGCTTTCGTGCCAAGGTTGGAGTCCTCATAGCGATTTGGGCAGGTAGCCCAAAAGGCCGTCCTGCTAGGCCGGCCCAGGGGGATTGGGGCAGGGCGGGGGAGTCTCAGGGTAGCGGAAGGTTTGGCTAAAACGGGGTCCCAGGTTTGGTTGTTGGTGTGTGGGATGTCGATCTGAATGAGTTGAGGATAGGAGTAGGAATAACTCAGATCAGGGGGTCTTTCAAGATCTTTGGTCCACACAGAACATGAACAATCTAATGTAAGGGGAGGAGTTAGTCTAGCTAAGCTTACAAGCTAGGCAAGCAAGAGTTTGGTTGCTGGTCTGTGGGATGTCGATGTGAATGAGTTGAGGATAGGAGGAGGAAGAACTCAGATCAGGGGGTCCTTCAAGATCTTTGGTCCACACAGAACATGAACAATCTAATGTAAGGGGAGGAGTTAGTCTAGCTAAGCTTACAAGCTAGGCAAGCAAGAGTTTGGTTGCTGGTCTGTGGGATGTCGATGTGAATGAGTTGAGGATAGGAGGAGGAAGAACTCAGATCTGAGGTCCTTGAAGAGCTTGAGAACATGAGCAATCTAATGTAAGGGGGGAGTTAGCCTAGCTTAGCTAACAAGCTACGTCAAGCAAGAGTTTGGTTGCTGGTCTGTGGGATGTCGATGTGAAGGAGTTGAGGATAGAAGAAGGAAGAAATCAGATCAGATTAGAGCTTTGGTCGACACAGAACATGAACAATGTAGTGAATGGTTTGTAGGTCCAAATGATCATGTCATCCTTGCTCTAAGACATAGTTGGTACAAGCATTGTGATTTTGGTCCACATAGACCATGAACAATGTAGCCGGTGGTAGGTCCAACTGATTAGTAATTGGTAGGTCCATCTGATTAGTAATTGGTAGGTCTAACTGATTAGTAATTGGTATGTCAAACTGATCGTATCATCTGAGTTTATTTTGTCAAAACAGAACATGAACAGTGTAGGAATGGCCAGCAGGGTACTACAGTTCGTCAAATTGGCCAGCGCTTAAAGCGCACGTACGTCAAATTGGTCAGCGCTTTGTAGTGCAAAAAGCGCAAAAACTGAGCACTGCGCCCACAGGAGGGTGGAAAAATGCGCGAAACGCGCAGTGGCGCTCAAAAAGCGTGCGCAATATTCGCGCTTTGTAGTACAACACCTGTCTCTTTATTTGGGCGGTACTACAAGTACCCTGATGGCCAGGTTTAGTAACAGTGGCGATCAAAAAGCGTGCGCAAAATTGCGCTGCCGTGCGCGCTTTGTAGTACTCTGATGGCCAGGTTTAGTAACCGGATGATAGGCGCAGGATAAGAGACAACATTTGTGGCAAGAGGCAATTTGTGAAAGGTTTGCTTTAATTACAAGTTCAACAAGCTTTACTTAAAGACCCAATCTCTGTACCCACCTGGAAGCGTCGCAACATAATCTTCTCAGCCACGTCATAGATACAAACAAACTTGGAGGCACCACCTGCACAGGTTTCCACAAGTATACAAGTAGAGATGAGATGGGATGAGATGAACTGAAGTGAGAGATGGTTACCACTAGTATACAACTAGAGAGGAGAGGAGAGGAGAGGAGAGGTGAGGAGAGGAGAGGTGAGGAGAGGAGAGGTGAGGAGAGGAGAGGAGAGGAGAGGAGAGGAGAGGAGAGGAGAGGAGATGAGATGAGAGGAGATGAGATGAGATGAGATGAGATGAGAGGAGATGAGATGAGATGAGATGAGATGAGATGAGATGAGATGAGATGAGATGAGATGAGATGAGATGAGATGAGATGAGATGAGATGAGATGAGATAAAATAACTAAAGTGAGAGCTGTTTACCACTAGTATACAACTACAGATGAGATGAGATGAACTGAAGTGAGAGCTGGTTACCACTAGTAGACAGCTAGAGATGACATGAGTTTATTCAGAGAGCTGGTTGCCGCTAGTAGACAGCTAGAGATGACATGAGTTTATTCAGAGAGCTGGTTGCCGCTAGTAGACAGCTAGAGATGACATGAGCTTATTCAGAGAGCTGGTTGCCGCTAGTAGACAGCTAGAGATGGCATGGGTAAATTCAGAGTGTTGGTTGCGATTGGTAGAAAATAGCTGGTTGCCTGCTCCTTTGCGATCTGACTGCAGTCGCTTGCTCTCAAACAATCAAGATAATGATAACGCCTGGTGGGGCATGGTGATAAGGGAGCCCGTCGTACGCGGGTGGGGAGCCGTCTCCTACCTCAACTGGACAAGCTACCATCACTGTTGACAACGACCTGCAACGCCAAGAGCGACCTAAGGGGGAGTCGAACCCCCGACTCTTCATCCTCAAGCGATCTGGTCTACCACTAGACCATTGTATAACACCGAAAGGGGCTCAAATAATCAAGATTAACTATAGATTTAGGAGGGTCTTTTTCCAGGAGGGGGACTCACCGGCAATGATGAATGAGCCATCCGCACTGTAGGTTACTGAGGTGAAACAGGCTCCAGAGGACAAGTTGCCTGCTGCTCTGCGATCTGACTGCAGTCGCCCACCCTTAATGTCTCGTCGCCCCTCAATGAACGACTGAAAAGGTTGGAATGGGAAATTCAGAATGCTGGTTAGATTTTGACAATATCTGCCTGCAGTCGCACGCCCTTATTGTCTCGTCGACCCTCAATAAACGACTGCGATGATTGGAATGGGAAAGTAAGAATGAAAGTCAGATCTTGACAATGTCTGACTGGGGAGCTGGTGCTGAGTGCCATGGCAAATGTGATCGGTCAAGTCACTCATTGTGAATTTTGATAATCTATTGGAGGTTGGCCGCAGTGCAAGTAAACAGGCTGCCTGCCTCAACCTCACGCCCCGTAATAAGGCGTACTATTTATTGATATATTTATCAGTAATGATGAAGGGAAATGATCATGTGAAATTGATGATGATGATGTTGATGACGTTGTTTGTTGATCATGTGATGTTGATGATGATGATGTTGATGATGATCTATACTATTAAAGTTCCGTTGTCCGCCCGACGACCGACCGACCGTCACGGGTTCAGGGCTTAACTGGCAATGGTTCTGCTTATCTGGCAAGCATATTCCTGCTGGTCTGGCACATTTACACCTCAACCGTCTATTGCTGATCTGGCACATTACCACAGCCCTTGATTTTCAAACGCTTCCACCTCCCCCGACGAGTTCAAACCCGCATCTTTCACCTGCTTTCATCTTGCGACTGCGCCAGGGGCGCTCTTTGCGCTCCGCGATCTGACAATTTCTTGGCCCACACCACAGTGGGAGCTGTGCTCCCTCACCCAAGCATGTTTGTCTTCAACTTTTTCTCGATTCCCGGATTTGCACGCGCACTTCTACTGTCCACTTACTTCGATATGAGCTCTTGCTGAACCACCTAACCTTGCTGCTCTCCCCGGTACTACACTCTCTTCTCCTTCTCCTGCTCGCTCGCTGACTGCTTTTCCATCGCGTGATCCCCAGCTCCTCGCTAAATCTTTCAATCTACACAAGCATGGACCAGCCCCGGGAAACTCAAATCAGCGACAGTCGCTTATGAGCCCTCACTCAGAAGCTACTTCTCCACAAGTATTACAAGTGCTGCCGTTGAATTGAATGCTTGACGCCCTTTTTTCACTTGCGACAGAGATAAAGCTCTGACAGGGCGCGCTTATGGCCAACATGCTTTGCACTGGGCGGGAATGCGTGCCCTTCTACTCCCTGCCGGCATCAATGCCTAACAATTTCGCGTTGTACGCAGGTTGTTCTCAGACCTCTCACTGACAGCTGCTCCCTGTCCCCCCCCCCCCCCCCCCCCCCCCCCCCCCTTAGCCTTTAATTCCAGCGAGGGCATAGCTGTTAGCTGATGGGCATCGCATTTATTCCTGCAGCGATGTGTCTGCTTTGTACCAAACGAGCGACTCTTTGGCTAATGAGTTGGTGGGGTGGGAAGGGTCCGCTCGCGAAATGCTATGGCCAACATGCTCCCTGGATGCAATTTCCCTTCGCCCTCTAACTTCGGTCAAAACCTGAAAGGCATCGCATTGATTCCCACAACGCTGTGTCCGTCTTCCCAGGAATCAAGCTGCTCTTGGGGGGGCTGGGGGGGGGGGGGGGGGGGGGGGGGGGGGGGGGGGGGCATACATGCATGGGGGGGGGTCGGTAATATTTTTGCATGTACATTTGTGTTGTGGCCATCTGCCACTCAACTGTCAGTGTGATGGGGATGATCATGGAAACAGTGCATGATGAGAAGCCACCTCATGTGAATGGGGATGGAAAATGAGTGGGTGGGTGACCCTCCAAAATCATTTCAGTGAGGGTCGTGGGGAGGGAGGAGGCCTGCCGTCGGTACGACTGGCTAAATGCCCTAATGTTTATGATGATGTTGATGACCATTCGCCATCACTATAATGGGCATCATAAACATCATAGCGTTCCTTTTTAGCTAAGAGCAGCAGCTTCTAGACAGTTCCCTAAGCCATGCCGATCGTGAGGACCAAACACTGCCAAGTACAAGCACACCTGCAGGTCGCCCTCTTGCGGGTACCACACACACCAAATTTGCGGCACCCGTTCTTGGGGCTTATAAGGGTGCATTCTAGGGGTGGGAGAGGTGTTGTGTTGCAGGGGTACACAGAAGGGTGCCAAAGACCCCCCTAAGTTGCAGTGAGAAAGTGATAGTGCCATCCAATATTGAGGCCGCCGCCGCCGCCACCGCCAACTTTCTTTGAACTTTCTCTACCCCCCCCTGCCCCCTCCTACTATACGCGTAGGTTCCATGACAAACTAGAAACGAGAGGATGCTCCAAGTAGCCCACCCCTACCACCCCTACCATCACCATCACTTCCACAACCCCTACCACCACCACCACCACCATTCTTCAAACTTTCTCCCCCCCCCCCCCCCCCCCCCCCCCCCTGGGCCCTCCTTCTTCACGCATAGGTACCATGACAAACTAGAAACGAGAGGATGCTCCAAGTAACGCACCACTGCCACTACCATCATTACCACCACCACGCCGTTTGAGTAGCTCACCTGCATTTCGCCTTCCTGTGGGTTCCAGAAGGTGATGGTGCCGTCCAAGGTCGAGGCCGCCAGCTGCTTGCCGTCAGGTCGGAAGCCGAGTGCCAGCACATCGTGCGAATGTTGGAAGATCTCGATTGCGCTCTTTCCGTTGAAGACATCCCAGGTCCTGGGGGAACATTAAGTATATGTGTGTGTGAGTGTGTTTGTCCTATTTAGTGAGAATGTTGGAAGATCTCGATTGCGCTCTTTCTGTTGAAGACATCCCAGGTCCTGGGGGAACATGTGTATATGTGTGTGTGTGTGTGTTATAGTCCCATTTAGTGCGGGAACAAGTGTATGTGTGTGTGTGTGTTATAGTCCCATTTAGTGCGAATGTTGGAAGATCTCGATTGCGCTCTTTCCAATGAAAACATCTCAGGCCCTGTGCTAGCTCCTCACAGTCTTGTCCCATGAACCAGAAGACAGTATGCCCTCAATTTGGTTTTGCTTTCTCCCATTTTGGTTTTGGACCACCTGCCAGTTTTGCATTCTCCCATCTTGGTTTTTGACCACGGCACCTCACCTGACAGTCTTGTCCCATGAACCAGAAGCCAGTATGCCCTCAATTTGTTTTTGCATTCTCCCATTTTTGTTTTGGGCCACGGCACCTCACCTGACAGTCTTGTACCATGAACTTTAGGCCAGTATGCTCTTAATTTGGTTTTGCATTCTCTCATCTTGGTCTTGGACCACGGCATCATAACAGACAGTTTTGCATGCTCTCATTTTGGTTTTGGGCCACGGCATCTTACCTGACAGTCTTATCCCATGAACCTTAGGCCAGCATGCTCTCATTTTGGTCCTGGACCACGCCATCTTACCTGACAGTTTTGCATGCTCTCATTTTGGTTTTGGACCACAGCACCTTACCTGACAGTCTTGTCCCATGAACCAGAAGCCAGTATGCTTTCAGTCGGACTGAAGGCTAGACAAGAGATGGGGCCCTCATGGCCCGCTAGGATGTCCAGAAGTCTGCCTGTCTTCAGGGACCACACGTAAATCTGAAACGTGTCAGCAGTGCCTGCGGCAACAATCTCTCCTGCCGGGTCCACGGCCAGTGATCCGAACTGGACTGGGGTGGGAGAGGTCATCGTGCGGAAGTTACGGTACCTGCATGCAGAGAGACGTTTTGTGACAGACTGTCAGTCACCAGCCATGCGAAACTCTGTATCAGTTTTTTTATCAGGGGGTTAACTGTATAAGGCTTGGCGTGTACACAATGTGGGAGAGGTCATCGTGCGGAAGTTACGGTACCTGCAATGCCAAGGGAGTTTTTGTGATAGACTGTCAGTCACCAGCCACGAGACATCCTGCACGAGGTGTTGAATTTATAAGGCTTGGCATGTCAACAATGTGGGAGAGGTCATGGTGCGGAAGTTACGGCATCTGCATGCCAAGGGAGTTTTTGTGTCCGACTGTCAGTCACCAACCATGCGAGACCATGCAACAGGGGGGCGGCATTAAAAGGCCTGGCACGTAAACAATGTGGGAGAGGGCATGGTGCGGAAGTTACGGTTACCCAGCATTGCCAAGGGAGTTTTTGTGACAGACTGTCAGTCACCAACCACGAGACATCCTGCATAAGGGGTTGACTTTAAAAGGCTCGGCAAGTAAACAATGTACAATTGGCTTGGCATGTAAACAACGTGGGAGAGGCCATCGTGCGGAAGTTACGGTACCTGCATGCCAAAGGAGTTTTTGTGACAGGCTGTCAATCACCAACCAGGAGACATCCTGCATGACTTTAAAAGGCTTGGCATGTTAACAATGTAAGTGTAAAAAATGTATACCATGTAAGTGTAAAACATGTTAACAATGGAAGTGTAAAAAATGTATACCATGTAAGTGTAAAACATGTTAACAATGTAAGTGTAAAACATGTAAACAATGTAAGTGTAAAAAATGTATACAATGTAAGTGTAAAACATGTTAACAATGCAAGTGGTCATGGTGCGGAAGTTACGGTACTTGCAAAACCAAGGGAGATTTTGTGTCAGACTGTCAGCCATTTTTTTACCATTTCAAAAGCCACTACCATCACTTATCACGCACCTGAGCAGGTCGTACGCACGCACAGTGCCATCCAGGCTGGCAGAAACGAGGGCATTGCCACTTGGAATGAATGCGACAGCTGTGACTGGAGCCTGATGGTCGCTGAAGGTCACAAAACAGAAGCCTGTAGACTGCTGGTAGATCTTGACCTATGGCATGGTGATGATGATGATGATGATGATGATGGTGGTTTGATGATGATGATGGTTTGATGATGATGATGATGATGATGATGATGATGATGATGATGGTGGGCATGGTGGTGGTGATGGTGGTGATGATGGTGGTTCCATGGTTGATGGTTGATGGTTCTTGTTCATGGAAGCAGTGTTCACGATTTATGATTCAGGTTCAACGATTCATGGTTTGTTGTTTGTGGTTCGTGATTCGTGGTTCACAGTTCGTTGGTTTCAAAATAGGCAAGACGGGAGTTGTCCATAGTCTGCATACATCACACGAACATTTTTCATGGTACACATGATCATTCGTGTATTATTGTGGTACATGTAACATAATATATATATATATGTATATATATATACATATATATATATATATATATATATATATATACACACATACTGGAATTTGGCTACCATCCTTCGTTCCTCGGGAAGCCGGGTGTCGGGGGGCGGATACGGGCGATTGTCTGCGGTGCTGTACTGCCGACTGGATGATGCGTGCAAATTCGAATCTCTACAGCTTCTATGCCCCTCTCTGCGCTTCTTCGCAAGTCCCACAATTGTTTCGCTGTCGTTAGCTTCCTTCTGTACCATGCGCTCATTCTATCCTCAGCGCTCATTCTTTCTGAGCGCACATTCATCCTCAGCGCTCATTCTATCCTCAGCGCTCATTCTACTCTGAGCGCTCATTCGTTCTGAGCGCACATTCATCCTCAGCGCTCATTATACTCCGAGCGCTCATTTACTCTTACCCCTCATTCGTTCTTAGGGGCTAAGTGAATAAGGCACTGGGTTAGGTGAAGGAACACTGGGTGAACTCACTTTACGATCATCAGAGCCTGTGGCAATCATCGAGCCGTCAGGTGAGAAGGCAGCTGTAGAAATATCAAAGAAGTGACCTTGCTGCTTCAGCACGTAGCTGTCCGACCGCCACTCCCACACCAGCAGTTGTCCCAGCTTGGCACAGCCAACTGCAGGGGCGAATGGGGGTCAGTTCATCACTACTACAACTTACTGCAGATTACAGTTTGTATGTATGTATGTATGTATGTATGTATGTATGTATGTATGCATTTTTACAGTCCAGGGGTAGCTAAATAGGCACAAGAGACTTGCCCGGCATTACAAAAACAGGAAAGGCAGTTGAAAAAAAACAAGCACAGCCGACTGCAGGGGCAAATGGGAAGCAGTTCATCACTACTATAACACACTCCAGAGTATAGCATGTATGAATGTATGTATGTATGTATGTATGTATGTATGTATGTATGTATATATAACACACTCCAGAGTATAGCATGTATGTATGTATGTATGTATGTATGTATGTATGTATGCATTTTTACAGTCCAGGGGGTAGCCAAATAGTCTTAAGCAAGACACACACATCCGTAAGCACTTGCACACATCTATAAGCACTTGCACACATCCGTAAGAATTCACACACATCCTGATACACTCCCACGTGTCCAGAAGCAACCATTTAGGTGTCCATGCCCAATGCCAATTGACCCAGCCACCATTGCCACTGCAACCACAACCACCACCGCTACCACCATCACCGCTACCGCCACCACAACCACCACTGCAAACACCACCGCTACCGCCACCACCACCACCGCTACCACCGCCAGCTTGCTAGCACGCCACTGTATGTTCACCTGCTATCCAGTCGCCTGCCTTGTTGAACGCTATTGAGGTGATCCTGTCCTTACTGATAGACAGCGTTTGGAGGCATTCAAACTCAGGCAGTCGATGGAGGTCAAAGACACCACTGGACATGCCAGTCACCAGGATACCTGGATGGGGGATGGGACGGGGGGATGGGAGGGGAGATAATGGAGGATGGGGTGGGGGGTTGGGTGGGTGGGGGGTGATCAGGTGTGGGGTGGGGGGGTGGAGGGGGGAGGGGGTGGGGTGGGGTGGGGGGGGGGGGGGGCAGTGAGCGCTAGGGATCCAAGTTGAGATTTTCGAGATAACAAATCAACAGTAAAAGGAGACGAGAGAAAGGGACGAATGATATACACACAAAGCAGCGACTAGTTTTGTCAAATACATAAGCAGCGACTGGTTTTGTTAAATACAAAAGCAGCGACTAGTTTTGTCAAATACAAAAGCAGCGACTGGTTTTGTCAAATACATAAGCAGCGACTAGTTTTGTCAAATACAAAAGCAGCGACTAGTTTTGTCAAATACATAAGCAGGGACTAATCGTTCTACAGGCAAAAAGCAGCGACTACTTATGTCACATTAAAAAAACAGCGAATTATTTTGCCAAATACAAACAGCAGCAATTAATTTCGTCAGATACAAAAAGCAGCAACTAGCTTCGTCACGTACCAGATCCCTTGTGAAAGTCATAGCATGTCGCCTTGGATCCGCGCTGGTTCATTTAATATTTGATCATCAGAAATTGTAACTATCTCATATTGCTATTTTTAATATGAAGCCATATATATGCAACTATTTAGTACTATAATCGTTTATCAAGCCACCCCATATAAAAGGGGGGGGGGGAGCGCTAGGGATCTAAGTTGGTATAAAGAAGCGACTAGTTTCTTCACTTACCAGATCCCTTGTGGAAGTCATAGCATGTCACCTTGGCACCGCGCTGGTTGAAATATTCCTTGCCAAGCAACGCCCAGGAACCCCCTGTGGTTTGAGGTGGGGTGGTGTTAGTGTTTGGGGGGGGGGGGGGGGGGGGGGGTGTTTGGTGTTTGGGGTTGGTGTTTGGTGTTTGGCTTAGGTTGGTGTTTGGTGGGTTTGGGTTTGGGGTGGGTTGGCTCCGTGCTGGTTAGAAATACTCCTTGCCAAGCAACGCCCAGGAACCCCCTGTGGTTTGGGGTGGGGTGGTGTTAGTCTTTGGGGGGGGGGGGGGGGGGGGAGTGTTTGGGGTTGGGGGTTGGTGGTTGGCTTAGGTTGATTTTGGTGTTTGGTGGGTTTGGGTTTGGGGTGGGTTGGCTCGGTGCTGGCTTGAAATACTCCTTGCCAAGCAACGCCCAGGAACCCCCTGTG
Source organism: Chlamydomonas sp. ICE-L (assembly GCA_013435795.1). Taxonomy (NCBI): domain Eukaryota; kingdom Viridiplantae; phylum Chlorophyta; class Chlorophyceae; order Chlamydomonadales; family Chlamydomonadaceae; genus Chlamydomonas; species Chlamydomonas sp. ICE-L. Next base: position 17,074,163 of record JACBWV010000610.1, on the reverse strand, counting down.
GTTTGGGGTGGGTTGGTGTTGGTGTTTGGGGGTGGGTGGGTTGGTGTTTGGGGGTTGGGTTGGTGTTCGGTGTTTGGGGTTGGTGCTTGGTGTTTGGGTTGGTGTGTGGTGTTTGGGGTTGGTGTTTGGGGTTGGGGGTTGGAGTTTGGGGTTGGGTGTTTGGTAGGTTCGGGTTTGGGGTGTGTTGGGTAAAGCACACCATTGACTGCGGTTGATCGACATGTATGATAGCTTTTCTTTTCCGATACGAACAGCAGCTTCAGGGCGGCTTCCCTGGCTTGCTACCCAAGAAAACCTAAGGCAACGCAGTGCTCCTGGAAGCTGACAGAATCATTGTTCCAGTAATATTGAAATCTTGGGGCTTATCCCAGTGGCTGGCTCATGGAGCTGCCTATGTTTATTTAAGCGCCCTATTGTATATTTAATCGGATTATGGAGACTGATATTGCAGCTAAGGAATTTCTCAAAGGCCTCTTGGCTGTAAGTCCCCATGCAACTCGAGGAAGATATCTGGAAGACCCTTCTATGCTCAGCTACATAAACAACCAAGACCAAGCAAGGAGCAGGGCTTCCTCTAGTGCTAGGTCTCTCGCTCTTCAGCTACATTCAGCTACACTGTCACCAGCCAAGCAAGCAGCAGGGACGACCATCAGAAGGAACTTCTGCCATCTCAACACTATCTTCATTATCATTTTGTATCTCGCCAGCAAAGGATTAGGGCTTCCTCTTCTATCTAGTGCCAGGTCAGCTTCTATTCAGCTACATTCAGCTACACCAGCTAAATTCTCCCCAGCCAAGCACGGAGCAGGGACCAACATCACAAGGAGCAGTCTGCCATCTCGGCACTACCTGTATCATCATCTTGTTTCTTGCCAGCAAAGGAGCCGGGCTTCCTCTTCTTGCTAGTGCCAGGCCTGCTGTTATTCAGCTACATTCAGCTACACCCAGCTAAATTCAAACCGGCTGCGGAAGGAGCAGGGACGTCCTCGTCAGCCATCTAAGCACTGCCATTATTATCATCTTGTACCCTGTTGGAAAAGGATCAGGGCTTCCTCTTCTTGCTAGTGCTAGGTCTGCTGTTATTCGGCTACATTCAGCTACACCCAGCTAAATCCAAACCGGCTACGGAAGGATCAGGGACGTCCTCGTCAGCCATCTATGCACTGCCATTCTTGTCATCTTGTTCCTTGTTGGAAAAGGAGCAGGGCTTCCTCTTCTTGCTAGTGCTAGGCCTGTTGCTATTCAGCTACATTCAGCTGCACCCAGCTAAATTCTCACCGGCAAGGGAAGGAGCAGGGACGTCCTCGTCAGCCATCTCAGCACTGCCATTCTTATCTTCTTGTTCCTCAGTGGCAAAAGAGGAGGGCTTCCTCTTCTTACTAGTCTTAGGCCTGTTGGTCTTCAGGCCTTGGCCCTTCTCCACCAATCCCCAAGAGAAGAGGCCTCCATCCCTGGAGAGAGTGCACAGGATGGGGGGCTCCTTGCCCTCAACCTAAACAAAAGGGGGAGGGAAGGGTTAGTGGTTCATGGGCAGTGGGGGGATGAGTGGGGAGGGGATGAGAGGAGCAAGAAGAGGGCTGCATCCTCAGAGAGTGTGCAATGGATAGGGGGCTTCTTGCCCTCAACCTAAACACAAGGGGGAGATAAGGGTTAGTGGTTCACGGGCAGTGGGGAGGTGGGGCGGTGAGTGGGGAGGGGAGGCGAGGAGCAAGAGAAGGGCTGCATCCTCAGGGAGTGTGCAATGGATAGGGGGCTTCTTGCCCTCAATCTAAACACAAGGGGGAGAAAAGGGTTAGTGCTTTATGGGCAGTGGGGCGGTGAGTGGGGAGGGGATGGGAGGAGCAAGAAGAGGGTTGCATCTCCAGGGAGTGTGCAAAGGATATGGGGCTCCTTGCCCTCAAGCTACATGCATGAGAGTAGAGAGGGATTAGTGGTTCATGGGCGGTGGGGAGGTGGGGCGGTGAGTAGGTGAGGGGATGAGGAGAATAGGGAAAGGGTGAGTGGGCGGTGGGGAGGTGAGTGGTTGGTGGGCGGTGTGGTGCTGGGCAGTGGGGAGGTGGGGCGGTGAGTGGGTGAGAGGACGAGAGGAACAGGGAAAGGGTGAGTGGGCGGTGGGCGGTGTGGTGGTGGGAGGCTAAGAGGTGCGGTGGTGGGGAGGTGAGAGGGTGAGGGGATCAGATGAGCAAGGTGAGGGTGGGTGGGACAAATTGTGCAAATAGGGGGTTCCCTCTCCCTCTCCCTCCCTAATATATTCACATACCCCGCACCATTGCAGCATGATTTGGGTTCAGACCATGCAACCATGCCCCTATGCCAGGCCCACAAAGCCCTTGTGGGGATATTCACCCACATCTCCTTATCAACAGATTATTCTTTGGATACATGACACTGCATGGTGCACATCACATTGGTTGGACATTTGAGAGGTACACATAGTATTGGTTGGACGTTTGAGAGGTACACATAATATTGATTGGACACCACATGGTGCACATCATATTGGTTGGACATTTAAGAGGTACACATAATATTGGTTGGACATTGAGAGGTACACATCGTATTGTTTGGACATCGAGAGATACACATAATATTGGTTGGACACCACATGGTGCAAATAAAATTGGTTGGACATTTGAGAGGTACACATAATATTGGTTGGAAATTTGAGAGAAGATTTACACAGAAGATGTGTTAAAAGTTTGCTATGCATGAAGCTTGTCTCGATGGCCATGTACGATTGCTACCTTCTGCGTAGCTACTCCTTTGAAAAATATGCCGACAATAATACATATTTGAGTTGCATCAAACAGAGCTTGTCTCAATGGACATGTACGATTGCTGCCTTCTGCGTAGCTACTCCTTTGAAAAATATGCCGACAATAATACATATTTGAGTTCCATCAAACAGAGCTTGTCTCGATGGACATGTACGATTGCTGCCTTCTGCGTAGCTACTCCTTTGAAAAATATGACGACAATAATACATATTTGAGTTGCACCAAACAGAGCTTGTCTCGATGGACACGTACGATTGCTGCCTTCTGCGTAGCTACTCCTGTGAAGAATATGCCGACAATACCATCTCGGTGGCCGCTTAGCACTGGGGGCTCGTAGCCCTCAATTGGGTTCAAAGAGAAGACCCTGCACATTGTTGGTGGCAGGAAAGAATGCTGTGAGACAGACTGTAACCAACATCGTCTGGGTGGGAAACGTGTCTAAAACGGGTGGAGAAACGTGTCGAAAAAACGGGTGGGAAAATGTGTCAAAAAACAGATGGAAAAACGTGTCAAAACAACGGGTGGAAAACGTGTCGAACAAAGCCAGAGGAAAGTCTGGTACTGGAAAGGCAGCCTTCGTTTCCTACACAGACAGTGAGACCTTCATTGGATTCAAAGAGAAGACCCCGCAGTGGTAGGAACTGAGAAGAATGGTGTGAAGCAAGTAGGGTTAGTGGGTGCACTTGGCACATTTGGAGTCCAATAGGGCACCAGGAACAAGTCCTATGCAGCTTCACAAGCGACGCGGAACATTGGCGGGGAGTGTTGGCAACGGAACAACAGGTGGCAACGGACTGGAGCTGACCGAAGCCAGATGGTTATGAAACAGTTGGCTGACGCGTCAGGCTTCATTTGTTCGGTCGGTCGGTCGGTCAATCACACAGACGGACAACGGGGCGAATCTGGGGGCTCCGCCAAAAATGTAATCATCCTCATCCTCATCCTCAATGGTAAGACAAGTAGTTACACCTTTGATGATAATGATGATGATTACATTTTTCCTGGTGCCCTACTGGATTTTTTATGTGACCGTGACCTGACAGAGTCAAGGGGGACCTATGAAAATCACGAAATATGCATGGGTGCCACCTGGTGCCATGGGGAGCAGGGTACTTCTTCTTGCCAAATTGGTCAGCCCTTAAAGCGCACAAACGTCAAATTGGTCAGCGCTTCATAGTGAAAAAAACGCAAAAACTGTGCGCTGCGCCCACAGGGGGGTGAAAAACTGCTCGAAACGCGCAGAGGGGCTCAAAAAGGCACCGCGCTGCCGCGCGCGCTTAGTAGTACCCTGATGGGGAAACTCTGCATAGTGGTTCGGGGTTTACGGCTTATGTTTTTAGGTTTTGGGGTTCAGGCTGTAAACACAAGGGTTTAGGGTTTTGGGTTCAGGCTGTAAACACAAGGGTTTAGGGTGAAGGGTTTTGGGTTCAGGCTGTAAACACAAGGGTTTAGGGCTGTGGGTTCAGGCTGTAAACACAAGTGGTGCATGCTGGCACTAAGTTCTTCGTTCTGCCGGGCATACAGTAATGATAACGCATGGAGGGGCGTGGTGTTAAGGGAACCCGTCGTACACGGGCACAAAACAGTGTACCACCTCGACTGTACAAGCTACCGTCGCGGTTGACAACGACCTGCAACGTTAAGGGTGACTGTAGGGGGAATTTAGCACCCAACCCTTCGTTCATTAAGCTATTGGTCGTACCACAAGGACCAATTGTATCACAGAAGAAAAAAGGGCTCTCTGCTGGCAAAAATAGTGGGGCAAAGGCGACACCCCTGTGTTTAAAGATGAAAAAGTTTTTTTTGTATGTACTAGTCAGCCTAATACTGTTGTTCTTTGTCTCTGTTATCTCTTTGTCTTTTTGTATTGCCGGCATTCTTCAAGTATCTTTTACCACATGGTTGATTCAAGGTTTGACCCGTATAAACTCTTTTAGGGACATTCTACCCCAAGCGACAAAAAACTGGTACTCTGTGTTATTAGCGGGAAATGTGGGGG